>JBAIZL010000007.1:34494501-34609501 GCA_036971475.1 Prosapia bicincta
TCGCCGTATCGCTAGGTCCACGTGTGACTGGACGCAGGTGTCGCTGGGCGCAAGTGCCACTGGATGCAAGTGTCGACGTGTCGTTGGGCGCAAGTGCCACTGGACGTAAGTATCGACG
This sequence comes from Prosapia bicincta, assembly GCA_036971475.1. Lineage (NCBI taxonomy): Eukaryota > Metazoa > Arthropoda > Insecta > Hemiptera > Cercopidae > Prosapia > Prosapia bicincta. Next base: position 34,494,620 of record JBAIZL010000007.1, read on the forward strand.
TGTCGCTGGGCGCAAGTGCCACTGGATGCAAGTGTCGACGTGTCGTTGGGCTCAAGTGCCACTGGACGTAAGTATCGACGTGTCGCTGGGCGCAAGTGCCACTGGACCCAATGTCGCCATGTTGCTGGACGCAAGTGTCGGCGTGTCGCCGTATCGCTAGGTCCACGTGTGACTGGACGCAGGTGTCGCTGGGCGCAAGTGCCACTGGATGCAAGTGTCGACGTGTCGCTGGGCGCAAGTGCCACTGGACCCAATGTCGCCATGTTGCTGGACGCAAGTGTCGGCGTGTCGCCGTATCGCTAGGTCCACGTGTGACTGGACGCAGGTGTCGCTGGGCGCAAGTGCCACTGGATGCAAGTGTCGACGTGTCGCTGGGCGCAAGTGCCACTGGACCCAATGTCGCCATGTTGCTGGACGCAAGTGCACTGGACTCAAGTGTCACCGTGTTGCTGGACGCAAGTGGATGTAACTGACGCGACACCATTCTGTTTATATTAATTCAAAGATAACATTTTCCAAATGCTACATTGCTCAATGATGTTATTAATTTTTATTTTTTGTTATATTTTCCCACAGTATTTAAGTAAAATAAAACTAAGAGCAGAAAGAAATTATGCGAATGTGATTAACAAACCTTTGATCATTCCTAGGCCAAATAATGCCAAGTCTAGAAATGAATGATTGTGCAGAATCTTACGAGTAGTAATTGTTTTTCATAGCTACTCAATTAATAAACAATTATAAACCCTTTCCTAAGAATTAAAATAGTTACACAACTTTTATGCACATTTTGCTAACACGGTTAGCATCACCAGGTTACAGGTAAACTGACCTTCATTTGTACGATAAAAAGATTAAGTTTATTTGTAACCTGATGATGCTAACTGTGTTATCGAAATGTGCATATCTTTCGCTATGGTTGAATAAGTATCTTGATTTGTAGCAAAGGATTTATTATTATTTATTTATTGTAATATTACTACTGTACTCTTAAATGCTTTAATAGTTATTATTTAAAATAATTTAATTAATTATTGTGTAACTAAATGAATACTTTTGAACTTACTTGCTGACGTGGTCGAAACAATCATTTCGTTTATGAAGCTGACACTCTATTCAAGATAAGTCAATTCAAGATGATTAGAACAAGCAACTTCAAGTTAATTTTACTGAAGTATAAATAGTGTGTGTTATAAAGGAAATCAGTTCTCTTGCAAATAATTGAGATATATTTCTAGTAAACATTAAAAATCCAAAGCTTTTTAAATTTAATTAATACTTGAAAATTTGCTGGCATGAGTATTTTCCTGAACTTGTTTAGGGAAAATATTTTGAAAAGTTCTCACTAGCTAGGTCCAAGGAAGTTGGAGATATTTCTCCAAGTTGACAAAAGCAGGATTGAGGTTATATTTAGAACGTTTATGGTCTCATAACCTTATTGTGGTTTTGTTTGCAAGTCATAAATTTTGATCTATGAATAACTGCAATAGTCCCTGTGTTCTGAAACTATTTCTGTGTTTTGTTGGAGTTTTATTTTCACTGAGTGCATTTTAGCATTTATTTTTATTATAGCACTCCAAGTTACCATGAACAGTGAACAAGTAATATAAACAAGAAATTTAAAGTCCATTCCTACTTTGATCAACAAAGACAAATTTTATTTTAGTTAATTTTTATTAAATAATTACAATTAATATATATAAAGTAACACAACCAATGCATTAAAACAGCTGTTTATAAATCTTTAATCTATAATCTGTCAGCCACATATTCTGTAAAATAAAATCAGCTGTTTTATGAAGTCATATGTTATCACTTATTTTAAGTCAATTGACGTGACATAACTATATTGCATACTTTCCCCCTTTTTTGAAAAGTTATTTTCACATAAAAAACTAAAATTAATTCATTTTAAATTTAATTAATGAATTAATATTTTAAAAATCTGTATTAACATAAAAGGTCATCCACTACAAGTTAAAAAAAAATGTCTTTGAACTGAAGTGGATAATTGAAAGTATCTTTATTATTAGCTGAAAATTTGAACAAGATACACACACACACACTCTCTCTCTCTCTCTCTCTCACTCACACACATACACACACACACATAAACGATAATATAATTTTGTTTTTTTGGTTAAAATTCAGGCATCACTCTAAACCATAAGTTCCCAAACTGGGGGCGCACCCTCTTTGGGGATGTTAAGATAAGTCAGGGGAGGCGCGAGAGTAGTTGGAAAATAATAAGATAAATTAAATATGTTTAATAATATAAGAACAAACTTGATGTTGCTAATGACTTGGGTTGTACCCTCACTAAAATACAACTACAAATAGGCATGCTAGTGTAAAAAATGCAAACTCAAGCATCTCACTAACATAATTTTCTCTTTATCAGTTAAAATTTACCTTGAAAATTAAAACTTGAAATGTTATTTCATGTTTCTTGTGAAAGTGTGTAAAAATAAATTGTTTTCAACATATTTGATTCTTTTTCATATGCCTATGCCACTCATTTATAGTTTAAAGTGGAGAGGAGTGTTGGAGGATTTTGTTTGAAGAAGAGGGGGCATGGACCCAAAACGTTTGGGAGCCCCAGCCCTAAACAGAGTCTGTATCAAGGTTTTAGATTTTTTGCTAAACACTCAATAAACATTAAAATCGATCTAGATCTAATTTTGACATATTAGACACCTCAGTAATGTAAATTGGTTTAAAAGTTACCCTTTGTCATTGAGAAAAAAATTTTAGCAGTAACTCTTCAAGAATAATTGCTATATTAGCAACAATAAGACCCACTGCCAAATACCTACTAATCCTAATTTCAGATCTTTAAACATTATCTTAGATACCCTGATTTGCTTAATCATAGTGTACAGTTTGATTTTCTATTCTAAAACAGATTCTCTGAATCAGCTGATCTCTCTTCTTTACGGAATAAATCAATTTCATGCTCTTTTCTTTAGTCTTCACGCCATTCAGTACTCATATAAGCAATCTTCATATTAAAGCATTTTAGTCCAAGATCAGTAACAATATTAGTTTCCATAACTAAAACATCCTAGAGATTTCACTAAAAACTCTTGTAAATATGTTACAACTTGCCCATAACAGCACTTACTTATATTTGTTGAAGACGACCATTTTCAGGACGTTACGGGAGATACTGTAACTCTAGTTACACTTTGAGTTGCCAATGAAACACATCTCCCGAAGCGGATGTCCTCAACAAATATAAGTGCTACTATAGGCAAGTTGTAAAATATTTACAAGTGTTTTTAGTGAAAACTAGCAGCTCACGTGAAGATTGAATCAAAAAATATCCTAGAGATTATAAAAAAAAACAAATAATTTTATTGTGAAAAGGAGGACATAGATATAAAATAGGATAACTTTAAGAATTTAAATAGCCATGATGAATTTTAAAATATCAATTAAACTATTTTGTGTTAAAGCCATACAAATTTTAATAATAAATAACATGTATTCTAATAATCACTCAAAAATTTATTTAAACTTTTGTAGTCCAGACGAAATTTAAGTTTGCTTTAATATCTAATAAAATATATAAAAATAATAGAATCTTACTTTCAATATTTTATTAATCACTTAAACAATAGTTTATGACTATCCGAACTTTATATTTAGTAAATTTGTTCAAACTTACTGAGACAGAACGTTTTCAATCGCTATGTGCCGATCTTCATCAGTGTCTTCTGCTTGGAGATGTTGGGTCAAGCGGTGACAGTTTTAAAGGTAGGTTTTCGATAGTATCAAAGAGTATGTGTGATTTGTATTGTGTTTGTTCGTTTAATATGTTTGTATTTTGTGTTTTTGTGTGTCTGTAAATTTCAAATTGTTCTAGTGTGTTGAGATGAGGCCCTTTTTTGTTGATGTGTAGGATTTCTAAATTATCAAAAATATCTGTGTATTTGTGTCCTGTTTCTTTTAAGTGATTGTAAAATGTTGAGTTGGTGTTATGTTTGTGTTCATCGACTCTTTGTTTAAAGCTGCGACCTGTTTTTCCAATGTAGAATTTGTTACATTCGTCTTAGTTTAGTTTGTATACGCCTGGTGCTTGTAGTTTATCTTTGTTGTTGGTGTTGTGTTGTATTTTGTATTGTAATTTGTTATTGGTTTTGTATGTTATTTTGTAACCTATTTTTTGAAATTTGCGGGCTATTTTGTTTGTTGTTTTGTTTATGAATGGTAATGTGATGTATTTGTTTTCCCTGTCTGTAGTGTTAATTTTAGTTTTTTTTTTGTATTTTGTACCATAGTTTGTCTATTATTGTGGTGTTGTATCCATTTGTGTATGCTAAATATTTAATTGTGTCTAGTTCCTTGTTCATGTTTTCTGTGGTCATTGGGACTTCTTTAAGTCTATGGAGCATGGAGCTGAAGGCAGCGTGTTTGTGTTGGATAGGGTGGTTTGAGATGTGGTTAAGTGTGTCTGTTGATATGGGTTTCCTGTAAATGTTGAAGCTGTGTATTTGTGTGTGGCTTTTTGTTATGGTTAGGCCGAGGATGTTTAGGGATAGGTTGGTTTCAATTTCTGAAGTGAAGTGGCGTTTTGGGTGTATTTTATTAGTGTAGGTGAGGGGGGGGGGTTCACATTGACGGGAGTTGCCTCTGTATAGTGTTATGATATCATCGACATATCTGTGCCAGTAAATAATTTTGTATGCGTGAGTATTGTTTGTGAGTATCTTGATGTTTTCTATGTGTTGTAGAAAAATTTTGCTTAGGACACTACTGATAGGACTCCCATGGGTAGGCCATCTGGTTGTGAATAGAAGTTTTAGTTGTGGGTGAAATAGTTTTGTTCGGTGATGATTTGGAGGATGTTTATGATTTCGGTAACGTGGGTTTTAGGTATATTGTTCTGTATTAATTGGGTTTCTAGGATGTTGAGTGTTTCGGGTATGGGTATGTTGGTGTACATATTTGTTATGTCGAGTGATAGTAGTGTTGAATTGTGTGGTATGTTTATGTCTTTTATTTTATTTATGAAGTTCGTTCTGTTTTATATGTGTTTTTCTGTGTTTAAGTTTATGGATTGTCTGATTATTTTGTCCATGTGTTTTGCTAATTTATGTGCAGAGGCATTCTGATAGTTGATGATGGATCGGATGGGAACGTTGGGTTTGTGAATTTTGGGAAGAGCATGGAGGGTAAGTGCTTTAGGGTGAATTTGTTTTAGATGGGATTTATTGTTTTTGTTGATAATGTATTTAGATGTATTAATTAGTTGTTTGATGGTTTTGTGATATTTTTCTGTTGGATCTGTATCTAATTGTATTATTATAATAAAGAGTCGAAGAACACAAACATAGCACCAACTCAACATTTTACAATCACTTAAAAGAAACAGGACACAAATACACAGACATTTATCATTATTTAGAAATCCTACACATCAACAAAAATGGGCCACATCTCAACACACTAGAACAATATGAAATTTACAGACATACAAAAACACAAAATACAAACATATTAAACGAACAAACACAATACAAATCACACATACTCTTTGATACTACCGAAAACCTACCTTTAAAACCGTCACCGCTTCTCCAAGCGGAAGACACTGATGAAGATCGGCACATAGCGATCGAAAACGTTCTGTCTCAGTAAGTTTTAACAAATTTACTAAATTTAAAGTTTACTAGTTTAAAGTCATAAACTATTGTTTAAGTCATTAATAAGAATCACCGAACGTAATGGACTACAAAATTCAAGATTTCAATATTCTCTATTACTTGTGTTATTTATCTCATTTAACAAGATAGAAAAAAGGCAATTTTGATCAAAATATTTTGAAGTTAATATATTTGTGTTGGACATCTTTTTCTCATAGGATTATTTTCTGGAGCCAATTTGTTTTGTTACAATAAATTGACATATTTACAATAAATTCACGATTGAATTACAATAAAACCTCTCTAATTTGTCGCTCTTTAATTCGTCACCTTCTGTAAATCATCACCGTATTCAACTGCACTGTCACACAGTATAGGCGCCATCCGAAAAGAATTCTTTAGAACAAAAGTACATGAAAGACTTTTTATAAACTAAAACGTAAATAGATTTAATATATCAAATTTTTTCTTGTTAGTGTTATTATTCTTACAAGGTACTCTAATATGTTTTTTTGTGCCTAAGACAATAGAGTATAAGATACTGTATTTGTAACTACAAACTATACTGCCGGCTACTAGTATTTTTATAGTATTGAGTTTTTCGGCCGACGTAAATAATGTAAGTACAATATTAATTACATTATATACATTTATTACATAAACGAGCAAAGTTCAAAATTATTAAGTAGTTGGATGCAAGAAGTAAGAGTAGGCGTGCACGAATAGGAAGCCAGGTCTGGAAGTGGTGGGGGTGTGGCCAACGGTATATAAAGACGAACTCAAAGTTTGGGTGAACAGTACGATTTAGGTTTTGCAAATGGACTTACCCCGAAACGCGTCAACAGAGGAGAATATGGAACCGTTAAGGATGGGCAGGAAACTGTACTCAAACATACAGAAATATTCCTAACAGAAATGAAGATCAGTGTATTAATAATTCGAAAACATTTTAGTCAAGTAATTTCTCGTGGTTTTTAATGTTCTAACATGAATAACTAAATTAAAATCATGTTATTTGTAGTTTAATGATGCTGGAAGTACAATAATAATTGGAAGCATTATTTTACCACTATTTTTATAAATTCTTTCGTCTCCATTCACTTTCTAGACAATTTACATCTCTTATAGTTGCTTGATGTAATCATTTTGAATTCACTGATTAAACTATAATTAAAAAGTACTTAACTAAGTGAATACATAATCGCTTACTTGCAAATTTTATTTTATTTATGAAGTTTGTTCTGTTTTATATGTGTGTTTAAGTTTATGGATTGTCTGATTATTGTGTCCATGTGTTTTGCTAATTTATGTGCAGAGGCATTCTGGTAGTTGATGATGGCTCGGATGGGAACGTTGGGTTTGTGACACGTTTCAAAACATTCTTTCCTTTTACGATAAGGGTTAGCTTCGTAAATGGAACGTAAGTGCTTTTTAGTTATAGTTACATCTCTTGTTTATAGGAAAGCTGTGACTATTTCTGAAGCTCTTACTGTAATGTCTATATCATAGAATATTTTAATTTTGATACCCTATAATATTATATTTTGAATTATTATAAGTATCGAAATCTTGTTGCTTATTCATGACGAGCTGGTTGTAAATTACAAATTACACTTTTGCTATTACTTGCGACCAGACATTTGTTAACTAATAGTTGTTAATTGTTAACTTACACTTGGAGGAAACGTTTTCGTCTTACGACTTCTTCAGCCTCGTATTTTTGCCGCTAGGAATAACGCAGCAGCATTCATTTTTAAATTAATTCCAGTATATTTATTTTTTAAGCCATGAAAATAAAACTTGTACCCTTACAATCTTTAAATGGTTTTAAGAGTAAAGTATAATATTTTACTAAAACACTTGTAAATGTGTCCCATTGTCAACTCAGACTGTAACTCGAGTTACGGTATCTCCCGTAACGTCTCGAAAACGGTTGTCCTCAACAAATATAAGTAAGTGCTACTATAGGCAAGTTTGTAAATATTTACTAGTGTTTTTTGCGTCTGCTGAATAAATCAGTAAGTAGTGGTTTTTTGCCAAGATAAACAAACAAGTGTAATTTTTATAAAAACTTCAAGATGTACAACACAAAACTGCAATTATAATATTTTATTCTGCTAGGGCGACATTTTGATCTTGCTCATTGCACATAATGGATGTTTATATTTATTATAATACTTGACTCGCAAACCAGCTGTCTTTCATTTCTATTACCACATCTGTGCAAAACATTAATTATATATTTTAAAATTGTAAGATAGGCAATAACTGCAACACAAAATTGAATTTTTTTCTGCTTAAGCAGCGATACATTGTTAAAAAAAATTTTAATATTTTGCATATTAATATGAACATATGCTAAAAGTTTCTAATCACACTTCATCAGGAAGTGTACTTCTTTCGTAATTTTTGTATTGTATTTACTTCATAGAGTCCTAAATTTTAACAATAACTAAACATTTTGTTGGCCTCAGATTGATTGGTTTGTTATATATTTTGGATTCTCCAGACATAGGAACATACTTAATTTATTGTGGAATTTTTTTTCTGAATGAGTTTCTTCCTTTTTAGAACTTTCTATCTCACCCTAAGTGCGGCATTTATTATTATATTTCTTTTTACTGTCTCATGATTAATCATTGAAAGAGCTTTTTAAGCTCAGAATTTGAAACATCAGTTATGACTCTTTTCTAAGCATTAGTGGTAATATGAATCAATTTCATATTATGAAGGACTCGCTACATTGTACTGGGAGGCACGGCGTCGGATGGCTGAGAGGCCAAGGACGGGCGTTGGCTGAAGTAAGAAGTAAGTAAGTATGAATCAATTAATACCTAAAAGTGTTTTATGAAAAGTTTGTCATCGTGAGGTCTGAGTTTCCAGAAGCCCAGACCCAAGTAAAAAAAGCTTTTTTAAAATGTAAATAAACTATAGCCTTTTCTGGATCATAATGATAAAATGTCCTTGTCATCTATAAATTACTAATAATGTGAGGGATATTACTTTTATTTTTCAATCACAGAATAATTTAATCTTTTTTGTAATGGGTAAAGCAACAACCGACTGATTAATCAATAACAGTTTACTTATCGACTGTTTGAAATTAAATTAAGTTATTTATGTATGTGTAACAAGATAAGGCCACCTAATTGGATTACCTACAAAGTAGTGGTCAGCTTAACAAAGGCTGTTTAAAGTCTCCACCAGGCAGTTCAGAGTCTCAGAAAACTTGTAAGTTGTTTTTTTGTGTTGTAGCTTTTGTGTTGTACATTTTACCATTTTATTATAATTATTTATTAATTCACTTTATAAAAAACCTACTTATTGATAAGCAGTGACTCACAGCATTAAACAAGTGGAAAACACGTCAGCTGAAAAATATCAGTAGCTAGTTTATTGCCAAGTGAATTAATAAATAAGTCATTTTTATTTACTTAAGATATGAAATCTAAAATAAAATTCCAGTTCATTGTTGTGGTTTTTTTAAATAATCTTGTTAAGCATTTGTGATGACAATATACACAATTTTCACTACCTCTTATTAAAATTTAGATTTTTTTTGCAGACTACATCATTGTTAGAGAAGAGACAAAATTCTATATGGTGATTCAAACATATTTATGAATATCTCTAATAGGCTTCTTTTCAGTGGTGATGCTATATACTTTGCTAATTCCATGCCTTCATATTGATTATTGAGACTTGCACACATTTACTTTATCTATGAAATGATAAACATGAATTAATAACAGATGGGGAAGTATTTCACTTGTGGATTTTTTCGAGTTTAATGGGGTGAAAAGAGACAGAGATAGAGAGAGAGAGAACAACAGACATGCAAGCAGAAAAATGGAAGGCCTAAACAGCTTAATTTATTAGAAATGGTAAAATTCTGTGCTTTTATCATGGAACAATCCTCCCCCACCCCTTAAACTAAAAGTGAAATTTTGCAAGGGTCACTGTCAGGTAATTCTCCAAAATGAGTTTGAAAAATTTCTTCTGAAAGACAAAAAAAAGGATAGCATGTCTCTCAAATGCCTATGTTTTAATAAATGTATTGCACAACAAAAATCAATAAAATTAAGAATCAATACATTAGTAAAATGTGAAAAGAACTTTTGGATCAGTAGGTGTAAATGGTACTGTTATATAACAAGAAACAAGGAAAAAAGATAATGACATTGCTAACTGATAGAATTAGGAAGAATAACGGTGGAGTAACATATGAGAAAACACAATTAAATCCACCATTAAAGTAGCTATCAGAAATAAATTACCCAGGAAAAATATAAAATAAACACAAGAAATATATTAATACATTTTTATTTAAACGGACAATCTTTAAAACTATGTCTTGCTGAGTGCAATACATACAAAATAACTGAAATTTATAACGTTTTATATTTTTATTATACACAAGTAGTATAAGGAAATTTTTTTGAAGTAAATTCCTACTGAGGTTAACAAAGAAAAATTTTACCATTGTTTGCTTATTTCCAGTTTGTTTCTTTATTTTATTCTTTTCATTCATTTTTATCTCTAGAGTACTACTTATGATATTGTGTGGTAACCAAGGCAACAGTTTAAGGTTGTACAAATGTACAATGCAGGTTTCGACGACAACCAGATAGGAGGAAATACATCTTCGAGAACCTTGATTCTAGGTACTGTAAAGTTGGCGCAGTGCCAAAGCCCTACACTTCGACCATGAAGATTCTCAGTTTGAATCCCGATAGACCCTAAAATTTTTATAATTTAATTATTGAATAAATATTTGAAAAAAACTTGATTAATATCAATCGTCATCCTCTATAGGTTTAAAAACGTATTTGAACTTGATTTGATGAATACAAACGTATTTTCTTAACAATTGAAAATTTTTACACGATATATATCAGGAGGGTATGAGCTAACAGAAGAAATTTAAAAATTAGCCTTTGTATCTTAAGATTTAGAATATTTGTGTAAAATTAGTGATACTCTACTAATTTAAACAAACTACTAGATACAACACCTGTATCTTCAAAAAAATGTTAAAATCTGAAAACTGTAAAGAAATAAAAACTGACTACAGAGAAAAATAAATAAAATTTAATCTATATATATATATATATATATATATATATATATATATATATATATATATATATATATATATGGATGTTTATATTGTTTGTAGAAATTTAAAAAATATTAATTATTTTTTGCACAGTAATTCAATAACAATATTGTGGAATTTCTCTAACATAGTAAAATAAATGACCAGTAAATGTTTTTTAAATAGTTTTTAGAATATTTTGAAGCATTAAATGATTGAATTTTTATAAATTTTATAAGAAGATCTAAAACTTTATAATTTTGTGTTAGCCTGTTTTGATAGTTTTGCATAATGGACATTTTAAAAAAATCATCTTTTAATAATAATTGCAAAATAAACTATATTATATTTATGCCCGCTCTTTAAATTTAACTTAATTGACTATAAGGAAGTGTAAACGTATTTTACAAAAATATATATTTTAAAATTATATTAAACTCTCTTAATTTTATTTTAGGCTTCTTCATCGCCTCAACAATGCCAAAGGATGATGCAGAAACTACAGCCCTAAAAAAAGAATTGGATGACTTAATTAAAAAATGCAAAGTAAGCCTAGATTTGTATATTTTTGGTTCTTCAATGACTTTTTAAAATATAATTTTTAGATTAAAATTTGCTAATGTAAAATCATTTATTTTTCTAATTATGGTAAATGATTCTTTAGGCAGATCAAGAAAAGGCGGTAGATAAGAAATTAGAGGAAGCATGTGCTGACGTAGCTGAGGCTCCAAAAGTCAGATTATCAACAAAAAAGTTGCTAAAAGGGCATATTAATAAAGTAAACTCCGTTCATTATAGTGGTGACAGCAGGTGGGTAAAACTAATTTTATTTATAACAAATATTAATAATTAACTAAAAACACTTGTAAATATGTTACTCTTGCCAACAGTAGCACTTACTTTTATAATTGTTGAGGACAGCCATTTATCACCGATCATTTTTACTCAGAGTTAACAATGGGGCACATCTTTTGAAATGACTGTCCTCAACAATTATAAAAATTAATTCTTGAATTTTGTAGAACATTACCTTCGGTGAATCTTAATTAATCACTTTAACAATAGTTTATGACTATCCGAACTTTAAATTTTGTAAATTTGTTAAAACTTACTACGACAGAACGTTTTCTATGTGGCGATCTTCATCAGTGTCTTCTGCTTGGAGATGTCGGGTCAAGCGATGACGGTTTTAAAGGCAGGTTTTTGATAGTATTAAAGAGTATGTGTGATTTGTATTGTGTTTGTTTGTTTAATATGTCTGTACTTTGTGTTTTTGTATGTCTGTAAATTTCATATTGTTTTAATATGTTGAGATGTGGTCCTTTTTTGTTGACGTGTAAGATTTCTAGGATATGCTAAATGTCTGTGAATTTGTGTTCTGTTTCTTTTATGTGATTGTAAAATTCTGAGTTGGTGTTCTGTATGTTCCTTGACTCTTTGTTTAAAGCTGAGACCTGTTTGTCCAACATAGAATTTGTTGCATTTGACGCAGCTTAGTTTGTATATGCCTGGTGCTTGTAGTTTATCTTTGGCTTTGGTGTTGTGTTGTATTTTGTATTATAACTTATTAGTTTTGTATACTATTTTGAATCCTGTTTTTTGAAATTTGCGGGCTATTTTATTTGATGTTTTGTCTATGTATCGCTGTATTTAGGTATTGTGATGGATTTGTTTTCCATGTTTGTAGTGTTAATTTTAGTGTTTTTTTGTGTATTGTGCCATAGTTTGTCTATTATTGTGGTGTTGTATCCATTTGTGAGTCCTAAATATTTAATTGTGTCTAGTTCTTTGTTTATGTTTTTTGTGGTCATTGGAAATTCTTTAAGTCTATGATGCATGGATCTGAAGGAAGCGTGTTTGTGTTGGACAGAGTGGTTTGAAGTGTTTTGGATAAGTGTGTCTGTCTTTGTAGGTTTCCTGCAAATCTTGAAGCTGTGTTTGTGTGTGTGGCTTTTTGTTATAGTTAGGTGAAGAAGTTTAGGGATCGGTTGGTTTCAATCTCTGAGATGAGGTGGAGTTTTGTATTTTATTAGGGTAGATGAGGAATTTTTCGCATTGTCAGGTGTTGCCTCTGTATGGTGTTGTGATATCATCGGCGTAAAAGTGATTGTTAAAGTGATTTATTACAAAATTAAGTGCTATTATAGGGAAATGTAACATACTTACCAGTTATATAGTTAAGAATTAGTAGTTTGCGCGAAGTTGGAACCAATTAATACAATAATAATTGTAGTTTCTAAAAAACAAAGTCTACAAAAATTAATACCCTGAATAACACCACTCTTTCACAGGAACATATAGATGTTTGGCATATTTATTAAATTTCACATCAAATAAATTTTTGAAAAGTGAAAATTTAAATGTTAATATTTAAAAGCTAAATTTAATCAACTTTTAAAATAAAAAAAATTGCAATACTTGGGTACTTCCTAATTATCCATACTGAAAGTGTTTTTAGATACTAATTTTCAAAATAAAATTAAAAGTAAATTAAATATAATTAAAAAATTAACAGATCTTGACAATTTAAAATGTTTTATAATGATAAAAGTTAATGTTCATTAAAATATAATAAGAAATGATGAAATTCATATAGAACTTTCCTTTAAGAGAAAGGAAAACAAAATAAAAAGAAGTTGCACTAAAGCTCTTAAACATATGTTAATGCAATGCTTGTCTATAGTAGCCCTTACGTGTTTGTGTAATAAAGACAGGTGGTGTTTTGGGAGATGTGTCCTACTGTAAACTAAGACCGCAACTGACCTATTGGTTATTTTAGGTTAGGGTGGAAGTGGGTGAAGGATAGGGGTGAGGTAGGATAGGTTATTGAATGATTTTTGAGAGTTTTTGGGGTTATAATGTCACAAAGAATGTGAATTATATGAAATTGAGTGTTGAATATGTGTATTGGGTGTAGTTTGAAATGTTTACATAATTTATACAATTCTGTTAAGGGGCATTGTTTATTGGTTTTGAAGGTAGAATTTATGTAGGATACCATATGTAGAATTTGTAGGTTTAATGTTGTTTGTGTAGTTGTGGTTTTTGGAACGAGTTACGGTCTGAGTTGGCGATAGGATACATCTCCCAAAAGTCTTCTTCATTACACAATGTAAGTGCTCCTATTGGCAAGTGTAACATATAAATATTTAACTTCAAGTGTTTTAGTGTGAAACTAGTAGTCTTGATCATAGTTTCTACTAAAAAGTGACAGACAATCTGGAGTTTCCACTTGATGCGATATACTAGAGTCAACTGGAAAGGAATTGACAACTACGTTGACATCTGCGCATACAGAGATTCACTGGCAAAATGATTACCTAGTAGGAAGTAGGTTCCTACTAAAAAATGTCTTTGTATATACATGCAAAAGCTGGTGAACAAAATTGTTATTTTGTATGAATAAATGTTTTTAGGCATGCAGTAACAGGTTCTTTAGATGGCAAATTGATAATCTGGGATACATGGACTGGTAACAAGACTCAAGTTATACCTCTGCGATCGGCTTGGGTCATGAGTGTAGCATTTTCCCAGACAGGCAACTTTGTTGGTATGTTGAACAAATTTCTTCTACTTAGAAGTTTAGTGTAATCATTGAATGCAATACAAAGTTTAACAATTTTAAAAAGTTCCCTGAAATTTAAAATACAGACTAATTTGGGCCCCAAGTCATGTGGGTGGAATGAAAAAAAAACATTAATAATGGTACATAAATTAACACCCTACACAGACAAAATATAATTTTGCAAAAATTATTACATATTAAATGCCCATACTTAACTTTTGAAAATGCACAGGAGACATGATATTTTGAAGATACTGTTACACTTTGTTTTATTACTTTAGAGTTGAAAGGCAGTTAACTTCCCCTCCCACACCACTTCCTACCCTCCCACAGTGATAACCACCGCTACAAATAAAAACTTAACAACATAGATTATAGTTTCCCATCTCTAGCTTAGCTGTATGTATTTTTTACAATAACTCTAAAATTGCTGTCCTGATTAAACAAAATCCAAATAAAAGATCTGCATTAATGTTGGTTTATAGTTTTACATTTTGAAAGAACTCGAGAAGGATTCTCCTATTAGAACTTGTAGTTTATGGGTTGTACATCACGAGGCTTTTATAGTAACTACTTACTGATTATCCAACCAAACAAATTTTAGTATCTGTAACCAAAAAATATTTACAAAACACATAAACACTCCAAAATAAACCCAACAGGCCATGAGTATATAAGATCATATGTAACGACTGCCCAAGCTTCTAAATAAGCCAAACAGGAAGAAAATCACCACAAGGTACAAAAAACACATTAAAAACACAAAACCAAAATAAAATTTGGTTATACATATACTTTTACTTTACTTTATCCAGTGCCAGATCTTGGCATCTCTGCCTAGCCTTCCAGTAGAGACAAAGCTGCCTTCACTCTTCCACATCTTGCAAAGCTGTGTAGTTGTAGAGGTGTAGGCTGTCTATCTTGTGACGGTTGCACAGAGGCAAATTTCTGAGGCTGCTAACCTTATTTTACATAAGTGGACTTGCAGATAGATATTCATGGCCAGATAGATAATACATTGTACTACAGTAAAATACAATGCTCAACAAAACAGCTACCAACATATAGTCATACAAAACATACTCAGGAAAATTAAACATAAACATCATCAAAGGACCACACAGACAAACCACACAAAAAACAACAAATACATATCTCTCACTTACCACAACAAAAACACACACAAAATAGCCTCCACATTCAAAAAACTTCAATACCAAATACTTTACAAAAGACAAACACTTTAAGACAGCACATACAACCTTTCAAAAACATTCAGACAAATACAAACTATCCGGTATTAACAAATTAACATGTAATGATTCTCCCAGCTATTACATCGGCAAAACCAATAGGTTATTCTATACACGCTTCGAAGAACACATTATCCAAAGAAACCAAACACCTAAAATCCAGCTATGCAAAATACCTAAAAAATACGCAACACACACACACATGGAGATACATACTAATTTAAACATTCTCCATATATTAAAACTAAGTAAAAAACTAACAACTTTAGAAAAATATGAGATATACAAACACTAGGCAACAGATAAAGAAAACGTATTAAATGATCACACACATTTTGAAGCCAACAACCTTTTCCATTACATGACACATAACCAAAATAACCCACCCCTTCCACAGTCATAAATCTATCCCATTATAGCCTTTATACCTAACATGATGCCGCCAGTAGAGAGCTTCGTAAAAGGAACTAATGTTTTGAAACACGTCAGCAAGTAAGTCGTTGTGTATTCACTTAGTTCAATGCTTTTTAATCATAATTATAGTAAATGTTAAGTACACACAATTTTGAAATTACTAACCTCCTTTGCATACAATGGACTTGTCCTGCTTTGGAAGGAAGCAAAACATTAAACACCCCAAACAATAAATTAAGCAAAATTTCAGTATTTTTGTTATAAAAATGTATACATATGTATACATATATATGTATGTAAAAAATTAATCTAAAATTAATTATAATCAAAAAAATTTAAATAGTATGAGTTAATAGAAAATTAAAAGTATAGACTAATATCAGTAATAAAACAAAAACAAATATTGTATTCCTATATAATAAATAAATTAATAAAATGTAGCTTCATCAGAAAATGATGTAAACCAATAAATACAAAATAAGATACTCATACCTAGAAATACTAACGCATTACACTTGTTTCTTCCTCATTAGTACTATATATTGATTGGTTGCTCAGATTTATGGCGTGTGAAGTATGCCTAGTTAGGTTTTAAGTATATTATTACTTCTGTTGTACCAGTTCTTCTAAATAAAACTGTAAGTGGTGAAATTCATTAGGAATTATTAGATATTTCAAACTAAGTTTATAATTAATTGTTATATTATTTTATAAGAAGAGTGCTTTGTGTAAAATTTACTTAAAAGTAATTAACTAGAAAAGATTTTAAAAAAACTCAAACCGACTTATGAAAACTAATAAAATTATTTTCATAACTTCTTTCCTAGTACAACTTTAAAAAGTTATATTAGACAAATTTAAAGATATTGATAATTTTGGATGTGATTAAAAGCTTGGATGTGTGTGTATTGTAACTGTAATAACCAGTGGCTGCTTGTGGACAAGTGGCATGGTTGCACAACCCCCAAACCAGAGATTAAAAAAAAATGATTTATTAAGTAACAATAATGTACATTGTTACAAGCGATTATTCTTTATATAACATGATCCAAAATTATAAATAATATTAAGACGTCAGAATCGCAGAGACCGTTCCCCCAGTCGCATATAGTCTTGTTCGGTCTGGTTGCAGGGAAACCTGCAACACCCAGTGAGTTCACTCCTAATGGAGAAAAACCATTTGAAGGGTATGACAGACTAAAACAGCTAGTCAGCATTGTAAGGCTCCTTAGGTTGCACACGGCCTGCAACCTCAGAAGTGTTCGATTAAGATTGGGTCTGTCTGAGGAGAAGTATCTCCGCTCCGCTCCGAGTTTGTTAACATTACAAAGTTACAAACTTAAGTAACAAAGTCATACACAGTTAAGAATTTTTTGAGATAGGTTTGTTAATAAATAAACCTTATTTCTAAGTATAATTAGCGAGAATATTTAGGACCAGGTTTCAGATGTTTAGCAGTTACTCCATTTTCAGCATTTTTCCGTTGTAGAGGCTTGAAATAGAGTAGCCGCCATACCGCTGAAAGCTGGTTTGCCCATTTAAATAATATTTCTTCTTATGTAAAATAATTCTTTTACTTTTATCTCAGCCTGCGGTGGAATGGACAATATGTGTACAGTATATGACCTTAACAACCGGGATTCAACTGGTTCTGCTAAGATAGTACGAGAGCTTTTGGGTTATGAAGGTTTCTTGTCTTCCTGTAGATTTTTGGATGATACAACATTAATCACTGGTTCTGGAGACATGAAAGTGTAAGTTTGTAAATTATGAAAGTTAAACATTTTTAATAACTTTTATCTCTATGAAGAGGAAAATAATCTTTTATATTGAAATATTAGTTCAAAATAAGTAAAATTATTGTGTAAAAATTGATCATATTATTTGTGTACTTACAGACCCCTAGACTAATATATTGTTTACTAGTAATTTTATCCCCCATTCCCAGAAAATAATCTTTTATATTGAAATATTAGTTCAAAATAAGTAAAACTATTGTGTAAAAATTGATCATATTATTTGTGTACTTACAGACCCCTAGACTAATATATTGTTTACTAGTAATTTTATCCCCCATTCCCAGCTTCATCTGCTTCTGTACACTGGAAGAATTCCAGGAAGCTACCATCTATTTCCAGTGTATTAAAGTAGATGTACTTACTAAAAGATGTACTTTAAATGACTGCAAATAGATGGGAGCTCTGTGAAGAAGCCTGAGTATAGAGACAAAGCTGCGGATAAAAGTACTTGTACAAAAATGTATCTGTAATTAATTAAGAATATATATACTTTTTAATATTAGCTTATATTTGACCACAGTATTTTACTACTTATTTTGTATTAGAAAATAAACATCTCTACAATTAGGTTGTCTGCTCTACATAATCAGAATATGCCATATTTAACATCATCATCAATTTATCCTCAAAATCCAATTTTGCAACTTATTCCCAAATCTTATACAATTATAGTTTCTTAACATCTCATTTTAGCTATCTATTCTTCATCTTTGGTGTTACAATCTCCATACAATCTTCCCATATCATATACTAGGAGTTTTATTCCCTATGCTATGTGCAAGCATTCTTTGCTGTCCTAAATTAATTGATAAACCTACTACGTATCAATAAGTCTATTGTAATGTTTGTTGAATCTCATTAAATCAGCACAGTAATAATGTGCATTTTTTCTGTTTGTTTCACTTCAAATATTATTTCTTATTTTTAACTTTTAGGTCCGATCATTTCCATTTTAGCATCATGTTGATGTCCTCGATTATCAAAATGCATGTTTCCAATTTATAGATATAAAAATTTCAATTTTAAGAAAGCAATTGAAATAATTTTGTCAACTTTTTGAATTCGTAAAATTCAACATATAAAAAAATGCATGTTTTTAGAAAGTTTCCAAGTAAAGAAGTCAATTGATGTTCGTACAACCACTTATACAACAACGATTATTCCCCCATCTTCAACATGACCTACACAATCTCTGATTTCAGGTTAGTTGACATGGAGGAACAATTGTGTATCCCTTAAACTAGATTTAAACCCAGTCTATTTTTTAAAGGTTCCGTTAAAGATTGTTTTTACTACCTTTAAATTCTGGACAAGACATTATTAGTCCATACGACTGGAACATCTGCAGAATTATTAGCGTATTGAAATTAAGTTCATGTACGATGTGTGCTGCACCATAAATAGTAGACACTAAATTAAATAAACGTCGTATGACAAACACATATGCGTTTTACTTTTGATTAAAATAAAACTCACGAGTTCTTACTTTGTATACATTTCTTAAAGCACAAATTTAAACTTAATTGTAAATGTGATTTGTTCTTGGTTTTAGTTGTGTGTGGGATCTAGAGGCAAATAAACGAACACAAGAGTTCGACGCACATGCTGGTGATGTCTGCACCATGTCTTTAGCCCCTGACCGCAATACATATATTACAGGAAGTGTAGATAAGACTGCCAAGTTGTGGGACATACGCGATCAGGGGTGTAAAGCTATATATTTTGGACATGAAGCTGATGTAAACTCTGTTTGTGTTAGTATACGGCATTACAATAATAATGTTATTCTATATATAATTTTGTTGTCTAAGTGTTTGCTAGGATAGCTTTACTGGTACTAGACATTTCATGGTAATAGCAACAATACTGCCATTCAATACTCAAGTCACGTCCGTACAGTTTGTATGGTATAAATTCATTGACACTCCTTTAGTCTTGAAGGTCACTTATCTGATCCATGTTTTTCACCTTTAACAGCTATTCTCTTTCAAAGTTCACTGGATCTGTCAGTGTATTTTTGAAAATTTGTTCTCGAATAATCCTGAATGTTATAAATGTCTGAGCTTGGGACAGTTGTAGCAGATGACCAACACCAGTAGCAGTTTCAGTACTGTTTATGTTGGCACATACAGTAATTTAATACACAAGTGTATATATATGAATGTGACATTATTATGTACAGTAAATCAAATTACGGTCTGAGTTACTAATTGGTCATATCTCCCAAAATAGCTGTGCTCCTTAAAACTACAAAGTAAGTACAACTACAGGCAAGTCTCATATATTGATACACGTCAAAGTGTTTAAGCATAAACTAGTAAAACTTGCAGTTTTTGTGTTTTACATCTTGAGGTTTTTATATAAATTGACAAAATGACAAAACACACTCACAATCAAACACTATATTTGAGCACATAACTAACAATAACACACCACAGGCTCACACCAACACAACAGTCTTGTTAGTGATTCTCAGCATTGAATAATGTGCAGACCTAGTGTGAAACGTGTCTGCTGAATAAATCAGTAAGTAGTGGTTTTTTGCCAAATACTACTAACAATATATATATATATATATATATATATATATATATATATATATATATATATATATATATATATTTGTATTAGTATATTTTCCTAGTATATATATTAACTAGTAGCTCAAGTTGAATAACGTATTTTTTTCATTTAGTACCATCCAAGTGGTTTTGCTTTTGCTTCTGGCTCAGAAGATAAGACCGCACGACTGTACGATATACGTTCAGATCAGCAAATAGGATTATACACACCGCCAAATAAAACAGCGGGATTTACATGCTGTGGTTTATCACTTTCTGGAAGATTTTTACTCTGTGGAAGTGATGACTTCTCAGTGCATATTTGGGATACACTGAAAGTCCAACATAATGGTAAGTAAATTGGTTTATTATTAATTCCCACAAGCTTTGTGTAAAATTAAACCCAATGAAAAATTATTCATCTTTAATATCACTACAGACCTTTTCCTTTAAAGTACTGCGTACGTAGTTCTGATTTATTTGAACAGTTCAGGCAGCAGAGTGAGGACAGCCGTTGAATAGTCTAACCCCCTGGTATTTTGTAAAGTGGGTCGTAGTGTGTATTAACTTATTTGTTTGTCTAAACAATTGTATCTAACTATTAACTCTGGCAGACTGTTGTCCGTTTAATAGCTCTATCAAAACAGGTTACATTAAATTCTCGTTTATGTTTATAAAAGAGATTTAATTTTCAAAACAATTTTATATTCAAAATATTACATTTATTTTATAATTTGCTTATTGCTCTTTGTTATTTAACAAATTAAAATATTTAAGTTTACATCTTTTGAAAGTGTTCTCTGACAAAGCTAGGTTTAATGCATTCTGGTATTTTGTATTTTCTGATTTGATTGAAACCAAAAATATTTAAACAAATTTAACTTAAAACATACATTTGGCAATCACTTACACTCATGGGGCTTTGTTAAAACATTTAATATTAATTACAATAGTTCTCTTTTAAATTTTGAAACAACAATAAACTAAACGCAACAAAGCCACCAATAACATTTCCTGTTTTTAATTAATTTAGACAATTACATCATTTAAACTTTTACAAAAATTTGTATGATTGCTAGCCCATCTTGCTTCTCTCTCTGAGACGTGTTGCGAGATAGTGCTAAACGCTAGTTCCCACAGAAACTTAACATGTGAATTCGGAAATGCCCCTACCATTGTACATTCAGAAACTTAGTGAGAATTTCCTGCTAGCTCTGTTGGTGAAACATTTTGTCACAAAACAAAAATTTCTTTCAACATTTACTAAGTAACAAATATATCGTGAACATACTTATTTGCAATTGGAATTTATTCTGTATGTTACAATCTTGTTGACAATACAAATGCAATGATTTCATTTCTAGATTAATAAATTACAGTCAGAGAATATTATAGTATACATTCAATAATCTGGCAGATATGGAGCTGGGATACCGCCAGCTCTGAAAATGCCGGACAACTGAAAGATCCTTTAAACTCCGTAACGTACAGGGTTTCAAATAAAGAAAACAGGAAAATAGTCCTGTACTGTACTTGAAATGATAATACAAGAATGAATTCTGGTCTGTACCTATAATAAGAGGTTATATTTTACGGTAAAAATCAATTTTTTAAAAATATTTCTGTTTAAACTGCAATGACATTGTTCACTTGGACTTCAATAACAGTCACTGTACATAACTACAACAACGTACGGTGCGAAATCGTTCGTTTATCATGAGCTACACAACTAGAACCAGGCGGCGTGAAGGTCACAGTCATTGACATCGACATGCAGTGAAATATATACAAGTTATGTTTAAATATTGATTATGTTTTTGTCCTTGACAAAAACGCCAGTTTACCGGAGGGCCCGAATAGGCAAAGGGCAGGATTATAGAGAGTTTACTGTATTTTGTTTTAAAAAAACTTAATCACTTTTACATTGGTTTATAACTATAAGAACTTTAAATTTTATAAAAACTTACTGAGACAGACCGTTTTCAATCGCTCTGTGGCGATCCTCACCAGTGTCTTTTGCTTGGAGTTGTTAGGTTAAGCGGTGAGGATTTAAAAGGCAGGTTTTTGATAGAATCAAAGAGTATGTGTGATTTGTATTGGGTTTGTTCGTTTAATATGTTCGAACAAACCCAATACAAATCACACATACTCTTTGATACTATAAAAAACCTGCCTTTAAAACCGTCACTGTTTAACCTAACAACTCCAAGCAGAAGTCACTGATGAGGATCGCCACAGAGCGATTGAAAACGTTCTGTCTCAGTAAGTTTTTACAAATTTACAAAATTTAAAGTTCGGATAGTCATAAACTAATGTAATAGTGATTAATTTTTACCGAAAGTGATGAACTACAAAATTCAGGCGTTAAAAAAACTGTTCCACCTTCAAATATGTTTGCTTAATTGTTTTACTTTCAGGGAATTGGAATTAAAATATTGAAGGGATTGTTATTTACAATACAACATTGTCACCCAATCCAATCATGTTGTGCCTTAATTCTCATTACAACAAATTTTTCCTTTAAATGGATAAATGTTGTCATTAAATAAAACCATTGTTTATTTCTTCTAGGAACTTTAGCAGGCCATGAAAATCGTATAACTTCCCTGTGTATCTCTCCAAATGGAATTGCAGTGGCAACCTGTTCCTGGGATAATCACGTCAGAGTTTGGGGATAAGTTGACATACTTAGACATTAATAGCAGTCTGTATAAAAGTATATTCAGCCTGATCTGAAGTATTTATGATAATAATTTATGGTATTTCAGGTTTATTCCATTCACAATTGTTCTTGGTTTTCACAAAAATAAAATGTTAATAATATTATTGTTTTTATATTAATATTGTCAATAATATGAAATTCTTCTTTGGCTCTGAGGTTGCAGATAACCTTATTTTTCAAATCAATTTTAAAACCTTTCACGTTCAAAATTCTATAAGAAATATAATTACAGTAGAACCTCTCTAACTCTTCACCTTCTGTTATTCATCAAAGTAATATCAAACTTCATCTGCCCTATCACATAGTATAAGCGCCAAAAGACGACAAAATTAAATATTTTGCAATAGCAAGATGCAAGAACAAGAATTTTGGAAGAAATGTACGATTAAAGATGCTATATTTAATGTTTTACATGCATGCAATAACAATCCACATAGAACGCTTACGTCGTGTTGGAACAAACTGTGGCCATACAGACAGGAAATTGACAAAAGTGAAACTGTCGATTTATGTACCATAAATTTCATTTCAGAATTAAAAGAAATGTAGTAAAGAAGAGTAATCAAGTGATTTGTAGAGAAGGCGATGAAATGCATTGATTCATATGAGACCAAAAGAAACAGAACTGACGGAATAGATAGTATTAAGACAAATTTGGCAGCTTGGAATGCAAAAAGTAACTCTTTAGTATAAAAAAAGACAGACTTTTTTAAGAAATTAAAACGTAAATAGATTTAATTCACCATATTTTTTCTCACTAGTGCTATTTTTCTTACAAGGTACTAAAATATGTTTTTATGTGTTTTATGAAAATAGAGTAATGTACTGTATTTGTAATTATAAACTATCCTGCAGGCTACTAGTGTTTTATAGTGTTACTGAGGTTTTTCCAATGTTTACCCACAATTACACGTGGGTATGTAAATCGTTTTCGAGGAACCTGTTCTTTAATTGATAATCCTCGATTGATTTCACAACTTCCATAATTCATCATTTTCTCTAATTTGTCACCCCTCGGTCATGAACGTGACTGATTAGAGGTTCTACTGTACTAAGTGGATATAAACATATTAAAACGTTTTTAAAAATTGTTTATACTGATATTTCTTATTTTCTTTAAGCAATGATTAAAGAAAATTAAAAAGCTAACAAAATTTCAAAGTACATTGTACACACAAACATTACCACATTGTCGCCAAGCACATATTTAAAAAAATATATAGCCTTCATGTATTTTAATAATGTGACAGATTTTAACAAAATTTCTAGTACAAAATTTTTAATGTGCTAATAGAAATTTATTTTTGAATACATCTAAAACTCTTGAAATATAATAAAAAATCTTTAATGTACGATACTTTTCAAAAAGTTTATATAGAAACCATACATTATTAAAAGCGATCATGCATACAAACACACACACACAAATGCATACATATTTAAATATTGTGCCTTCTAATGACAAGAGGTCCTGGAACCATCCAAAGTGAGTTTTTAACATGTGTAGAAGAACACCTGTGTAATGCATGTGCGCTACTGGCGCCCGTGATGGTAGGCATTCATATATGCCCCGGTCTCAATCTCAATTCATTGTGAGGTTGATTGTTGTCAGAAAATGTTGAATCGTTTGTCTGTTATTGTGTAAGTCTTTGAGAACATTTTGGCGCATTTTGTTTTTTTTCCACCGTTGCTATCGGACAGGGGTCTGTGTTATTGTATTAGTGCTACTTGAAGTGTGTTATAATAGTGTTTGTTAGTGTTATGAATATGGATAACGACGATGAACTACTAGAGAATGTCTACAACAACATTTGTCTAAGTAGACATTCTCCGATAATTTACCTTCATTATCTATATTTATTGTAAAAAAATAATAAACACTACTATAACACACTTCAAGTGAGACTAATACGATAACACAGTCCCTAATCTGCCAGCAATGGTGGGATACAAAAATAAATGCGCCGAAATATTTAGAAAGACTCGCACAATAACCTACAAGGACAAAAAAGTTTCCGTCAATGGTTAACCTCACACTGAACTAATGAATTAAGAAGGGGAGCGGGGTACATGAACGCCTACCGCCATGGGCGCCAGTAGCGCACGGGCGTTCATGCACGCCCGTCACACTCAAAGTGTTAAGAGGTAGTATTACAAACAGGAGACTCCAATGTATTAAACTAATATTTATTTATATCAATTTAAGGTCGATGTTGGTATCAAATTTCTATTAAAAACTTTGTACACTCTGTTACTATAGTATATTATTGAATATATGTACATAGATAGCCGAAGAAAAAAAAAAGTGAACTAGAATTCACTTATTTCTTACCTTTTTCAAATCTCATTATTGTTAGTCATGCCAAAACAAAAACTATTATACAGATATGACTTTTTTATATTGTATATTGATATAAATGATTACAGTATACTGTCTTGATTTTGTAACTGTTTAAAGTGGTATTTATTTTAGAAGATAAATAATAAACTGTAGCCTATAGAACTAGACTTTATTTGTTATGAAGCAAATATTATTATGAATTAAAAATATTCTGTTTAATCTTGTATTTATACTTGTAATTAAATGTTATTTGTATCAATAAATTTACTCGTACATACATTGTTAAAAATAAACTATTAAAGATAACAATGTGATT
Organism: Prosapia bicincta; assembly: GCA_036971475.1. Classification (NCBI taxonomy): domain Eukaryota; kingdom Metazoa; phylum Arthropoda; class Insecta; order Hemiptera; family Cercopidae; genus Prosapia; species Prosapia bicincta. The sequence continues at coordinate 34,520,337 of JBAIZL010000007.1, forward strand.
ATATATTTCTGTATAGTGTTTACATAATAAAAGGCATCTTTTAGAATAAATGCTGCATCAATTGAAGTTATTAAAGGGCACAATTCACTTAATGGCTGCTTATTTCGGCTAATTACATATACTATTTATTAAAGTATTAATTGGTTTTTATATTGATCAGTGAGTTTACAATGGCTTACTATTAGAAATTCCATAGTACAATAAGCCCTTGCTATTCGCGGCAAAATTACAGCATTTCCTGCTAATATGTATCGTCTTCTTTAAAAAAACAAGAGAGACAGTATACTTACTGTGCAGGTTGTAGGATAATGTGTTCTCGTCTTATTTATTTAGTACAGCACTGTAGCTACTTATCACAAAGAAATCTGATTATTCTCCAAACATCCGTTATACTGTACACTACTAGGCCTACTACTCAAAAGATAGGTATTCCTTATTTATAACAAGTGGCGTTATCGTCACTGACAAACAACAATGAGTCGATCTGGCGCCTGCATCAAACTCCATACTTACATTTAGCATCACTATTGTTTACTTAAAAACATCGATAATCGTATCCGGTGGCTGTAAGTAATTCGGATTTTTCCCCTATGAGTTATAAACAAGTGTCGCATCTGCTAGTTTTGGAAACGTTGGCTTACTTGTGGAATTGTAAAGTGAGTTTGTTTTGTTTAGTCTTATTTTTTCCCTTTAATTGTTTTTCCAAGCCATAATGTCATCAAACTCTGATAGGGACAAAAAGGGGGAAAAACATTATGCGTTAAGAAAATTGACCTTTTAGATAAATTATAATATGGTGAAGAGTTTTATGTATTTCTTTTAGTTTCTTTTAACATAACGTCACAAGCTAAGCTCAAAGAATAGTTGTAATGAAGAATATTTGTGTCTGTGTGTATGAGCACTCACATTTAATAGAATTATCATGTTTTTGGATTGAAGGATAAAGGAAGTAAACAATTAAAATGTGAACGTAACTGTGTAGTGAGTAAACATACCATACAGTATTATAAGTGTACAGTATAGCTATAACTAATTAATGTTACCATTTTGATGTGGAACCTAACCCTCCCTGTTCCATACATAGTTGGTTTTAGTATTCACGAAATGTACTGAGAGTAACAAGGGATTACTGTATATGAAATGAATTAATTTGCTTTTAAATGAAAAAGTTTTCAAACTAAATGAAATTCAATGACAAACTATTCAAGTCTATACCATCAGGTTTTTTATTTATTTTCATTAACAAGTTTTCAGTAACCAGGGTAGGACAACGACTGAGGTCTTTATCATGAACATAAGTTCAGCAATTTATAAAATCCACCAATACACCACTGTCTCACTCAGCTTTCATTCATTACTCCATTTCCATACACTTTTCAAAGTGGGCGATGGGTTTCAATGGGCTTGTAGTTTTTTGCCAACAAAAACCTAATCACTAAACACACTTCAGAAGTGGCCAGATTTTCAATTGCAGTGAACAATTTAACTAGTCACAGTGAGAAAAATAAGAGAGATAGCGTCCTTTAGTTGTTACCATAGCTAATTTTGCGCTGAGCGAAGGAATATTTTGACACTTAGATGGCAGCTGTAGCCCCTTCTGCTGTGCTGGTCCCAAAAGTATGTTATTTTCTAGATTCAACTTATATTTGGTTCAATGAAACATGAAATGTAAATCACAAAAAAATAATAAAAAAACAAGGATGACTAAAAAATCACAAATCTATTAGCAAGCCATAAAATTAAATAAACAATAAAAGTTAAAAAGAAAAGAAGTTGATTAAGGTAAAAAAATAAAACATAGTTATTTTAAGAGATATACTACAAAAATAGGAGAAATGAATTAATCAGATTCAGTCAACAGGATAAAAATTTGTAAGTAGATAGACAAAAACATCTGTCAATTTACGATATTATTGAACAACTAATCTTGCACCATTTCCAAACTCTCATGCATTAGTTTGCTAGGAACAATAGACCTTTCCATTGCTTTTTGCTTCTCTATACTTCTCTAACCCATTCCAATTTTCTTCTCAATTCTTCTGATGGTTTCTTACCTTTATCAACCATCACTTAGTATTCCTTTCATTAAAAAATTATAAACAAGATAAATAACTCTAATTGAGCACAAGAAAGGAGATAATTTAACAATAATGAAGTTTGTTAGTTTTCTTTTTTTTTTTTAAAAAAATCATTTTATTAACAACCTAAATGGTACTATTCAGTTCTTCTGTACAGTTAATTATAATGCAACAAATTTATAACAAATAACAGAATCTATCACCAATAGTTAAAGAGAAACATAATAGAATTTTTCCCTGAGACTTACACTATTGACGGTAGATAATAACACAAGGTACAAATATAACTGGGCCAATTAGCTAGAAATAACATTAAATTGATTATATAGCTGAATAGAGCTCAGTCATATCATAGGTAATTATTTCAAATATAGACAACAAAAGCCTATTTTACAGCTGAAAGATATTATTTTCAGTAGCTGTAAAATAAAATGTAATTTTATCTTAAAAATTGTTTTAACATTTAGGCATGATAAAACTTTTGCAATTCAGACATGAAAAAACTTTAAAAAATTTTCCATATATGAATTGAGATTTATATTTTTAAAACATTAAAGTTATAATATAATTATACATTTAATGTTCATGAAATAGAATATTATGTTTACCACCACTATAATAACCTTCTTTGAGGTTCATTTTTTTACTAAATTCTTAAAAAATTATCAACACAATGTGTAGTTTCAATGTGGCATATTTGTTCATATTGATTTTACTGATATAAATCATTGAAGGGGTTATTCCAGATAGCTGAAGACCTATGTATGGACAGCTAAAGTACTTTTATTTGGTCACAACTTTCCCCTTACCAGTCTCATTCCAAAGACTAAATATACCGTTCCAAAAACAAAATAAAGAAGTCTTGTTCCCAAATCCAACTCATTCACAACAAAACTCATAGCACTTGCTGGATGATAAAATCTAGCTCTCGCCTGAGTAGAATTAAAGCAACACTTAAACCTATTTTGCCCCATTTGAATTGTTTTTATTAGAAGTTGTTTTTTGTAACATTTATCTATCCAAATTTGTTCTTTTTTAAAATAACATTTAAAAAAATGTTTTTACTAAGTAACATATTTATATATTAATTTTGTTCTATAATTCATTATTATGTTACTACAAGATCTACAGGGTTTGTTAAACTCATTTAAAGTTTACATAAAAATCTTAAAAACTGGAGATATTCAAAATATGCGGCTACAATCTTGTGAAATTCCCTTATAAGTGCTTGGCATTTTAAAGACTTTTAGTTAGGTTCTCGAATTACTTTTGCAATTAAAATAGTTAATAAAGGTTTCTACAAATCCATTACAACCATACTAATATATATATATATATATATATATATATATATATATATATATATATATATATATATACATATATATATATCCATTGGCTGAGAAACAAAACCAATTCGATAAATTGTACTTTAAAACCAAAGTTCCGAACAATAATCTATAGTTATGATAAACTACATAATTCTGTTTCATAATTTATGGTTTGAAATTAAATAACAGTAAATATTTTATTATAAATGTATACTTAACAATAATAATAAACATTATTAAAACTAAATGATTACAACAAGTAAGAGAAAGTATTGTATCTCATTATAGTTTAAACAGTATTTATTAGAATTATTTTAAACAATTCATAAAAACGAATTTTCTAATATTATTGGCCTTACCATTGTCTTTAATTAAATATTACTTTTTTAAAGTAACAAAGTTAATTGTCATTTTTAGTCACAGTTAAACAAAAGGTACAAACTCTAGATTGTCAAATGATATTCAAAATGAATATTTCAAAATACTGATCACAGAAACCTTACGATTCAATATAAAGTCTGCTCCTACACACTGTGGTAATATATCCAATTTCTCGTCACTATTCAACTAGTTTTTTAATGAAATTTCCTGAAAAAAATAAGCCAATATTTATAGATCTTTAATTCTACAGATATAGTTCAAATTATGTTTTAAAACTTACAAATTTATTAAAACAGACAATGCAAAAGATTAACATAAGAGGGCTTTACTTATAAGATTCTTATTAATCATAATAAGTTTCTTATATTGAATAGTAGTTACGTTTAGTAAGATTGTAGGTGTTTAACTGTTAAGGAGCCAGCTCCAAGGCTCATATATTTACAACGTCATGTTTCAGTGGAAAATTTGGTTAAATAAATTGACTTCAACGTTTAATTTAAATAAATGAAACCTCTATACCACAAATAACTTTTTCATTTTATTTAATACCTTATGCACATTTCAATTCCATAGCAATCATCCTCAGAGTTAGTTTGTTTTGTAAATTACCTATGAGGATGATTGCTATGCAATTGAAATGTACATAAGGTATTAAATAAAATGAAATACCTCTCTTGTGGTATAGAGGTTTTATTTATTTTAATTAAATATATTTTTATTTAATGTCTGTTAATAACTATTAATTTTGTATATAGGCTAATGACAGATCACAGACAACAAAATTAATTAAACATTATACCACAGTTGATTTATACAGTTATGAATTCAATGTGTTACAAATTCTAATGGAAGCGATTAAAAAAAAAAAAAAAATAGAAATTACAAACAGTAATAAAATAATATACCATGTTAAGAGCACAGTGGTAGGATAACAAACCATTACCACAAAAATAAGTAACATTACACCATTATGTACATTTCGATGATCATGTCGTCAACGTCACGGGGTCCTATAACAAAATTACAATCTATGATACATTAATTTACAAACTGGTCTCAAAATAGAGTCTAGTTAGCAAATTAACGTATTCTAGATTGTAATTTTGTATAGAACCCTCTGATAATGATGACATGATCATAGAAATATACTTAAGGGTTTAAACTTGTAATATTAATTATTTTTGTGGTATTGGAATTTATTTCCCAATATTTTTATTGTAGTAATAAAATAAGTTAATAATCTACAAATATTTAAAAAAATAAACGAAATGAAAGTGGAATTATTAAAAATATTTTCTCAACCTATAAGTTATTGCATTTTCAAATTCACCCTACCTTCCGCTATGTTGTTTCTACTTTAACTGTCTCAGTAGTTTTCTGTTCTGAAGGCTTAGAAGTATTTGATGCAGGTGGTACATATGTACTGGTACTCTTTGGTGATGTGTATATATGAGAAATACTTTTTGATTCTCTCTTTTCTTGTTCACTCTGCCACTCAACCTGAAAATTAAAGTAATTTTAGATATATATGTTGTAACCTCAATATTTTATTGATGGGTTTATAAATGTTCATCTTCAGATTAACTAATACAGTAGAGTCTCAATAATTCCAGGTAGATGGGGCCAAGACACCCTCGGATTACTGAAAACTCGGATTACACGAAAATACGTTCCTGTGCATTAGAAAAAATTGGTGTTTAAATGAACCCTAATATAGTAGAGTAATACGCCGTATTTATGCGATAGGTGGGACTGTGCAATAACCGTGCAAGTCAAATTCGGGTAAGTCGGGGTATAATTTAACATACAATAACATAGGAATCATGATTAATTCGGACCAAAGACCAAATAAACTAATAATTTAGAAAACAAATGTGAATGCATTAAATTCTTAAATACATAATACAACAAAATAATATACTATATACACTCATATTACAAAGAAGTAAGTAAAAAGAAGTTATTTTGACATAGAAGGCTTCATAAAATCTGGTAATCTCGTCTGAAGAATTGAAGATTTTTTCTTCTAATGGAGAATTTCCTCTCTAAGGCCTTTTGTCAAGTTTCTAGATGTCATTTCATCTTCTATGTCATCTGGGTCTAAAAAATCAGTGTTTTTAAAGTCTTGCTCTTGTGCCGCATTTCTTTGAACTCATCAATTAGTTGTCAGCTCCTGGTTATGTAAATCCAGCAGTTCTTGAACGTCATCCTTATCCACTTCTAAATTTAGTTGTCTGGCAAAACCGACAACTTCTTCCATCACATCAGCAATTTCTTCAGGCTCTGGCACTGATTCTGCTTGAGTTTCAGTGGCAAAAAAACACACTTTTTTCCAAACGCAATTCAAATTTATTTTGTGAAATTTCATTCCAATATTGACCAATAATTCTCAAAGCATCTAAAACATTAAATTGTTTCCACAAATATTCAACAGAGAGTTTGTTGCTCTATATCATAGCTTCATGCAGATGCGCAAATAATCTTCTTGAGTAATAAGCTTTAAATTGTTTGATAACTCCCTGATCCACTGGTTGAAGCAAACTAGTTGTGTTTGGTGGCAAAAATATCACTTTCACAGGTGTATTGAATTAGTTAAAGTAGAAGGAGGATGGCCAGGCTCATTGTCAATTAATAGGAATTACTTTCGTCAGACAATAATGTTCGACTAGAGGTATGAAATGATGACCAAACCAGTCTTCAAAAAAAAGCAGTCACCCAAGCCTTCCGAATTGACTCCTAAATCACAGGCAAGTTAGCTTTAGACATATTTTTTTATGATCTTGTGTTTTTTGAGTGATAAACTATGAGAAGTTGGAACTTACAATCACCAGTTTTTCTCTTCATGAGCTATAAAGTTATATTAAGCATTTTCTTCCAGAAAAGGCCAGTTTCTGCGTAACTTAGAAAGCATGATTTAAAACCGCGTAACTCGGGAATCGCGTAAGACGGGGTAGCGTAAGTCTAGGTATTACTGTACTTTAATTAAAAATGCACAAAATCAGTTTGTAGAACTTTATGTGGACCTCTATTGAAAGCCCGACTCATTTTTCTTTGCATATAGTATTGATATGGACATATCTTATAGTACCGACTATTTTCCTTTCTATACCATATGGCTGTAAACATTTGTTGAAAGCCTGATTCATCATTTTCTTTCAAATACATAAAATAGGCTATAACAGAAATAGGCTCGAATTTAATAGAACCTCGAATTATCGGGACTCGGAATTTCGAGACTCTACTGTACATAAAAAGTTATAAGTTTAAACCCTAAACCTGGTGATGTAAGTTCATGTTTCCTCAGTACAGTGCTTCAATACTCTGAACACTCCAGTAATCTAAACTGAACAGGCAAAAACAGAACTGTGTTATATATAGTGCCTGAGGTTAGTGGAAAGGCAAAGGGAGAAAGGAGTTCTATTAAAAACATGCATTTGTTGTTCTCTTTGGTAGTTTTCAGACGAATCTCTTTCATTCAATAAGTAGAGTGGGATACCTAACAGTGAATTTAGTCAGTTTTATTTTCTCTGTTCAAGTTTTCAGTAGCATGTTAAAATGAATGGGAAAAGGAAATATAAAACACTGTCTTTGAGTGACAAGTGCATCATCTTATTAAGTATTGACAAGGAAGAAACTTAAACTTCTCCTAATCTAGCATGAGTTTAATGTTGATAGCTTCTGAGGAAGCTACGCATAAGAGACAGATAATGCACACAAGTAGTTATCCACTGTGTTTTTTTACAGAAACGTTCGTGTCACTGTTGAATCTTTTTTCAGCAATTTTTCCTAATACATACATAGGTACTTTCTGTAATCCATACCCCCTGCAACAATTAGTTTGGATTGGCGAGATCGCACTGTAGTATCTAAATAATACTAAAATGGGGAGAAATATTACTAAAATAACACTAACTGTTGTTCTTTTGCAATCACACTTATTGAAATTACTACCAATACTAAAGCAACAGTCATTAAATGAAAGTTAACTGACTGTAAGTAAGGTTTTTATTAGTACCAGTATACTTTTTGTCACATTTATCTTCATTCAGGCAATATCATGTTTAAAAAAGGACTACCACATTCTAGGGTTAAATTTCTGTTAAGTATTGCACTAAATATTTTCAATTGGCCGGTCATATGCACGATTTAAAATATCAAAAAAAATAATCCGTAAGTAAAGTCAAGCCAATGGAAGAACAATTGTTTTACATATTTAGTTCAGATAACAATTTTAATTATAATAATTTGTGTTATCATAATTATAATATATTTAAAAGCAAGTAAAATAATAATATCAAAACAAAATATTAAAATAAATTTACTTCAAGTTATTGTGTTGTATTATTACCTTTTGTTGATGTTGTTTAATAGCGTCAAAACAACGATCCATTGCCATTTTCTCTGTGAGTACTCCATCTTCCGAAGCATAAGCTGCAGCTTGCCATGCCACACCCAGTTTTGCAATTTCTCTACCAGACATCCCTTCACATAACTTAGCCATTTCTGAACACAATTTACCATAATCAAACTGGTCCAACTTGAGTCTCCTGCAAGACCGTAAATACATTATTTCAGATTCAATTTTTATTATATATATAGATTTTTTGGACTAGGAGACTGACAGACTTCCCTTGGTAAGAGTCCACTCTGTAGTCTTGAAATAGAAACACATAAAAGCACTTAAACAATGATATATTTCAACCACACAGTGGTCTTTGTCAATCGAAGAGAAAACACAAAAAGAAATATGAGAGAATGAAATAAAATAATTGTAATCACAGATTGTGTAGAGTAGAAATCAGATGTCACAGATGCACAGATTAAAGATATATATATTGTTACCATGAGCATATGAGTGATTATAGTTTATATAAGTCTGTCAGGGGGAAAGAGATAAGGCTATTTGGAGAAAAAAAAAATGAATGGATTTATCTGATGTTGAGGTTAGGGGATTCTCTGGACTTGGTATACCACTGGTATGATAGTTCCCACCTTCTCAGTTCTGAGGGATTGCAATCAGGGGGGAGTGATTTAATTATTTTTGTGGTATAGCAGTCATCAAAAGTTGTGATGTTGTGACTCGCAGCATGTTGAGCTGTTGGTCTATCCATATTCATAATTTTAACATCATGTCTGTGGCCATTCATTCTGATATTCAGACCATCCGTGGTCATATATATATATATTTAGGTTAGTTCTAGTAGAGCTTAAAGCTTATTTAGGAATTTTTGGACTAGATAGGAGACTGACAGACTTACCTAATGGCAATAGTCCAAAACTGCAATCTCTTGGAAATAAATAAATAGACACATATGAAAACTTAACACACTATTGAAATATTTCAATCAAAAAAAATTATTATTATTAGACCTTAAGGAAAAAACAGCATCAAATAAACGGAAAGTTTTTCAATCTAGAATATGCAGCAAGGGTATATTAAGGATTATAAAATTAAATAATTAATTAAAATAATTTCTTCTTCAAATAATTGTATTAAATAATTAACCTATTTGTATATTATGTTGTTCTAGGATGATCAAAGCAATTCACATTATTTATAAGTGATAATTAAGTTATAATAAACATATAAAATTATTGAACTCCTAATTTAAATTGACAACCTTTTAACAAAATTATAAAATATAAATGAGAGTAAAAAATTTAATGCTCACTCAAAATTAAGTAATCAATAATTCACTTACTTGTTCCCTTCTAAGGCTGGTTGTAAAACAAACTTATCAAAATACAATCGCATCAACCTTTCTCTTTCTTCTAACCCTGGTAAACTAAATTCCACCATTTCATCCAAACGGTCATTCACTGCCCAATCAAACTGCTCTGGTGTATTACTCGCAAGTACAAGCATAAATCTGAGAACAAATGGTAATAATTAAAATTAACCTTTTTAAAATATGGGAAATAAGGTGTTGTTAACCAAAGGAAGGAAGACATCAAAAGAGAATTAGGAAGAAGTTTCTTGTGGTTGCACAACTTTTGCCAATAGTTCAGGATAACATTTATATAGTTATTTGGGAGGAAGAACTGTGATAATAATTAAGCCAACATTTGAAGGGGACAAGAGTTCATAATGATGTTAACGTTGAACAAGTAATATAAACAATCAAATTTTAAAGTCAATTCCTACTTAGGTTAAAAAAAGCTTAATATTTTTTTTAGCTAATTATACTAAATAATTATAATTATTATAAATAAAATAATATAAGTTATAAGTTAAAACAGCTGTTCTACCACATAACCTATAACATGAAATCAGCTGTTTAATGAAATCATATGTTATCACTTATTTTAAGCCAAATGAGACGAAATAACTATATTCCATACCTTGCGCCTCTTCTGAGAAAAGTTTTTCTCCCGTATAAAACTAAAATGAATAATTTAATTAAATTAATATTGAAAACACAGTATTAACATAAATTCTCTACCACTACAAGTGTTAATAAATGTATTTGAACATGAGTTGATGAATAGTAAGTATTTTATAAAGGAATGAAAATTTAAACAAGATATATATAAGGAAAGTGTGAACTAATAGAAGGAATTGGAAAAAAATTCATGATAAATGACAAAACAAAATAAAAGTCAACAATAATCATTATAACGACAAAACAATACAACAGAAAAATCAAATGTTTATAAAACTTTTAAATCATACTATTTATGCATGGGTTATTTTTCATGTAAGGTTTATTCGACAATAAAGCTAACAGATATTGTCAAAAACCTGTTTACATTTTAATCGTAAAATATTTCTAAATAATGTTTTGCTTGTTTAAACTCTTATCATACCATTCAAACTCTTATTATATCATATCGTAAATATTGCTAGGGAAATTGGAAATAAATTACCAAAATGAATACACCAAAATAATTACTAACTTCTGACTCTGCTCTCCTGTTCTATACAAGAAAGCATTTAAAGTAGCTCTTAGGTCTTCACTAATAGTTTCTGAGCTTCTCTTTCTAAGAAATGCATCAGCTTCGTCTACGAACAGCAATAAGCCTTTCCTTGAACTGGTTGCCCAGTCAAACACTTTGTGTATTGCTGTAACTCCATCTCTACCCATTGGAGCTACATCCCCTCCAGTCATTATGGCAAAATCCATTCCTGAGTTTAGAGCCAATTTCTGAAAGAGAACCAAACAAAATTTCATTCGTAGAATCAACAAATAATTCCAGATAAATCAAATACATTATTTTAATTTTAAGTCTTTCTTAACGTTTCAACTTCATTTTCACTAGTTAAACCTTAATTTTCAAATATTGTTAGTTTTATTATGTTCCCAATTGTTTTGAGAGAGAGAGAGAGAGAGATGAACTTATTAGTATTCCATGGATTCATCGTGAGGGTGCCAGGTCCATTGTGTGACAGAGGGAATAACCATAAGTATCCCCAGGACTTCTGATTCTAGGTGTAGGTGTAAGAAGCCCCTTTGTGATGATCATCGACACTCACTTTTACTACTCATTTTAGCCCCTCTACCTAGCCAAATTTCATAGGAGCTTGCCAATGCAGTTTTAGATACTCGTTCTAAAGAAGAACTTACTGCAGTTCTCGACAGGCCAAGGTTTTTTAGTAGGTTGTAGAGATATTTTGCTGCTATACCTCTCGCTTCCACTTCTACCACTTATAAATTAACAGTATAGTTATTTTTGGTTAATTCATTTGTTAGGTCATAATACTTATTCATTTTTATTGTTGTGGTTGTTGTGTATGTTTGTTTCCTTCACTACTGTTAGTTCTACCAAGATGCGTTTAATTTTACAAGAAAGAAAAGAATTTATCCATTCTAGATGATAAAACACCAACATCCTCTGGGATTTTGTAGTGCTTTTTATATGTATCCATAGAATAGTCCAATCATGTGCAGAACCCTGATTGAAATTTAGAAAATGTATTTAGTAACCAAATTGAACAACATATATTTCAAATTTTTTGGTATGATATACAGAGTATAAGAAATGAAAAAAAATCAAAGATCGGAATTAATCATGTCAAAAAAATTGTTGGAACGACCTCTCATGGAGGATCAGGGAAACCTTCATTTGTTGTTAAAGACTCATAGTTTTCAAAATTACATGATTGCTTAATGAATAAGGTAGAAAATAATTATCAGTAATAAAATTTACATGAAGAAAATTATCATGTCATTTCCTTAGACGAATTTTGCTCTGTCCGCCTAACAAAATTATAAAGGCTTCTTGAAGATAATGAGAAGAAAGTTAATTTACACTTCTCTACACACAATTCTGAACATTTCAAGCCAGCCCACGTGTTTGAATAAAAATTTACATGAGATTTTTTTACTCACTATATTATTTCTAAAAATTTTCTAGTTTATATGAAAGTACTTTTATTCTATAAACTTTAATAAGAACACACTGTTTGGTTACAATAAACAATATAAAAAGCAGTAAGTAAAAGAAAAATTATCGCAGTTCGTATTCTCAGGAAACTTATCAGGAACTAACTACAAATTTGGTAAAAAGTAAAATAAAATGCTTAAAATTAGACATTCCTTTTTCATGGAATTATTTCCCTATGATGATTGACAATACTTTAATGTATTTAATATAAAAATTGCTTAGTGTGATAGAAATTGTTTTGTCTTTGTAAGTTCTTCATAAATTTACTTAAATTAGAAGTTTACCCAAGTGTTAATTTGTTGAATAGAAACATTAACAGTTTTATTATTTTTCTATTATAAATTAAATTTGTTTTTTATAAGTAGTTTTCAATATTTTATATAATATAAGCCCCCAATTTTGTTCAATGTCTTTCTGATATACAAAGAACACTTTCATAATTTAAAAAACCTTTCTATTCTTAATAGAATAAACATTAATTACCTTTGCAAACATTGTTTTTCCAGTACCTGGAGGTCCATGCATCAAAATATTTCTGTACATGCCTCGGTTTTTCTTCGTATTTTTTGTGGCTATGGCAACATCTCTGAAAACAAGTTAAAATTACTTAAAATCCGACAAAATTTCACCTGAAATAAAAATAAAACATTGGTAATTGTGAAAGAAAGCGGCCACTTGATAAAACTGAAAATTGTTCTAAACTTCAAAATAGGGCGATATGCACAAGAATTTTTTTCCATTTTACACGGAAAGTTAATTTTTATAAATTTAAAGTTGGGTAAAAAATACAATGCGGAGTATTAAGTTGTGCATAGGCCGCAGAGTGATACAAATGTTTTGTGACATCACAACTGTAGTGAACAATTTTCAGTTTATATCTCAGGTGGCCGCTGTATCTCACAATTACTAAACATTTAATAAATTAAGTACGATTTATATAAGAAATATATATTAAAATATGAATTTATTAATAAATATTTTGCTTTGAACAATAAAAATAATTGTTTAGAACAACTAAAATGTATATGGAAGCGTACAACAAATTAAACGGTTTTATTTATTTAAAATTTTCTTGATTTAAAAAAATATTTAATTTACCATTGAAAAGACAAAATGTCTCACCTTAATCTTTCTTCTAATGATGGCGCCAATACTACACCTGATAGCGCATCACTATTTCCAGGTCTTAGTTTCTTTAAAGTTTGTATAGGGTGACGGAATGTGTCCATTAAGGACAATCTTGAAGTTTCTCGCACTAATGACGGCTTACCTGAAGAAATAATCATTAATTATAATAAAGCAATAAGTAAATTAATTAAAATTAAAAGTGCTTCGTTCATTCAGATATTTTCAAAATCGTGATTAGGCCTGATATTATGGTAGTAAAATTTACATTTCACCTGGTATATAATACATTTGTATACACAAGTTTGATGACCCTGAATAATGGTTTTTGTTTTATATATGTTTGTTTTATAAAATATTTTCCTTAGTAATAACAATTTTGAAGAAAATTACTGAAATATGAATTATTTTAGATAGAAAAAACAATTACATATACAACATTACACAACCATGTGCCCAATTGCACTACATCTGTAACATGTAAGTTTATAACATTACACAACTATGTGCCCAGTTGCACTACATCTGTAACATGTAAATATATACCATTACACAACTATGTGCCCAGTTGCACTACATCTGTAACATGTAAGTTTATAACATTGCACAACTATGTGCCCAGTTGCACTACATCTGTAACATGTAAATATATAACATTACACAACTATGTGCCCAGTTGCACTACATCTGTAACATGTAAATATATAACATTACACAACTATGTGCCCAGTTGCACTACATCTGTAACATGTAAGTTTATAACATTACACAATTATGTGCCCAGTTGCACTACATCTGTAACATGTAAGTTTATAACATTACACAACTATGTGCCCAGTTGCACTACATCTGTAACATGTAAGTTTATAACATTACACAACTATGTGCCCAGTTGAACTACATGTGTAACATGTAAGTTTATAACATTACACAACTATGTGCCCAGTTGAACTACATGTGTAACATGTAAGTTTATAACATTACACAATTATGTGCCCAGTTGCACTACATGTGTAACATGTAAGTTTATAACATTACACAATTATGTGCCCAGTTGCACTACATCTGTAACATGTAAGTTTATAACATTACACAATTATGTGCCCAGTTGCACTACATGTGTAACATGTAAGTTTATAACATTACACAATTATGTGCCCAGTTGCACTACATCTGTAACATGTAAGTTTATAACATTACACAATTATGTGCCCAGTTGCACTACATGTGTAACATGTAAGTTTATAACATTACACAATTATGTGCCCAGTTGCACTACATCTGTAACATGTAAGTTTATAACATTACACAATTATGTGCCCAGTTGCACTACATGTGTAACATGTAAGTTTATAACATTACACAATTATGTGCCCAGTTGCACTACATCTGTAACATGTAAGTTTATAACATTACACAATTATGTGCCCAGTTGCACTACATGTGTAACATGTAAGTTTATAACATTACACAATTATGTGCCCAGTTGCACTACATGTGTAACATGTAAGTTTATAACATTACACAATTATGTGCCCAGTTGCACTACATGTGTAACATGTAAGTTTATAACATTACACAATTATGTGCCCAGTTGCACTACATCTGTAACATGTAAGTTTATAACATTACACAATTATGTGCCCAGTTGCACTACATGTGTAACATGTAAGTTTATAACATTACACAATTATGTGCCCAGTTGCACTACATCTGTAACATGTAAGTTTATAACATTACACAATTATGTGCCCAGTTGCACTACATGTGTAACATGTAAGTTTATAACATTACACAATTATGTGCCCAGTTGCACTACATCTGTAACATGTAAGTTTATAACATTACACAACTATGTGCCCAGTTGAACTACATGTGTAACATGTAAGTTTATAACATTACACAACTATGTGCCCAGTTGAACTACATGTGTAACATGTAAGTTTATAACATTACACAACTATGTGCCCAGTTGAACTACATGTGTAACATGTAAGTTTATAACATTACACAACTATGTGCTCAGTTGCACTACATCTGTAACATGTAAGTTTATAACATTACACAACTATGTGCCCAGTTGAACTACATGTGTAACATGTAAGTTTATAACATTACACAACTATGTGCCCAGTTGAACTACATGTGTAACATGTAAGTTTATAACATTACACAATTATGTGCCCAGTTGCACTACATCTGTAACATGTAAGTTTATAACATTACACAACTATGTGCCCAGTTGAACTACATGTGTAACATGTAAGTTTATAACATTACACAACTATGTGCCCAGTTGAACTACATGTGTAACATGTAAGTTTATAACATTAAACAACTATGTGCCCAGTTGCACTACATCTGTAACATGTAAGTTTATAACATTACACAACTATGTGCCCAGTTGAACTACATGTGTAACATGTAAGTTTATAACATTACACAACTATGTGCCCAGTTGAACTACATGTGTAACATGTAAGTTTATAACATTACACAATTATGTGCCCAGTTGCACTACATCTGTAACATGTAAGTTTATAACATTACACAACTATGTGCCCAGTTGAACTACATGTGTAACATGTAAGTTTATAACATTACACAACTATGTGCCCAGTTGAACTACATGTGTAACATGTAAGTTTATAACATTACACAACTATGTGCCCAGTTTCACTACATCTGTAACATGTAAGTTTATAACATTACACAACTATGTGCTCAGTTGCACTACATCTGTAACATGTAAGTTTATAACATTACACAACTATGTGCCCAGTTGAACTACATGTGTAACATGTAAGTTTATAACATTACACAATTATGTGCCCAGTTGCACTACATCTGTAACATGTAAGTTTATAACATTACACAACTATGTGCCCAGTTGAACTACATGTGTAACATGTAAGTTTATAACATTACACGACTATGTGCCCAGTTGCACTACATCTGTAACATGTAAGTTTAGAACATTACACAACTATGTGCTCAGTTGCACTACATCTGTAATATGTAAGTTTAAAACATTACACAACTATGTGCCCAGTTGCACTACATCTGTAACATGTAAGTTTAAAACATTACACAACTATGTGCTCAGTTGCACTACATCTGTAACATGTAAGTTTAAAACATTACACAACTATGTGCCCAGTTGCACTACATCTGTAACATGTAAGTTTATAACATTACACAACTATGTGCTCAGTTGCACTACATCTGTAACATGTAAGTTTAAAACATTACACAACTATGTGCTCAGTTGCACTACATCTGTAACATGTAAGTTTATAACATTACACAACTATGTGCTCAGTTGCACTACATCTGTAACATGTAAGTTTAGAACATTACACAACTATGTGCTCAGTTGCACTACATCTGTAACATGTAAGTTTAAAACATTACACAACTATGTGCCCAGTTTCACTACATCTGTAACATGTAAGTTTATAACATTTCACAACTATGTGCCCAGTTGAACTACATGTGTAACATGTAAGTTTATAACATTACACAACTATGTGCCCAGTTGAACTACATGTGTAACATGTAAGTTTATAACATTTCACAACTATGTGCCCAGTTGAACTACATGTGTAACATGTAAGTTTATAACATTTCACAACTATGTGCCCAGTTGAACTACATGTGTAACATGTAAGTTTATAACATTACACAACTATGTGCCCAGTTGAACTACATGTGTAACATGTAAGTTTATAACATTTCACAACTATGTGCCCAGTTGAACTACATGTGTAACATGTAAGTTTATAACATTACACAACTATGTGCTCAGTTGAACTACATGTGTAACATGTAAGTTTATAACATTACACAACTATGTGCCCAGTTGAACTACATGTGTAACATGTAAGTTTATAACATTACACAACTATGTGCCCAGTTGAACTACATGTGTAACATGTAAGTTTATAACATTACACAACTATGTGCTCAGTTGAACTACATGTGTAACATGTAAGTTTATAACATTACACAACTATGTGCCCAGTTGAACTACATGTGTAACATGTAAGTTTATAACATTTCACAACTATGTGCCCAGTTGAACTACATGTGTAACATGTAAGTTTATAACATTACACAACTATGTGCTCAGTTGAACTACATGTGTAACATGTAAGTTTATAACATTACACAACTATGTGCCCAGTTGAACTACATGTGTAACATGTAAGTTTATAACATTTCACAACTATGTGCCCAGTTGAACTACATGTGTAACATGTAAGTTTATAACATTACACAACTATGTGCCCAGTTGAACTACATGTGTAACATGTAAGTTTATAACATTACACAACTATGTGCCCAGTTTCACTACATCTGTAACATGTAAGTTTATAACATTTCACAACTATGTGCCCAGTTGAACTACATGTGTAACATGTAAGTTTATAACATTACACAACTATGTGCCCAGTTGAACTACATGTGTAACATGTAAGTTTATAACATTTCACAACTATGTGCCCAGTTGAACTACATGTGTAACATGTAAGTTTATAACATTACACAACTATGTGCTCAGTTGCACTACATCTGTAACATGTAAGTTTATAACATTACACAACTATGTGCCCAGTTTCACTACATCTGTAACATGTAAGTTTATAACATTTCACAACTATGTGCCCAGTTGAACTACATGTGTAACATGTAAGTTTATAACATTACACAACTATGTGCCCAGTTGCACTACATCTGTAACATGTAAGTTTATAACATTACACAACTATGTGCCCAGTTGCACTACATCTGTAACATGTAAGTTTATAACATTGCACACCTATGTGCCCAGTTGCACTACATCTGTAACATGTAAGTTTATAACATTACACAACTATGTGCCCAGTTGCACTACATCTGTAACATGTAAGTTTATAACATTGCACACCTATGTGCCCAGTTGCACTACATCTGTAACATGTAAGTTTATAATATTACACAACTATGTGCCCAGTTGAACTACATGTGTAACATGTAAGTTTATAACATTACACAACTATGTGCCCAGTTGCACTACATCTGTAACATGTAAGTTTATAACATTACACAACTATGTGCCCAGTTGAACTACATGTGTAACATGTAAGTTTATAACATTGCACACCTATGTGCCCAGTTGCACTATATCTGTAACATGTAAGTTTATAACATTACACAACTATGTGCCCAGTTGAACTACATGTGTAACATGTAAGTTTATAACATTACACAACTATGTGCCCAGTTGCACTACATCTGTAACATGTAAGTTTATAACATTACACAACCATGTGCCCAGTTGCACTACATCAGTTGATCTACATCTGTAACATGTAAGTTTAGAACATTACACAACTATGTGCTCAGTTGCACTACATCTGTAACATGTAAGTTTATAACATTACACAACTATGTGCCCAGTTGAACTACATGTGTAACATGTAAGTTTAGAACATTACACAACCATGTGCTCAGTTCCACTACATCTGTAACATGTAAGTTTAAAACATTACACAACTATGTGCCCAGTTGCACTACATCTGTAACATGTAAGTTTAAAACATTACACAACTATGTGCCCAGTTGCACTACATCTGTAACATGTAAGTTTATAACATTACACAACTATGTGCCCAGTTGAACTACATGTGTAACATGTAAGTTTATAACATTACACAACTATGTGCCCAGTTGCACTACATCTGTAACATGTAAGTTTATAACATTACACAACTATGTGCCCAGTTGCACTACATCTGTAACATGTAAGTTTAAAACATTACACAACTATGTGCCCAGTTGCACTACATCTGTAACATGTAAGTTTATAACATTACACAACTATGTGCCCAGTTGAACTACATGTGTAACATGTAAGTTTATAACATTGCACAACTATGTGCCCAGTTGCACTACATCTGTAACATGTAAGTTTCTAACGTTACACAACTATGTGCCCAGTTGAACTACATCTGTAACATGTAAGTTTATTTTTCATTTTTTAAACATAAGTTATAAAGCGGGGTACCCTAAATTATATTAAGTTTTTTACTATTATTTTATACGTATATAACAACAAAAGTCTCCTTAAGTATTGCCAAAGAAATTCAGCCAACCTTATACCAAATACTGACGTACTAATCTCACGTGTATAATTTATCTCACATACACAGTCCAGTCACTATAAAAGATAATTGAGATAAAAATGTTTATTTGACCCTTCGAGATAGTCATTGAACAAATGACAAGCCGGTTGGATATAGAGTTATAGTAGTGCGGGAATACAAGTTAGCAGATCTATAGCTCACAGAAACTTCTTGGTAAAGTGTAGGGGTTTGATGTTTGCTTGCCTCCTCATACTACTCACTTGTACATTGAATGTAAGGACTTTTGTGTTTTATAACACTACAGGCTTGATAAGGGGAACAAATCAGTTGCCGAAATGTCGCATTAAATAAATAAACTTGACTCGATATTCAAACGGCTTGTCATTTGTTCAAAATTGTTTATTATTACATGTAGGTTTTACCTAAAGTTCTTAATAAAAATGATTTGGATTAATATTTATCAAAACAAATTATATAAGAAAATCCATACACACAACAGTACATAAGTTGATATTATATCTCAGTAAAACGTACCTAACCTGGCTTCTATGTAACGAGCAGTAACTGATGTAGCTCCTTTTGCAGTATATATACCAAGAGCAATTAGAGAGATACCACCAGCTGCGGCTAGTACTTTGTCCCAGTCTGTCAATAGAGCTGTAGCTCCAGAACCTATTAACGACCCTGCACTCCTAGAAACACAAATAATGCATAATATAGTTTCAACTGATAAATACTCAAGTAAACTGCTTCAGGATTACAAATAAAATCTGTATCATAAAAAAGTAATAAATTTATGTTTTAAGTGTGTAATGCATTACAATTTAAATGCTACATTGATTTACATATTAATTCCTATACAATACACAATACCAAGAGCAGAGTGGTACAATATATTACAATAAAAATATTGGAAAAACCAACCCACCACAAAAATAACTAATAATACAAGTTACCTAAGATTAAACCCTTACATACATTTCGAAGACCTTGTCATCATCATCTTCAGAACGTCTTATTACAAAATTACAATCTATAATACATTAAATTAACTAAACTGTCCTTTCTAGATTGTAATTTTGTAATTAGACCCTTTGGTGATGATGATGACTTGGTCATCGAAATGGTTTAATCTTAGTTGAATTTTATTATTATTTATTTTCATAATATTTTTTGGTATTGTGGATTTTTCCAATATTTTTATTGTGACATTAATTCATGTAGTTTTCTTGTGTTTTGGCAATAATCAAATCTCTATTTTAACCTCATCTAGTTCAGTTCTAATTAACTGAAATACTTACAAAAACACTTTTTTAATCACACTACGGGCAGCGGGAGCATTCCCATATCTGAACGTTCTATTATTTCTCTTAGATTAGGATTGCAGTACATTTACGATTTTGTTCTCTGTAAATTGTACTGCTCTCTAGGTTCAATATTTGATACAGTGAAACCTGTCTTAGACGGACCTTGTGTTAGGCGGAATCCCGTCTATCGAGGAAAACTTTAAAAGTCCCGACTGTCGCCTATTTAATTTACCTGGTTAAAAACCTTCATAAGGCGGAAACTGTCTAACACGGAAGCGGAATAAGCAAAAGGATGAGTGATACGTATTTACTACGTCTTAGTTCTGCATAAGCCGGAAAATCTGATCATATACATGCTGTAAAATATAAAGTTACAATGACTTCCGTTTAGATAAAATACAGTTTATAATATATGGACAGTAACTGCTACACAGAATATATAACTACCTTTTTTTTGGATAATGTCTATGGTTTGTCTCAACGTGTTTATAGATTGTTTTTGATAAAAATGAATCAGGCATTTCTAACAAATTTGTTTTCCCACCAGAACCAAGAGAATTATACTTAACAAAATATTTTTGGATAGAGATTTGGTCAACAAAATTGTTATGGAAACCAACAAATATTACAAAAATGTGTGAAAATACTACTGTATCTGACCAAAATATGACCTGCTACTAATATTGACAGAATTTATTCTTTCTTACATAATAAATATTTTCATAACAAATATTAAAAATAGTACAATAACTTTGAAAAATTAAGAAAAAAAATTAGAAAAAAATTATAAATTCTTTCAAAAATATGTTAATTTAAGGGGCTTTATGTACATGTTACTAATCAAAGGGTTAAGATAAGAATTATGGTATTTTTATCTGCAATATTTATATCGATCTTAGGTGAAAATGATGCTATAAAATAATAATTGACAACGCCCCAAGTTTTGCAAAAAACAACAATTTGCAATTAACAGAAAATGAGAAATTTGTAATTTTTAATATAATACATATTTAAACCCACTCTACAACACATAAAACTTTACAAAGTTAAGATTTCTTAATAAAATAAAGGATTATGTTTTATTAGGATGCAATGTAGCTACAAAGTATTCACTCAAGATATGCGACCCTGAATTTATAAAGTTGTGTGTTGTAAATTATGTCAACTTTTTCAAAATCTATATTTTTTTTTTTAACAATCACCTTGAAGTTTTATTTTTCTCCTTTATTCTTTAAGACTTTTCCTAACGTTTACAATTTAATTTATGTACAAGATCGATATAAATACCAAAAATACTCTTAAAATCCCAAAACTTGCAAATGGCTGCCTATTACATTGACTAAAGTAGGCGTTTATCTACTTAAACGTACTTAATACTCTCCAAAACAGTTGTTCTATTTTCTGCAGCTTTCACACGGATCTGTTCCAAAGTAAGATCTTGATTTTCTCGGTCTATTTTTGCTTTAGTGGCTAGTTCAGCTTCTAATTTCTTCATTTCTAGCTTTGACCGCAGTTCCATTTCATGCTCAATTGTTGCTGTTTTTAAAAAATACAAAATGTTTGTTAAAAAAATTATACATTTAATTTCGTACAGTTAAATTTAGGTGTAAATTATTCCATCATATTAATAAAATAATATCCTACTATACAAATTTAATTTTTCTTAAAACAAAAGAAATAATAAAAACAATGCAAAATTACTTACATAATGATTGGTTGTTACATTAATTATTGCACAAATCAGACACAAAGAAAGTTTATATAAGTTAATTTATTTCAGTAATTTAATCTTTAAAAAAATAAGTATAATTTGAAGAAATTTTACCATCATGATTATATCTTTATACAGTTTCTGTGCTGTTATCTACTGACTTCTAGAGTATTTTTGTTTATGTATGTTAAAAATGTATGTAGAATTAGAATTTCTTAGGCCTGTAAATTTTTATTTTAAAAATAGCTCGTTTTATATTAAAGAAATTACATTAAATATTGAATGAGAAAGTTATATTGATTGCATATTAAAGTGGCTAATGTGAAAGATATGTGGTAGAGGCGCACTGAAGATAGAGCTGGCAACCCTTGAGAAATACAAAGCTCATTCCAACACTATCCGTTTCCAGTATTCTTTTACTTTGCAAACACAGAACTACAAAGAAAGAGGAGAATAATATACAGTTTAAAACAAATAGACATCCTCTTCTAATATTAGATGTTTTTATAATTTCAAGTATACAACCAATAAATGTGCTTTAAGAAGTGTTTTTCCTACTTTCAATTCAATTCAGATAATTTAAATACAAGTAGATTGAGAATACAGTGACAGAATGACAACTTTAACAAGATATGTTCAACATTCGTGAAGAATATGTATATGGTGTATCACCATTTATAATATTAACACATTATCTACCTTTAAATTATGTCTTCTAGGTCGGGAATGCCAACAAAGTTAATGGAACACATAATATACATTAAATTAAACTAAATTACTCTGTCTAAATTTTGGGCTGATTTGACTGGAAGATTGATTTTTGCCTTGTAAAATTTCACTCCAATCCTACTGCCCCAACAAAATGTACTGAGTGTTGGCATCAACAGATAGCTGAGGAAATCTGCATATTTTGAAGTTAGGATGATACTTTCAAAGCACCCTTCTGAATTCATTGTTATGGAGGGAAACAAGGGGAGAGTTTGTACTAAAACCCTTGATTGTTGCCAAGTATAACAAGGAAAAAAATGGATATTTATCTGTTACATCAAATGTCTTCTTGCAACACAACTATAAGAAAGACAATGAGATGGTAACATAAAGTGGCTGGAGAGGTTCTGCAATTATTAATCAGTGGTACCTACAAAGATAATGTTGGCAACTCTCGGCCATTAAAACACAAACACTATATCACTACATTTAAATAATTTGTGTAAATAAACTGGAAAAATAAAACCAATTCGATCAGGTTGATATTCAAACAGTAAAAAAGTTCAAATTTAGACAAATATTCAAATAAATTGAAAGCAAAAACCAATAAATAAGTTAATCACTTTCACATTAGCTTATGACTATAAGAACTTTAAATTTTGTAAATTTGTGAAAACTTACTGAGACAGAACGTTTTTGATCGCTATGTGGTGATTTTCATCAGTGCCTTTTGCTTGGAGTTGTTAGGTTAAGCGGTGAGTGAACTAGTGCAACAAACTCTACATTGGAGACACAGGCCGCAGCTTTAAACAAAGAGCCGAGGAACACAAACAGAACACCAACTCAGCATTTTACAATCACGTAAAATAAACAGGACACAAGTACACAGACATTTACTATAACCTAGAAATCTTATACATCAACAAAAAAGGACCACCTATCAATACACTAGAACAATATGAAATTTACAGACACACAAAAACACAAAGTACAAACATATTAAACGAACAAACACAATACAAATCACACATACTCTTTGATACAATCAAAAACCTGCCTTTAAAATCATCACTGCTTGACCCGACATCTCCAAGCAGAAGACACTGATGAAAATCGCCACATAGCGATCAAAAACGTTCTGTCTCAGTAACTTTTCACAAATTTAAAGTTCGGATAGTCATAAACTAATGTGAAAATGATTAATGTGCGTAAATTGAAGTTTCACGTAACGTAATGGACTACAAAACTCAAGAATATTCAGGTGTTCTCTACAAAGCTCTATTCTTAAGCTATGATCTTAACTCATTAAAATGGCAATAGAAATGGTGCACATCTCAGTTCCAACTGTTTAATATTTTATAACCTTGTAAACCTAATGTCTGCAGTAGTTTCTAAAACTTAATATACACAATTTGATTGAGTTGATATAGGAACTTAGTAAATGAAATCGGTAATCCGATTTCTCATATATCATTATTTTTTTTTTTTAAAACATACGCCTAATCTATAGCACAATTAATTTGTTTGCCATTTCAATGAGTTTTCAAAAGCTTCTAGATGAAGAGAATCTGCAATTTTAGATTATTTTAGCAAATAAATTTGCTTTCACATTTAAATCGTTTTTAACAGTTGTTTTTAGATTCTGATCCTCATCTTACAAAAATTGTTGGTCTTATTGACTTTTATTATTATTATTTTTTTTTGCAAAGAGTTGTAACTGTTTTTCTAAGTGATTATTTTACAGGTACTTATTTCCCACAAGTAACATATCAAGACCTTTTTACTACACACATGCTTTGCATGCTTAGCTTTCACCTTAACTGTCTCCACATTCCTTATTCACTTTTTTATCATCTACACAAATAACATAAAACAAAAATTATTAAAAAATAGAATACTATAATTTTATACAACCAGCTCTATTAGTTCTTATCAAACAAACACATTTTAATCTTAAAAGAATGACATATTCAACTGAACAACAATTCCTGATATTATACGTCAGTCATTCGTTCATTTAACAACCAGGCCTACAACAGAGTTCCTAGTAAAATGCTGTTATATTTTCCCCTGTCTTGTATTTGTGTCCTGAGAAATTTAGAAACATAAACACAATCTACTGTAATTTTATATTTAATGTAAAACAAACTGTCCTGTTGTGGAAAAACTTGATTTCCTTTATAGCAATAAAACATTACCCAAAAATTATAATCTCCCGATTTTACAAGTAATGTTTGTAATTTGAGTAAAAGAGACATGTTACAGATCCAAAGAAAAACAAAATCATGACAAATTTCTATCTCTAAAGCAATGTTTGAGTTGGTATGAAACTCGTGTATTTCATCAATTCAGAACTTGAATGCTTCTTATATTAATGCTGATTCCGAATAAACAATTAATGAAATGTAATACAATAAATACAAACTGTATATAAGAGAAACAAGGAAGCTAAACTTTTCATAATCTCACCTTTTCTCAGAGCTTCTTGCTTTGCCACAGATTCTTCTTGTCTCCGGAGGTTCTCTTCATTTGCTCTTTGTTGTTGAGCCAATTGATCATCATATCTGTTCAAACAATATACACAGTGTAGAATAGTCTACCTCTAATGTCTAAAATAGTTGAATATTTTTTAATTTGTCTTTTGTTAATTTATTTGAATTTGAAAAAAATAGTTTAAAAAAATTGTTCATACCCATAAGCACAGAATCCCAAACTTGAAAAATATATGTAATAATACTATATTTCAAATAGAAGATGAGATAGTCTGTAGGAAATTTTCAGAAGACTTTTTTAGGTAAAAGACAATAATAAATTTCTCCTGAGGATAGTTGAGCTGGTACCAATTCTTAGACATAAAGATACGGCACTTTTTTTAACGTTGTACTGCATTGGAATCATGGATATAACTTATTCAGTTTATTCTATATTTACATTCATAATACACCAACAGCTGTTAAAAACTTGAGCAGAAAATATGTATTTTAAAATTAATAATGTACCTATAAAATGCTATTACTTTCCCTGAATTTCATACATTCTCCCAGGATTAATTATCTCCCTTTTCTCATCCTTCATAAAATTCACTTACTTCTGTTATTCTTCATACCTACAAGGGACTGTAACAGAAATATAAGAGTGTAAGGTACTTCAAGTATGCAATCTTTTGCAAATGATGCTTTTATCAGAGGCTACCCCACGGGCAGGTCCATTTCCCCTCTCATGGATTTTAAAAAGTATTGTCAAAAATGACATCAAATCATGAATTCGTTGTGAATTCTTAAATGTTGAGAATTATATTTTAAATATCTAATCCTTTCTTCATGACTAGAAATACAAAGAAGTTTATAAGAGTCGATTAGTTTTCTTATAATAATTGCTTTTTTTCATTGTGAGGGTTTAGCCTACAGCTTGCTGCTGTGGAGTTTTGTTTGCATCTCGGACAGTGTTCTTTGGTGAGTTTATCATGTAGACATATTAGAACATTTGAAAATAAAATTTGTTTTCAGAAAACATGACTGTTTCAAGTGATAGTGGTAGCTTCTGATAAAATCACAAATAATTTACACACCTGTGTTTCTCATAATCAATTAACATGAACAATGAAGCAGGATCAAGAGTTAATATTGTTTTAGTTGTAGGGTGGTACTTGCACAAGACACCATTTAGGGATAATTTGAAGTATGAACTTAAGCTATTAGGCAAATATACAATCTGCGAATATGAAATTTTACTGAATAATCAAAACTCGTGAATGTCAAATGATTACTGTCTTAAGAAGCAATTGAACCTTAATAAATAAAAAATCATTAAGGCTTAACTATAAAATCTATTATTTTGAATTTTTCTATGCTAAATTTTTTTGTTACAGTAGATTGTAAACTTTTTAAATGTACAACATTTAGAAATAAAAATTCTTTGGGACTTCATAAGCCAAAAGCCTCATATCAGCCAAGATACATAAGTTTTAATAACGACAGCACTTTTAATTTATTATTTTTTTGTTACTTCAAGTACTTTATAGTGCCATACGTAAACGCTTATTTATTTACCAGGGTCTAATCCAGATGAAAAACTGATTGATTTGTTTGTTTATATGGTTTGATTGCTTATGCTGTTTGATGGATATTTATTAAATCTATCTAATACCATGAGTGCTTATAACTTATCTTACAAGACAAAATATTTGACCAAACATTTACCACGAATTATTAGTAGTTGACTGTAGTCCAAATTATAGTTAATGGTAAAGATATAAAAAATTCTTTCTATAATTACATCTGATTTAAGTGATAAGTATAGAGTATATGGTATATTACTATATTTCATGTTTTTTTGTAACCTAAAATCTTTTATTTTAAAAAGATGTTTATTTCTTAGTGCAAATGGTAAGTTTAAAAATAACAAGTATTTATAAAATTGAAAGTATAAAGAAAAAGGAAATTGCATGCTGAATTGGAATGCTTGGAAAAAAAATTGAAGTACTGCTAAACCAAACCTTTGATATCTTTATTACCTACCTTTTCCTTGCTAACTGATCCTGATATTGAGCCCTAGCCTGATGCTGTTTTGTTTCTTCCTGAAGTGTTTTTCTTCTCTCTTCAGCATCAACTCTTTTCTGATCAATCTTCGACTGTTCAATATGAGCTTCATATTCTTTAACCTTTGCAGCAAATTCTGACTGGCGAGTTACCTCTTGCGATTTAGAGAGATCAAGTGCTTCTTTTGCAAATCCTACACAAAAATTGATGATCAATTAAAAATAAACCTTATTGTGTGTGTGTGCACGCACACACACACACACACACACACACACACACACACAAGCACACACACAATTTAAAATAATTTGAAAAAAAAACTATTTCACCCAAATGCACAATACTTTAACCTGGTGACCTTCATATCTACAATTCATTGCTATGACATAACCATGAATAACGTACAAAACTATTCATGAATTTTAGTATAATAATGGTCTGGGAAAAGTTGGCAAAAATTAGCTTAAAGTACAACTCAAATTAGGCAAAAGTGCAAACATGCCAAATTTACTTTCAAATGTTAAAAATAGTTAATAGCTATTGAAGCTACACCTAATAATTATGGAGTGTGTAATGAGGTGTGAAACAACATATTGGTGCAATGTGGCTTTTGTAAGGTTTCCTTATTTAGGTACGGATTGTTTTTACTAAAATAACTTCCTTTTCCTTTATTTATTAAAAATATTGTTCTTATTTTGTGCATTAAAATGTACCAATTTGGTTTCATACAGCTTATTAATTCATTCATTCTTATTCTTTTTCAACTTACCCCAGTCTAAAAACACTAACTGTTAAATTTTCATTTTAATGAAGAATTCTTAAATAGTTCTAGGAAGTGTCATTAATTTTTTTTTAATTCAGAATTGTTGATTTTTTTTCTTTGGTTTCATACAGCGGTAAAAATATTGACGTAATGACGTTGGTGTTAAAAATTTTTGTTTGTTATTATATTACTTGTTTTAATGTGTAGAACACGAATATTAACTTTTTTCCACGGAAAGTTACTTTTTTCTCATTTTAAATGTTAAGTTGTAAAGGCATTTAGGCCTATAGCGTGAACCGAGCGCGCAGTAGCTACAGCGCAACGCACTACGTCCAGATTTGAAATTTTATACAACATTACAATATACCTATATTAAAATATACCTACGAAGTATCTAGTCAGGATAGATTTGGTAATAATTTAACGTTACTATATACCTGTATTAAAGTATACCTACAAAGTATTCAGTCAGGATAGATTTAGTTGTAATTTTGGTAAATATTTAGACTTATTGCCGATGAGGAAAATAATAACCAAATCTATCCTGACTGGATACTTCATAGGTATATTTTAATATAGGTAGATAGTAATGTTGTATAAAATTATAACCAAATCTATCCTGACTGAATACTTCGTAGGTATATTTCAATATAGGTGGATAGTAAAGTTGAGTAACATTATAACCAAATCTATCCTGACTGGATACTTCGTAGGTATATTTTAATGTAGGTATATAGTCATGTTGTATAAAATTATAACCAAAAGTTAAATTTTTAGATTTTAAGTTTAGTATTAAAATAAACTGACTTTGACATAATGCAGTGCGCTGTAGCTACTGCACGGCCGGTTCGCGCCATACATGCTATTACAGGCTAACATTAAAAATGTACAGAAAAATTAACTTTTTGTATTTTCCGTGGAAAAATGTTTATATTAGTGTTCTACACATTGAAATGAGTAATTTAAACTAAAAATTTTGTTAACAATATCAATAAGAGTCGTTTACGCTATACATGCCATTACAACCTAACATTTAAAATGTGAAAAAATCACAGCTACACAATCTGTGATTACAACTTATATTTATTTTATTTCATTCTCTCATATTCCTTTTTGTGTTTTCTCTTCGATTGACAAAGACCACTATGTGGTTGGAATATATCATTGTTTAAGTGCTTTTATGTGTTTCTATTTCAAGACTACAGTGTGGACTCTTACCAAGGTAAGTCTGTCAGTCTCCTAGTCCAAAAAATCTAAATGTGAAAAAAAGTAACTTTCCACGGAAAAAAAGTTGATATTCGTGTTCTACACATTAAAACGAGTAATATAACAAAAAACAAAATTTTAACACCAACGTCATTACGTCCATATTTTTACCCATACAGCTTATTAATTTATTCTATTTTCTTTTTCAACTTACCCCAGACTACAAACACTGATTGTTAGATTTTGATTTTAATGGAGAGTTCTTTAATAGTTCTGGGAAGTCCCATTAACTTTTTTAAATTCAGAAGTGTTGATTTAATGATTTTTAACACAGCTTTGGAGAAAAACAAGGGATTAAGTATGTACAGTAAACATTTTTTACGTTATTTATTTTTTTTTTTACTTAAAAAAGGTAAAAAGATATAAAATTATAGTTATAAAACATGAATGACTAAGATACTAAAGTTTATATAAAAATATAAACACGGAATCATAGACACACATTTAATGCTGTTTTTCAACCACTGTAATTGTTTAAAAAACTAGGAATAAATGTGATAAAAGAGGGAAATAAGAAAAAAGGACTAATTTTGAACAATATAATGTTGTTGAACAAGTAATATTACTTATAATATTAGTAATATTACAATATTGTTTAGAGGCCAATTCCATTGAACATTTAAAAAAATTACAGAATTCTGCAGGCACTGAAAAAATTCTGTAAACTAGATGCACAAGAGTTTATCACATCTTTTCCTGGTGCATGGTCCACATGCTTCTAAAGAGCTTCTGGATCAAGACAGTGGTTATTAACATGAGAATTTGTACTAATTCTACACTTAAAAATTCTGCAGTTAATTCATTTTAATATTAATTAACTGGTACTGTAAACTAACAGTGTAGCAACCTGTTTTATGCAGGTTCTTTGTAGTATTTATTTCCTGTGCCCTTGTGTACTATTTTAAAGAAAAACATTATACCGGCCAGTGCAGAAATTCATCAAAGGAAAAAAAATAACAAAAACTATCGATCAGGAAAATACATACAATTTTTATCAAATTAAAGTTGGGTAAGAAACTCGGTGTGGAATAGTAAGAAGATCCAAGAATAATATAAAGTACGTCTGCGTATCAATGGTGTGTCGTACTATTTAAACATATATTCAAATATCCTATACTATAGTCTCCAGTTACGATAGATGTGGTTGTAATTTTATAATTACTATATATCTATATTAAAATATACCTGTACAGTGTCTAGTCAGGATAGATTTGGTTGTAATTTTATACAACATTACCTAGTTAGACATCTACTTCCACGGAGTAATACTTTTTGCCAGGTGACGTTACGTGATCTCTATTCTAGCCTTACATGTATACATTTGGTTAAACGTATAAAATTACTACGAAATCTATCCTGACAGGATACTTCATAGGTGTATTAAATTAACCTTCCATGGCAATAACAAACAATAATTATCAATATAACTTCAGGACATGTTTTTGATTAATTTTATATGCACTATAATAGGAGTGAACAATGTGCATTTTTACCAGTACTATTAGCACCACGTATGAGGGCAATTACAATTTTCCAAAATTGATAAGTTTTGGGGCGTGAGCGGTAGTTGTAATAATTTTTTTCATATACCCTGATGTCTTTCTGCATCGGCCGGTATACTTGTTTTTCTTTAAAATCGTACATGTGGGCACAGGAAATAAATACCTTTTATAACATTTACCATTTAGATAATGTGTAAAATTACAACCAAATCTATCTTGACTGGACACTTTAAAGGTATATTTTAATATAGGTATGTAGAAATGTATAAATTTAAAACCAAATCCATCCTAACTGGAGACTTTATAGGTATATTTGAATATAAGTATGCAAAAACCACAATAATTAAGCCAAAACATTGTTTCTCAAATACCTACAAATATAAGGCATGGATAAAGATAGCGTGATGTCACTGTATCACTCTGTATACGTTCCACAACTTACTACTCCGCACTGAATTTTTCAGCAGACTTTAAATTGATAAAAAATAACTTTCTGTGTGAAATTTTAAAAAAATCTTGGGCATACCCTCCTATTTTGTGGTTTGAATAATTTCCAATTTTAATCTCAGGTGGCCCCTCATTCTCACAATTACCAAAATGAAGATTTTTAATCCAGAATATAACACATAAAAAGATGTAAAAGCACAAAAACAGATATCAAGGCCATACTAAAGAGTAAGCATACACCTAACCTATCAAGCTGATAAAAATATTAGAGATAGCTATATAAAGTGTAATTTTAAGAAAACGTACTAGATTTTTCAAGATCTCTAGCGGCTTGGGCCGCTCTTTCTAAAGCGGCTGAATCAAAACGATAGGCTTCCATTGCACGTTTTTTATCATCCTCAGAACCTCCACTATCACCTCCCGATCCTGATGCCGGCGGGATTGGAAATTGGGGAAATTGAGGTTCCTGAGGTTTGCGACTTCCAAATAACCAAGACATTTTACTTACAATCAGGTAAAACTAATAACAAAACTTTTCCTTGAATTGCATAAGAAAACTAATACTTAAACAAAAGAGAACTCTTATTCACACATTTCACTATAACAGCTGCAGCACGAGTGAACTTCAAGCCGGTATCAGGTTAACCAATGAACAATTAAAAATATAGTATTCAAATTGGAAATCAGAATTCCAACATAAATTTCAGAAATGAATACGTTGACATGTACTTTTTTAACATAATCCTATGGTTAATATAAAAAATAACATTTTAAGGACCCTAAGGTCCTTAACAATCTTGGATTTTAGATATTATTACAAATAATTTATAAGTATTGTTAAAAATAATAATCATTTTGTTTATTGCATCTCAGTACGTAATTATTTTTCATAATTTATTTTTATACATTTTAGTTTAAACTTTATTAATATAATATTTACTGCTAGGTCACTCAAACAACATCTAAATAATTCTTGAAAAGTTGAAGCGTTTGAGAAAGTATGTTCTCATGGTATCTAATAAAAATGTTATGCTTGTTATATTTATGTTATACAAAAAAAAAAAAAAAACACTATTAAACTCACTGTAAAAGTGGATAATTATATATATTGATTTAGCCCATCGTTATAGTTGTTTTCATTTATTAAATAAAATACTTAATAACTTGGACCCGTTGATTTTATTATTAATATTTTTGCCTGTAAACATATAAATGTTCCATATTGACATTTATAGGACTCAAAAATTTTATATTGTTGTTCAGTAGGTTAACAGGTTTTTTATAATGCTGATAAATGAGGGTTGGTAAAAGGCTTAGATCAGGGTTAAATACAAAAAAATATTTTTGCGTATCAAAAATTTTAATGATAATAATTATACAAGAAAAAACGTATAATGATATGAGTTTTGTATATATATATATATACATATATATATATATATATATATATATATATATATATATTTGTGTGTAACAAAAACCCAAAGCAAATCCAGTAATTCAATTCGTCCTTTCCTATGAATTATGAATCTGTTGCGAAGGGTTTTAAGCTTTCTATCACTGACTATTCTCCCATCTGTTCAACTCTGATTCTGTATTTTGTTGTGGTTTTAAACATGTGTTGTTTTTTGTTTTTTTTTTGTGAAATACATATTTTTTTGTTTTAAGGACATTTAATAAAAGGAAGTGAACACTATGGCACAAGCATGTGTAAATGAAGTTGTTGTTCCTGGTAATGTCGTAGAAGGGATAGCTGGAATTGATGATAAATCAAAAGTTGTATTGGGACCGGGTCTCAGAAGAATTGGAGATGAGGTTATCGTTTGCAAAAGTGGAATCCTTAGGAAGAGAAATAATAGTTACTGGGTTGACACACATCAAAAAAGGTATGTTCCAGTTCGAGGAGAACATGTTGTAGGGATTGTTGCAAGTAAAGTGGGAGATTTTTTCAAAATCGACATAGGATGTAGTGAACAAGCCTCACTTCACTACCTGGGATTTGAAGGAGCCACTAAAAAAAATAGACAATTTCTAAATGTTGGTGATGTTGTATACGCAGTTTTAATTATCGCTAGTAAAGACATGGAGCCTGAACTTGCATGTATTGATGCAAATGGAAAGAAGGGACTGATGGGAGTTCTTAAAGATGGTTTTCTTTTTCGGTGTAATTTAAATTTAATTAAAAAAATTTTGAACCCAAAGTGTTGCATATTGAAATACTTAGGAAATGCATTGGGCATCAAACATGAAATTGCAATTGGAATGAATGGTAGGGTGTGGGTAAGAGCAAAAGATGTAAAATCAACTATTGCAGTAAGTAGTGCAATTTTAGCTGCGGAAAATTTAACAAATGAAGAAATTAAACAAAAATGTCAAGAAATTTTTCAAAACCTCATGTAGACAAAGTTTTTTTTTTAACTCCAGTTTGTAATAATATTTGCATTTAAATATATATTTGTTTTGCTAACCTCCTAAATGATGTTTACTATTATTTCTGATACAATACCCATATAACTTTTGGTTTACTTTGAAAAGACTATATTCAGGGATATACACAGAGGCGGTCTATACACATCTGAAATTTTTTGGAATACAGATTTTTCCATTCACATGATAACACTTTAAAATCTATCGTTCTTATTTAGGAATGAAGTCAGGTAATTATTGGCCCATTATTTGATATCTAAAACTATATCTATATTTAAACCTATTGTTATTGTTGACGTACTTCTGGACACTAAAAAAATCATCTTAAAATAAATACTACCATTTAAATATTGAAAAAAGGTATTTATTTACCTTGCCTACGTGTACGATTTTAGCAAAAAAAGTTATACCAGCCGACACAGAAAGTCATCAGAGATACAAAAAAAATAACGAAAACTCTCGCTCTGTGAAAAAGAATACAATTTTATCGAGTTTAAGTTGGGTAAAAAATTCAGTACGGAGTAGTCAGAAGTACAACGTTTGCGTATCAACGGCACGCCGTACTAAGTATACATATATTGAAATAAACCTATAAAGACTCCAGTTAGGATAGATTTGGTTGTAATTTTATACATTACTATATTCCAATATTAAAATAGCACTATTAGCAGCATATATGGGGGAATTACAATTTGCCAAAGTTGTAAATTTTTGGGGGGTGAGCGAGAGTTGTAATAATTTTTTTCTTATCCCTGATGACTTTCTTCGTTGCCCGTTATAATTTCTTTTGCTAAAATCGTACATGTGGGCATGGTAAATAAAAAAATTAATATATTTTGTTCAAATTTTCTCTTGAGTTCCTAAAACTATTCCGGGGGGGGGGTGCCCTTTTCAGACCCCAAATTGTCCTGTAAGACACTCTGAAATTAAATCCTGGGTACATTCCTGCTATGTTAATGTATCAAGATTCCTCTTTAACTCCAGTAGAAAGTAGTTCTTGAAAGAATTAATTTTTACTTTCGTATATCTAGACTATCATTTTATGAGTTTCTAGGGTATAGTGCAGACCATGTAACCATGCACTTGGCCTTGTGAATTCGCAGTAGACGAGACAGGAGGTAGAGGGTCAGTATAAATGCTTTCCTACAAACATGATGACTGCCAAAAAACTGACACATGAGACGATCAATAGAAAATAAATTAGCTTTTTTATTTAACAAAGAATCTTGAAATATTTGTAAACTTATCGGATGCAGCTGTTGATATATAGAACATTATGAATATGCAACATGTTGTTCAGAAGTGGTAATACATGAGCAACGGTCAAATACATGGTTACATGGTCCCTGATATACATGTAAGATGATATAACCAGGTACGATTCCAGGTAACTAGAATTGCTACAAACCTTGACAATTACATCCCATGGACAAAAATTATCAAATTGAAGAGTTACCAAAGTAATTATAATATTCATCATGCAAATTCTGAGATTAAACCGTTACAAGCTTGATCTTCTCAGGTAATATACAAGATGTAAAGACTCTCAATGATAAATTTTTTAAAAATATAACTACTATTAAAATTTGTTGATTCCATCTTAACGTGAGCTACTAGTAATCACTAAACACTTTTAAATTTTTTAAAACATTTAAAAGTGTTTAGTACTATTAAAAGTTAAAATTCTCCCTTTTTTGGTTTTATTAGAAATAATACCTTTCGGATAGCAAACAAATATTTTATTTTTTTAAGATCATTTAGAAATACATAAAAGTGCATTTAAAAAAGTTTTTCATTCATTTTTGTGTTAATTAGATGAAATATACATAGTGAAACATTGTTAGGCAAAACGCTTTGCTTTAAAACAATTTGTAACACTTTATATTGATCAAGTACAGTCAATTTCTAAAGACATTTGTCAATTAGCAAATTATAAATTAGTACAGTAGAGTCTTGCTTATACCTTTAGTTTTGTGGAGTGTTAGTGCTTCTTAAGAGTAGGTGTTACGTTCGTGTTGTTATTGTTTTTATTTGATAGATTTATTGATAATAGCAACGAAAAGAGAGAAGGTTGTAGTATCAAAGGAACAACAATTTTAGACACTAAAAAAGACTTTATAATGGAGAGGTCTATGTAGAAGGTTGCTGATGACTATGCTGTCAGACAGGTAGCAGAAGGAGATTGTAAATAAAAAAGTGGTGTTATTCAAGAGTGACTGAAAGAGCATTAAAGGAGAGAAAAACAATGAAAGGTTGTGAGTACCAATAAGTAAGTAAGGCCTTGTACCTAGTTCAGAGGCAGAGGTTTTCCTATTTCCAGGGCTATCCTGCAGGAAAAACTTTGCATTTTAGAAATACATTTAATGAAGGTGATACAGAGTTCACTGCAAGAATGGCTTGACAGGGGGGAAATGTTATGGAATCCGCCAGTTAAATATTTGTGGAGAGAAATTGTCATCTAACATTGTAAAAATTATTGAATTTCGTATAAAATATTTCAACTCTTTATTAAAAAAGAAAGCTTAATTGGAGAACAAATTTTCAACTGTGATGAGGCAGGGCGTAACTCTAAGTTGATACCTAGTAGAGCCTTGCAGCCCAAATAGAAAAATCAGCCCCAGGCTACAAACGTAGCAAAGAAAGGGTAACAATTCTGGCTTGCAGTAATGCATCCTTAAAACATAAAATGGATCCAGTAATGAATCGGGAAATCAAAAATTCACAACCATTCAAAGCGATTTCAAAAAATAGTTTTCTAGTAAATTATGATAATCAGAAAAGTGCGTGGATGAGCAGCTCAATTTTCAAAGATCGTTTTTTCAAGGAATATGTCGTTTCCACAGAAAAATACTTTAAAAAAGTCTTCCAAGAAAAGCTCTATTACTGATAGACAACGCCTCAATGAACCCGAGTTAGAGGAACTTCAAGATGGTGACAACCCGGTGATGTTTCCACCATCAAATGGTTTATTAAGTTTAACATCAAATGCTTTATCTACACTATTTTGTTTGGAATTTATTTTTCTACAAGTTTTATTTAAAATCACAATGTGTTATTATCTATTTAATGAAGTTATTGTTTAACAAAGATAAAAAACAAGTATTGTTAAGCCCAAATAATTTCGGGTTAACCCCCGATTTCTCAAAACCTATAAAGATATGGTTCTGTGGTCTACATTATTTGCTTTGTTAGGTAAAAAGTCATAGGAAACTACAATTTTTTACTCTTAATTAACTTCCTAAAAAATCTGTTAGTACTTTATTTCATGGGATAAGGGAAAATTTTTAGTAAGCTATAACTCGCTAAAGAAAGTTTCTAGACCCATATTATGTGAACTTTTTTCTTTACATGTAGAATGAGGTCGGAAAGTACATGTCTTATCACGGTGAATCTCCATTTATGATACTATAAAATGTAACTCAAATATTTATACCATGGACAATCATATTTTAAAACACTGATGTTACTTCTCTCTGACTCTGGTACATGGCCTGCTCCCAAAACCCCTATTAGCATATTTCTACTTCTAACCCACCTATACATTTCTTTAAATTGAGTTTTTAACACGTGTACATCTCCTTGTGATCATAATAGGGGGTAGATATACCTCAGCTGTTCAATCCTAGAAAACTAAGCTTACTTTTATCTTGAATTTCTACACATCTCTTAATTCCTATCTATTGATAGTCTTCTACAAGTGTAAAACTAGCCTTAACTATGTTCTCCACCAGAAACACACAGTAGACAATCCTACATCTATTATGAATGCAAAATATCAAATCTCACTTCATAATTTTTACTCACAGGATTCAACCTGAGAAATTTTTATTGTATGTGAAAAAAAATGTTTTCTATTCTGAAGTAAATGTATTACAGACCATTTATAATAAATAGTGCAAATAACAATGTGTCTTGAAAATCTATCAATCATGTTCACTTCGGCTAATCAGACTGTGACAAGGATTTGTGAAACTGATGGAAGGTTAGTGTGTATGAAAAAAAAACAGTGGAACATTATAGGTATAACCTGTAAATGTAATATATATTTTGTTATAAATTTTGTGATATTTTAAACACAAATTTTTAACATTTCGATTACATTCCATTGATCTAATTGTTATTACATTTTTCTGTAAAAACTTTTTTTTAATAAAATATTTTTTTAGAATACTGATATTGCTTTAGCTTTATAAGCTAATTATTTACAAGCATTGAAAAACCAAAACCTGATTCAAATTTAAAAAGAAACCATATACCCAAGTATTTGTTAAAAACAAAACTAATATTATAAATTATATATATATGAGAGCATTGATAATTTATGTAAAATTTCATCATTATACTATAAATATTACTTAAGTTTATTTTCAAAGTTAATTCTTTTCCGCCAATATTATTACAATTTTAATAAAATAAAACACAATGCAAAATCTGACGCTGGCATTTAGTTTCATATTGAAGAAGCACTTTATCAATATCATTGTCCAAATCTTCACTCCTAGACATCTGAAAAATACATTAATAAGTCAAATTGTGGCAATAAAAAGGTTATCTCCACATAAATCATAATTCAATAAAAATTTTACTTGGAAATGTAGTCTTCAGAAACGCAGGAAATATATTAAAACTTGTTGTTATACATAAAATAAACCATTTTTAAAAGTAATTTTATGAAAATTTATAAACTCAATATTCCATCTTCATTATTCCCAACATAAAGTCACACTAAGTCTTCATGGCAAAAACAAAACAAAATACTTTTAATTAGGGATGGGCCGATTCCTAAAATTTTCGATTCCGATTCCGATTCTAAAATTTTCCGTTCGATTCTCGATTCTTTAGTCGATTCTCGATTCTTTCAAGTTATATTAGCTTACATGCTAGTTCTCTAATAATTAATTTAGTTAACATCTTGGTCATATTGCAAAACCTTTTTAAAGTTCTGTTTTAATGTAATAGGCTACACAAAACCTTCAACCTTGATTTATCAATAGGAATTTTTAAAAGCATAAAAACATATCACATAAAAGTAATGACTTATTTTAAAGTTAAAAATGTGAACTTTATACTATTTTATGATTTTTGAAAAAATACCTAAGCCTATTTATTGTCTCTCAAAACAAAACAACTATTAAAAATAAACGAACAACATAAAAAGTAAAACATTAATACAAATAGGATAGTTTTTAATATTTAAAAGTTTGGCAGGTAATGTACATTTCTGTTCAAAAACACAAGCATTTGAACACGTTGTGGGTCAAGCTAGTTTCATCGCTTGTCATATATAACTCCTGAAGTTGAGAAAGGTTTTTCAGAAAACACTGTCACGAGTGGGCAGACAGGTATTTTATTGTCATTGCATTTAAATGAGGGTATTTGGCACTTTGTAGTGCCCAATACTTCCCAACATCACAATCTGGACTGGCTAATGGTTCC
Source organism: Prosapia bicincta (assembly GCA_036971475.1). NCBI lineage: Eukaryota > Metazoa > Arthropoda > Insecta > Hemiptera > Cercopidae > Prosapia > Prosapia bicincta. The sequence continues at coordinate 34,559,870 of JBAIZL010000007.1, forward strand.
CCCAGATAATTGTTTACTTCTTCTACTGTCAATTCCCCTGGGGTACCTTCTTCCTCAACATTCTGGATTAGTGGGGCATACCTTCTCTATATCTGATGGGACCTATTTTCTGCAGGTATCTGGAACAAGTGCAACTGATTCAGGCCTATTTTGTATTTATTACTCAATCCCAGTTGATTTTTAACCGACTATCACTTGTAAGTCCTGTGTCTGAGGATAAAGTTTCTTCAAGTATAGATCTTTTTTGTTAATAAATTTGGGCAAAATGAATGTTGTTAAGTGCTTTTTCATATTTGATATATTATGTGGTTTTCTACCGTCAGTTTCTGTTAACCGTCATCGAATTGACACGACGGCCAGTACCCTGAACCGAATACCGTCGGGCCTCTTAACGCTTTATTTTTATTAGTAGGCCTACTACTCAGCTGGTGTTGCTACTTTTGGAAAAATTAAGGCACAGTATTTAACACCAAGCGTCACACTACTTACAGATGTAATTACGATGGGTTTTGTTTGATAGATAAACGCCGACGGGATTGAAAACATGATGTTATTCTAAGAGCTTTTTGTCCGTAGTTACGGGCCGACATACATATTTGTTATAACGTATTGTAATGATTTTCACTACTGTTTTCAAAATTTCACAAAACCTTAAAAGTAAGTCGGAAATATTGACTAAATATTTAGTTGTAAAATAATCCTTAAAAACGGACTTTGGGAAAGTAGTACAAACATTGATACACTTAGATAAACTCATTCTTACTAGGAAGTAAATTATAACGTAAATTCCTTAACAAGTAAATTATTTGGTGTTAAAACTTTTACTTAATATGAATCTTGGATAGTATTTACTGAACCTGTAACATTACTTATCAGAGAGATTATATTACACTTTAGTTCTATATTAAAAATATTTATAAACTCACAAATCAATCACATGTGACACGTTTACGTGTCTTAGTGATAGGCGCCAAAACACTTTTATCACCAGTCAGTTATTTGGGTAACCGGGACATGAAATTATATCAAAAACAATATCAAAACAGTGTTGCACAGATAATAAAATTTAATTAAATCAAAAACAATGTCGGGTCAATTGGTCCGACGGAGTTTATTTACGTTTCATTTACGGTAGGAAAAAACTATGTTGGGCCAGTTGGTCCGACAAGTATTTTTATAAATATTATGATAAGAAATGTATATTTATACTTAGATATGATAGGAGCACAAAGTATAAGAACACATTATTTAAAAATGAGCTTAAAATATTTTGGCAATTCTCTATGAAAACGCCGATATTGTGGCCGGCAGCTAAAGTATTAAGGTGCAGTGACGCGTTTGCTTTGTTTGTTAAACTACACGAACTATTTCACCTGTAAGTTTATATTACTGTACATTATTTTGCTACATTTGTAGCTACTGTGCGAATCTGTTTATCATGTAATAAATAGTTTCATTTGCTATTAGAATCGTGTTTATTTTCTTTTCGCTCCCAAATATATTACATTACTGTGAGAGTGATATCTGTCTATAATATAATTTATTGAGGTTAATTTTCGGAGGAATAATACAGTGTTTCTGTTATCCGTCTATTCGCTTAACCGTCATGGTTATTCGAGTTTTTACTGTACTTTTTTTGTGTTTTGTTCTGACATCTATAAATCAGTGGCAGTAAGACACGTGGGAGAGAGAGAGAGAGAGTATCGAACCCGCTCTAGTGAGAGAGAGAGAGAGAGACGAGCAATGTCAAACGACCAGAAATGGTTACGATCTTGATTGCTGTTGCTTCATAAATAATAATATTTTCGTTTACTTTTATCATTTAATTCATTCAAATCAACTAATACATAAATAAGACATAGCTGGTAATTAATTCTTTTTCCAATAAATTACTCCACACATATATTTTAATAAGTAACAAAATAGAAATCGGAATCGACACTTTTAGATGAAGAATCGAGTATCGACGATTCCTCGATACCACCTAGAATCGACGATTCCTGGAATAGAGAATCGGAATCGGCCCATCCCTACTTTTAATTGAACACAGTATGGAGACAGCTCACATCCTAACACACTTAAGTTGCATACTGGAGACACCTTTACACAATAACCAGTTAGATACATTATGTTTGTAAAATACCGATAATATTGGGATTAATCACTCAAACAATAGTTTATGACTATACGAACTTTATATTTAGTAAATTTGTTAAACCTTACTGAGATGAAGATCGGCACATAGCGATCGAAAAAGTTCTGTCTCAGTAAGTTTTAACAAATTTACTAAATATAAAGTTCGGATAGTCATAAACTATTGCTTAAGTGATTAATAAGATTCACCGAACGTAATAGACTACAAAATTCAAGAATATTGGGATGTTTTCAACATTTTCCACTTTTGTTACATGAAGACTTTCTACATCACCAGGTAAAATTTGTATTGTAATAACTTTTATATTTCTGATAAATACCAAAAGATATGTATTGTTTGTAAAATAAAATTAAAACTATAGTTACCTAGATTGTTTTGTTTAGCTGTCTTGAATGTCTCGTCACGAGGGAATACTGTAGAGCTAAGTGGAAACAGTTCTAATGTGTGGTCAAACGGTGTATGTGATTTGTATTGTGTTTGTTCATTTTATATGTTTTTATTTTGTATTCTATTATGTAAATATATCAAATTGATTTAGTGTGTCATAAATTGTTATAAAGCAACTCCCGGAAACCAAATTATCGAAATTTGGAACATCCTTAAAGTAATCACAATTGCAGCTGAAACCCCTGATTCTATCAAGTAAAGGGCTTCACCCGGGAAAGACCAAATGGCAGCATATATTCTTGATAAAATATTTCTACAGCATATAAAAAAAATACAGGTCCTCTGAAAAACTAAGTACTCCCATTGATATGTTGACACAATAGTGTGAAAAGAGCCAATAAATAATGTTGTAAAAATCTTTTAATACGAGGGCTATTCAGAAAGTAAGGAACGTTTCTGTCTGACGCCTCTAGGCGCATGCCGATCTCGTACACTTTGGTGCGTGCGTACTCGGTCGGCGTCCAACCGGGACAACAGGAATAATTCCGCGTTGCCCATTTTATCGCAATTTCAACTCAAGATGTGCGCTGCGATTGAAAATCCGGCCAGATGTGAGGTGCGGTCAGTGATATGGTTTTTGTTGGCAAAAAACTTCAAACCGGTAGACATTTATCGTCAAGTGTGTGAAGTTTACAGAAACAAAGTAACGAATGAAAGTTCTGTGGGAAAATGGTGCATTCAGTTTAAAAATGGCCGAACTGATGTTCATGACGAAGCGAAGAGCGGACGCCCGAGCATTGTGACTGATGAACTGGTCGCTAAAGTTGATGAAAAGGTTCGCGAAAATCGCCGATTCACGATAACCGAGCTTTCGCTTTGTTTCCCACAAGTTTCACAGACTATGTTTTTTTAAATTGTCACATAAAGGTTAAGCTACCACAAATTTTGTGCAACATGGGTGCCGAAAATGCTCACTGACCACCATAAAGGTCAGCGAATGGAGGCAAGTTTGACATTTCTGGATGCCTAAGACAGACATGGTGATTCACTACTGGATCACATCGTAACTGGTGATGAGACATGGGTAAAACACGTTAATTGCGAAACGAAATTACAGTCCATGGAGTGGGGGCACACAAGCTCCCCCAAAAAACCAAGAAAATTTTTGCAAACATTGTCAGCAAGAAAGATTATGGCAACGGTTTTTTGGGACAGGCAAGGTGTGCTTCTTATTGACTTTCTTGAACGTGGTGCAACAATAAACTCTGAACGGTACTGTGAAACTTTGCGCAACCTTAGAAGAGCAGTTAAAAACGAGTGCTGAGGGAAATTGACGTCAAAAATTTTGTTTGTGCATGACAATGCCCGACCTCACACAGCAAACCGCACTAAAGAACTCCTTGACTCATTCAAATGGGAGGTTTTTCCTCATCCGCCCTGACCTTGCACCAAGCGATTTTCACTTGTTTCCAAGAATGAAGACCTGGCTAGCAACACAGAGCTATGACGACGCGGAGCTCAAGCTGCGAGTCACTGAGTGGCTGAGATCGCAGGCGACAGACTTCTATGATGAAGAAATTTCAAAACTTGTACACCGCTATGATTAGTGTCTCAATTTGTTTGGCGGCTACGTAGAAAAGTAGTATTTTAGTTGCTCCTTCAGATGTATATTATAAAAAATGTTTATTGTACTTATTTTTTTTTAAATTCAAAAACGTTCCTTACTTTCTGAATAGCCCTTGTATCTTTAAACAAAATACAGATAAACTCCAACTCTTAATAGATTTTAAACAGACTGGTCACTAAATTTCTTTATCCAAATAATAACGAAAAGCTCTTCAGAAAACTGAACAACTTCGCTTAAGAAAACCACAACGATAGACACAGTTATTAATTTTGAAAATCACATTTAAAATTTTATAAAAATTTTTACGATTGCTAGCCTATTTTGATCCTCCCTCCGAAACGTGTTGTGAGAGAGTGCTTTGTCAATTTCCCACAGAAACTTAACACGTGAGTTTGGAAATGCCCCCACCATTGTGCATTCAGAACTTCCCTGGGAACGTCCTGCTAGCTCCGTGGATGAAACATTTTTTTCAAAAAACTAAAATTTATTTTAAGCAAAGCCGATTTTACATTTACTAGGCAACAAATATAATTATCATGTAACATACTTATTGCAATTGGAATTTATTCAGTATGTTACAATATATGTATTAGGGATAAGGCGATTCAGATTATCAATTCCAGGTCAATCAATTCTAATGGTATCAAGTAATCATCGATACTCGATTCTCCATTTATTACAGTGCCGAATCCGATTGTTATTTTTTTAATTGTTAAAATACATGTGCGATGTAATTTATTGGAAAAATAATTAACTTTAAACTATGCATTATTTATGTATTAGTTCCTTTAAATGAATTAAATGATTAAAGCAAATGACAATTTGAGTTACCGAAAATGTACCATGTATAACCTAAATTATATGAAGAAGTAGTATCACTACAAATACTTACAACGGTCACTAATTCACAAATAAGGAAAGCTCCTATTGTAGCTTCTTCATGATTATCTTGAATATCTATATTTATTACGTGTACAGATGTATTCTCTTCTGGTGGCCTTAATCCCATATCTATAAAAGGCATGAATTCATTCATTAACAGACCCGCTCACACACACATATATACAAATATACTTATTTGTAGTATTTAACATTGTCCAATATTGTTCCGCTGCACTGACTTTATAGAGTTATTATAAGTTATCGTAAACAATTATTCCACCATTAAGTGCAATTAATTTTTACCTTATGATGAGGTACCTTTCAGTCGCTTGACCATTGTCGAATCACTGAATTATTCACCGAATGTAACATTATTTCTCAAACCGTCTCCCATTCATGAAAAATGTGTTGACGGGCTTATCAGAACCACTGAGACAATAACACTTTAACAAGGGTCAAACATTCAACAACTGAGTTTTGATGACGTATATATATCGACGTTATACCATCTGCAGCAAATATTCAATGACAGCAATCTCCAATGAATTAATTGAAATAAATTGTGGTATATATATATATATATACACACACACACGAGTGATTCGACAATGGTCAAATGACCAAAAGGTGCCTCATCACACAAGGTAAAATTATTGCACTTAGTGGTGGATAAAAGTATTTACAATAGTAATATATTAACCTCATAAAGTCAGTGCAATGGAAAAATAATGGACAACGTAAAATATCAATATATATATTGATGTTGGTACTGTTTACCAACGAAAAGCTTTGAATATAAATAAATAATATTCTTGTATTTGAATAACCTATGTTGTTTTTAATGTATAAGATTTTTTTAGTAATAGTTATAGTAATACAAGAATTGCTTGTAATGCTGAGCTGCTATAAATTTCTGAAACATTAAACTGGTTGGACTGAAATATTAGTTTTGGACTTTTTTACTGAGCGCACCACCACACACCTTACATTGAAAAGCTCAGCTCAATATCTTTTATTGCTAATGAGGAAAATAACTTTTCCATAACACAGTGCAGATGTGCTAGTCTATAACATTGCTGTAGCGAACGTGTTAAAGAGGTTTTATTGTACTTAAAAGAATTTTACAATAGCTGTAGCAAATACATAAATCCTTACCTGGTAAAAGTCTTATTGCACTTTTGCTATTACTTGCGACCAGACTTTTTGTTAACTAAAGTTTGTTAAATTGCTAACTTACACTTAGAGGAAACGATTTCGTCTTACGACTTCTTCAGCCTCGTATTTTTACCGCTAGGATTGCTGCAGTTGTGCTTCTTTGGTACTATTTTTTGAAAGTTAGAAGTGATGTGATCGAAGAGTATGTGTGATCTGTGCTGTTTGTTCATTTAGGATGTTATTTTATGTGTGTTGCTATGCCTGTATATTTCATATTGTTCCAGTGTGTTTAATTTATGTCCTATGTTGCAAGTGAGGAGGATGCTCATGATATTTCCCATACTATTGCATGAATATTTAGTGTCCATGAGGTTATTTGCGAAGGTGGATTCAATAGTAGTGTGCAATGCGCTTTTGTGTTCTTTATATTTTTCGGCGAAAGATCTGCCTATTTGTACGAGGCTGAAGAAGTCGTAAGACGAAAACGTTTCCTCCAAGTATAGGTTAACAATTTAACAACCATTAGTTAACAAAAAGTCTGGTCGCAAGTAATAGCAAAAATGTAATAAGTAATTAACAACCAGCTCGTCATAAACAGCAACAAGATATCTGGTAAAAGTATTAGGTTCTGACACCAGTTTCTTGATTGTTCTACAGCAGTAAATATAGAGTATATTATTACTCACACTCAACGACCTGGTCATATACTCTTTCTTCACAAGTGACAATGATGTCAAATTTATCTTTGCTCTGTTGAAATCTTTCAGGCCTTAATTTTATACGCTTGTTTCTATCTAACATATGAAGCAAACCATTTTGTGTATAGCTGTACTCTGGATGTTAAGGGACAATTTTTAATTGTATTACTAATTAATAAATAAATTAAATAACTTCTTCTTTTACTGATAAGTTGGCTAATCTATAACGCCAACTTTAAAAATAAAGTAATCCCATGAACATGCATTTGCTATTTAATCTTAAACAATATTTTCTATCATTGAAATCAGAACTATAAACCATACTAGTGGTTTGTGTAAAATGTAGACCCTAAAATATTATAAACTGGAAACTTGCCGTCATACTTATTTATAAACATACCATCACAACTATTTAATAATTTATTTCTTCTGACATTGTTATTTAATTTAAAAGTTTTAACATCTTGTGATTTATTTTAAAAATTTGATTGGGAATACTTCATTATCCCGTCTTTTGGTATTTTATATTCATAGCTTGTTCCATCAATATTTTTACATTTTTTTAAGAGTTATAAGTAGATTTTAAAAAATATTTTTGCCTGTAGGTGTTGTTGTTCATAAGCTGGAGTTTTCAACAAAGAAAATCCTGGAAATATAAATAAGATTAGTATTGGAATACTTGTTAGGTTCCAAATTTCCCCCAACTTTAAAAGAATTTTCCAATTTACCAAGTAATATAAAAAAAATTGTTCAAGTAAAATCCTACTGAGATTAACAAAGAAAAATTTTTATTTTAGTTACCCTAGAGCACTATTTATCATATTGTGTGGTAACCATGGCAACAGTTTAAGGTTGTACAATGGAGGTTTCAACAACTAGATAGGGGGAAAAATTCATATACAGTATATCTTTGAGAAATATATTTCTAGGCAATGGAAAGTTGGCGCAGTGCCAAGGCTTTGAACATGATGATTCTCAGTTCAAATCTGACTGAACCCCACAAATTTTATAATTTAATTATTGAATAAATATTCAAAAAACTGTTATCTATTTTTTTAAAAAAAATTTTGTTATCCACTGTAGGTTAACAGAAATGCATTTGAACTTGAATGGATGAATAAAAAAACGTATTTTATTAATGATTGAGAATTTGTACAAGATATATATCAGGAGAGTGTGAGGTTAAATAGAAGGCATTTTACAAAATACAAATTTTTAAAATCAAGCTTTTACTATACTAAAAACAAACTCAAAATTAGATGTTAAAATTATTATCAGTGGCTGGATAAATAATTTCATTAAATAGATATGAAAATATGTTTGTAAAAAAATAATAATTAATAAAATTAATCAGTTTTACATTAGTTTACGACTATCCGAACTTTAAATTTTGTAAATTTGTAAAAACTTACTGAGACAGAACATTTTCAATCGGTCCGTGGTGATCTTCACCAGTGTCTTCTGCTTGGAGTTGTTAGGTTAAGCGATGACGGTTTTAAAGGCAGGTTTTCGATAGTATCAAAGAGTATGTAAGATTTGTATTGGGTTTGTTTGTTTAATATGTTTGTAAATTTCATATTGTTCTAGAGTGTTGAGATGTGATCCTTTTTTGTTGATATGTAAGATTTCTAGGTTATGGCAAATGTCTGTGTTTTGTGTCCTGTTTCTTTTATATGATTGTAAAATGCTGAGTTGGTGTTCTGTTTGTGTTCCTCGACTCTTTGTTTAAAGCTGCCACCTATTTGCACAATGTAGAATTTGTTGCAGTTTAAAATAATATAAGACAACTATGTACAGATCCAACTGAGAAATACCAGAGAACCATAAAAACACTAATTAATACATCCAAATACATTATCAGGAAACACAAAAAACACCACCTAAAACAAATCCACCCTAAGCACCTACACTCTGTGCTCTCCCTAAACCCAATGTTGCCATCAGAGCCTTCATCAACTACAAAAGTGCCTCTGCATCAAACTAGCAAAATAGATGGACAAAATAATCAGTCAATCAATTAACTTGAACACAGACAAACTCATAAAAAACAGACTCATAAATAAAATAAAAGACATAAACATACCACACAGTTCTGCACTACTATCACTAGACATAACAAACATGTACACCAACATACCCATATCCGAAACCCTCATCATCCTAAATACCAAATTAATATAGAACAACATACCAAAAACCAACATCAACAAAATCTTAAACATCTTCCAAACCATTACCCAACAAACTATTTCACCCACCACTCAAATTTCTATTCACAACCAGATGGCCTACCCATAGGAAGTCCTAAGCAAAATTTTCCTACAACACATAGAAAACACCAAGATATTCACAAACAATACTCACGCACACAAAATCATTTACTGGCACAGATATGTCGATGATACCATAACACTATAGAGGCAACACCCGACAATGCAAAAAACTCCTCACCTACACCAATAAAATACAGGCTCCATTCAATAAGTATCAGGACTGGTTCGTTGAATCATCAACGGAGAGGGGTCTGACCGGTCGGCTTTGGAAGAGGGGTCCCTCACCACTCGAGCTCACTTTAGTTCAGCCGCCTGCAGGTATGGGTCGAGACATTAGGTAGTTTTTTTGTAACATGTGATTTTGTATGGTGTCATTGCACCAGAATGGAGCAGACCGTCAAGCAATGCTACGCTGTGAAGTTTTGCTTTAAACTCGGGAAATTCACGTCCGAGACTCTTGAACCCATTAAACAGGCTTATGGGGATGATGCCTTAAGCAGCACCTGCAAAATCGTAACACCCATGCAACCAGCAATTGCAGAGAATTGGAAACTTAACCATGACAATGTGCCATGTTACGGTGTGATAGTTTTGCGGCAGCTGCTGGAGAAATTCGGTGTACGACGTTGCCTCAGCCGGCCCTTCAGCCCAGACCTGGGTCCACCTAACTTTTTCTTGTTTCTGCGAATGAAAAGGGATCTCAAAAGACATCGGTTCGACACCATCAAGGAGGTTCAAGAGGTGACGACAAAGATTCTCAACGGTATTCTGTAAACCAACTCCAAGCGGGCTTTTGACAAGTGCCAGATGCGCTGAACTAAGACCATCGATGCAGGAGGAATATATTTTGAAGATCTGATGTAATTGTAATAATACCTGCAATAAAATTTGAATTTTGGAACCACTCCTGATACTTCCTGAATAGACTGTGTACACCTAAACTATATGCAATACAGTTATTTCGTCCCATTTGGCTTAAAATAAGTGATAACATATGAATTCATAAGACAGCTGGTTCTATGTTATAGGTTATGTGATATAACAGCTGTTTTACTGCATAACTTATGTTACTTTGTTTATATTAATTGTAATTATTTAATCAAAAGTAACTCAAATAAAATATTTTTTGCTGATCTAAGTACAAATTGACTTTACAAATTTTTTTGTTTATATTACTTGTTTTTATAAAACATGATCAAATTTCAGGTCAAACAAACTTCGTTTAAAAAAACAATTCTTAAAGGAGCAATGTGTTCACTCCATTATTAATAAATATTTTTAAAGGATACAAAGATTTGTCTTTATTATAAAGATCCTGATAGATCTCATCGTAAGTGCAGCTGAATTCATAAACATTGGGTTTGTCAGGTGCAGTACCAGGAAGCTTGACTTTGTCTCCAGTTCCAAAAGATTTTACTTGAAATCCTTTTTTACTGTAAATAAAAATAAAATCATTAATTATATTTGTTATTGTTTAAGATTAAGTACTGGGATTAACCCCAAAGCTAAAGCTTTTCCTCTAAAAACAGTCAGTACATTAAATTGAAAACTATTCTACATCCCTCATAAAAACACCGCCTCCAATATTTTTAATATCCTTTAGTTTTTTATGTTGCAACTACTTTCTAAATCTCATAAATTTAAATATTCACGTGCACTTCATAATTCCAATCATCTAAATTAATAGGGACGAACCCCATTCCGATGAATGGATTTTTTTTCAAAAAAAGGGTAAATTTCAATTCACTACAGTATGTGAGTTGTAAATGAAAGAAGCAACATTATTACACTTGTTTGTATTATCTTGGCAAAAAAACACTACTTACTGATTTATTCAGCAGACACGTTTCACACTAGGTCAGCATTTTTTCAATGCTGTGAATTACTGACAAGATTGTTGCTCAGGTGTGTTGTGTTTGGGTGAGTCTGTGGTGTGTTATTGTTCATAGACAATACACCATAGACTCATCCAAACACAACACACCTGAGCAACAGTGTTGTCAGTAATTCACAGCATTGAAAAAGCTCTGATGTAGCGTGAAACATGTCTGCTGAATAAATCTGTGATGTGGTTTTTTTGCCAAAATAATACAAACAAGTGTAATTTCTATAAAAACCTCAAAATGTACCACACAAAAACAACATTATTATTTTTTTATAGTTGTATATTTTATTCTAAGATCTTAGCTTATTCACAAAAAATCGATATTGAAATTTGGTTTACCACATAAACCTTTTCCTAAAACCACTTGAAAAAGGCGTCTTCTAATTCTTTTTTATTAGCTACCTTCATTAATTTTCTTGAAGAACTTTCATCTTCAATTTTAAGCACTGAGAGAAAGTTTAAAAGTGTAGGTCTGCTCTTTTTAATGTCTGAAATCATCATTGTTAAACACCGTACACCCATAACTCCTTTATCTGATTTTATCTATAATTAGTTTATTCAGAAACGATAAGACAACTCGTTTAATTTTAGAAGCCATGGTGGACGAGAAAACTCACAAACAAAAGAGTACCACTACCAGGTCAAAGACACACTGACTGACTAATCAAAATTAATAGAGACAGTTAAGCCATACTGTGCCCCTGGTGACGGACGATAGCCAACTATCACAGTCAAATTACTGTAATTCGTGAAACATAATAACATAAAATTTACCAAAAACATTTGTTCTAACGTATGGGTTTACTTCATTTCTTTCACATCAATTCATATATTTACACCTGCTTCCAATTCATTTCAGTATTCCTGCAAGCAGTAATCGGCACTACACATTTGAAGGTAACAATTAAAGCATTACCGAATAGTAAAATCATAGGTAGACACTGGTAAATCATATAAAAACTGTAATAAAAAATCACATTGATGCTGATGTATATGAAAAACTGTGTTATCTTGAAAGAGATATACCTGAGTTTATTCCTTTAAAGCCCACTAGAATGCCTGTGTTTATCAAATGTTCTTGTTTATGCACCCTAAAAAAAGATATGTTAAGTTGATGAGCCACAAAAGGATCAAAATAAAACACTTTTGGTATTTTGCATCCATATACTACAACCAAATAGGAGTTGGTACATAGAGATTTTTAAAATTATTATGGAAATTTAAGATACAATGTCATTTGAAACAATTCTAAAAATATTTACATTCTGGTAATGGTTGTTTTGAGAAGTATGTATATTTTAAACTCGAACCTAAGTAACTCAAGTTGATATGTTGTGCATGGAGATGAATTAAGGGTGGTTGAATATGGTTAGAAATGATATATATATATATATATATATATATATACAGATTTTTTGGACTAGGAGACTGACAGACTTACCTTGGTAAGAGTCCACTCTGTAGTCTTGAAATAGAAACACATAAAAGCACTTAAACAATGATAATTATTATTATTTTATTTCATTCTCTCATATTTCTTTTTGTGTTTTCTCTTCGATTGACAAAGACCACTGTGTGGTTGAAATATATCATTCTTAAGTGCTTTTATGTGTTTCTATTTCAAGACTACAGAGTGGACTCTTACCAAGGTAAGTCTGTCAGTCTCCTAGTCCAAAAAATCTAAATAATCTTTACCAACCAAAACTAACCTAAATATATATATATAGAATATTATATGATATATAGTCATATATATATTAAGTTGATATATTACTATTGTAAATACTTTTATCCACCACTAAGTGCAATAATTTTACCTTGTTGTGATGAGGCACCTTTCGGTCACTTGACCATTGTCGAATCACTCTTGTTTACCTTGGTAGGTGTTAAAATCTTGATATTTTACGTTGTCCATTATTTTTTCCGTTGCACTGACTTTATGAAGTTGGTATATTACTATTATAAATACTTTTGAAACAGTGATTCAACAATGGTCAAGTGACCGAAAGGTGCCTCATCACAACAAGGTAAAATTATTGCACTTAGTGGTAGATAAAAGTATTTACAATTGTAATATATCAACTTCATAAAGTCAGCGCAACGGAAAAAATAATGGACAACATAAAATATCAATATATATATATATATATATTTAGACAACTTATATTTATTTTATTTCATTCTCTCATATTTCTTTTTGTGTTTTCTCTTTGATTGACAAAGACCAGTGTGTGGTTGAAATATATCATTGGTTAAGTGCTTTTATGTGTTTCTATTTCAAGACTACAGAGTGGACTCTTACCAAGGTAAGTCTGTCAGTCTCCTAATCCAAAAAATCTCTCTCTATATATATATTAGGTTAGTTCTAGTAGAGCTTAAAGCTTATTTAGGAATTTTTGGACTAGATAGTAGACTGACAGACTTACCTAATGGTAATAGTCCAACTGCAATCTCTTGGAAATAAATAAATAGACACATACAAAAACTTATCACACTATTGAAATAAAAAATTATCTTCATCAATCAAAAAAGAGAAAAAGAAAAGCTAATTTTAAACACTAATTTGACGCAGGTGATAATTTTGTGTTTGGGACAATGGTTATAAAGTTGATATATGCTAGAGCTGATAATGGTAGGTTTACAATAAATGTTGACTTTATGGCACTTTTTAATATACACTTTCCTAAAACCAGCACTTATGTTTTTGTTTTCTGAGGGAGGTCGTTTCATGATGCCTTCAACTTAGACTATAATTTAATGGTTTAAGTTGAAAATGCAACATTCTCTTAAACTCCTATTATTATATAATAAAACAGTACGAACTTCTTTAATGGAAAAGGCAGATTAAGTTAAGGCCAAGAATGCTTTACAGATTTGTTATTAAAGTCTTGAGTACTACTATAGGAAAACATGCATTGTACATTAACATTTAACATGAAGGAAATAGTAGTAAACACTAACCCATTACTCAGGATGCATTGGAAGAAGTTGCAGTATGGTCCACTAAGTGCTCTCTTGCGATATCAGCAACAACATAATATTGTGGGTTTTATATTTAAAGGGACGTGTGGATTATGCCCCTTCCCTGAACATTTGCAAAAACTGTCTGAGAGTAAAAATCACTCTGAAACTTTGGGTATAAAACTTGACCACAATTTCAGACATTTAATCTTATTGACTGTGCCTTGAACTTTAAGCGTGAACAGACTTTTCTACAACTCTTACGCTAAATCTAAGTTAATGTACAGCTGTAAGGTTTATGGATCTGCTGCAGCAGATTCAATCCACTGCCCTCCGTGTATGCCTAGGATAGCCGAAAACGACACCTGTATCAGCAATGGAAGTAGAAGTCTATTGAATTTATTGACCTGTACTTATAAAGGAAAATATGGCTCAGGTATACAGAGATCAGAACACACATCCATTGAATGTTTTGCATATGGAGTCAACCATCAAGCAATTCTTCGCTTTAAAAGTAAAGAGCTACCTTAGGTATTCCAGGATGTGATTTAACCAATGCCCATCCTGGGCTCCTCCAAGTAGCATCCAGCTACAAAAATGAATCCTACTGCAGTCGTGGATCTACCGAAAGAACCCTTTATGCAAGAACAGCTTGAGGAGCTCAAAAGCAAAACTACGAAGATCCACAAAAATTACCAACATCATTGTAATAACTCTACACAGATGAGTTAATACATTTCCACCAAGGGAAGTCAGGTACCGGAATGTTCAATGAATAATTGGGAGAAAGGAATAGTACGAATAATTGGAGTTGTACTACATTCCAGCAAATGCCGACCATTGATCCTGAGGTACTTGTCCTTAATGCAGTCTTGGTCACTTGGTTTAACCCAAAGGAGTAAAGAGAACATTTGCATTCTCTGTTATTTGAGATTCACACTCCAAGTGCTTACTTCCCAGCATAAGCTTGAGAATTCCTTCAGCATAAATGAGATACAGAGCATATTTTGCTTTGTTTGGAAAAACAAAGAAAGAAAGTTGTGCTCCAGTGGATTTCCGCTCATTGCAGAGTACACATAAATGAGATAACAGTGAAGGCACTAGTGAACTGGGCCCTATGAGTGAAACTCCCACTTCACTTGCAAGGTGTAAGGTGACAGTGAATTGATGTTGACTGTGGAGTGGACAGAGAATTGGAAGAATTCAACAACTAGTCGAAGTTTGCATTAGTTGCAGAAAACACCAATGGACACAGCTCTTTCCCTGAATCTCCCCTGAAGAATCGCCATGAGAACAAGTATAGGGCATCTGGTGACTGAGGGTTACCTGCATAGTTTCAACTTAGCAGACGTCCTTACTTGTCTCGCATGCAGGGAGGGAAAGAAAACTGTGGAACACATCTTGCATTTATAACGGCGTCCTTTACCAACCAGGGATACTCAGAAGAAACACCAGTGAACTGGACACCATCCTAAAATAACCGCTTATACTGGACACTACCAGAAGCAGTGTACACAGGACATTAGCTGCACAAAGCAGCTGCATATCTGGAAGAAGTAAGTAACCCTTTTTACTGAGTTAATATTCAGTACGAAAACATTTTATTACCCAGAATATCTACACACAATTCGTTAAATCATCATCAAAAGGCATGACCCCATATTATCGTACTACAGTGCTTTAATTACCCAAACCGCTTTGTACCAATAGCATTGAATTTTCAAAAAAAATTTTAATTTAAGGTTTTAAAAATTATGTTTACAGTACTGTAAAAACATACTTACTAGTATACAAAAAAATATAGTGTGTGTGTGTATATATATATATATATATATATATATATATATATATATATATATATATATATATATATATAGTATTTTTTCGAAGTGTTGTAGATATATTTCTGACATGACTGATGATATAGGTGAACCCATGGGGAGTCCAGTTGTTTGTTTATAGTATTTATTGTTAAATTGGAAATAATTTTTGTTACATATATGTTTGATTATTGTAATAATATTATTTATTGTTTTTTCTTTCTTGTATTAACTTATCACTTTCACTATATATTATGTACTTAAACAAGAATCTTACTTGCTATTTATACGAGTTAACTTTCAAAGATTGATAGTATCTCCATTATGTAGCATCACTGTGATGAAACTCATCGTGATATTTCACGATGTCCATTATTTTTCCATTGCACTGACTTTATGAAATTATTATTAATTGTAAACAATATTTTCCACCACTAAGTGCAATAATTTTACCTTATGGGATCACATATTGTTTACAATTAATAATAATACTAAACACTTTTAAATGTTTTAAACTTGCCTATAGTAGCACTTACTTTGCTTGTTGAGTTACAGTCTGAGTTGACAAGAGACACATCCCCCGAAACAGCGTCCTCAACAAGCAAAGTAAGTGCTACAATAGGCAAGTTCAAAACATTTAAAAGTGTTTAGTGACAGTACTAGTAGATCACGTGAAGATGGAATCAACAAATGTTAATAATAATAATTATATATATATATATATATATATATATATATATATATATATATATATATATTTATAGGTTAGTTTTGGTTGGTAAAGATTATTTAGATTTTTTGGACTAGGAGACTGACAGACTTACCTTGGTAAGAGTCCACTCTGTAGTCTTGAAATAGAAACACATAAAAGCACTTAAACAATGATATATTTCAACCACACAGTGGTCTTTGTCAATCGAAGAGAAAACACCTTTGTTTTCTCTTCGATTGACAAAGACCACTGTGTGGTTGAAATATATCATTGTTTAAGTGCTTTTATGTGTTTCTATTTCAAGACTACAGAGTGGACTCTTACCAAGGTAAGTCTGTCAGTCTCCTAGTCCAAAAAATCTATATATATATAATTACATTATCCATTGTTTTTCCATTGCACTGACTTTATGAACATAATATATTACTATTGTAAGTAATTTTATCCACCATAAAGTGCAATGATTTTACCTAGTGTGATGAGGCGCCTTTCGGTCACTTGACCATTGTCGAATCACTGATTACTTTTTCTCAATTTTTCTGGTTTTTCAGAATTTAAAAATCTTTCTTAAAAGTAATCAGTGATTCGACAATGGTCAAGTGACCGAAAGGCGCCTCATCACACTAGGTAAAATCATTGCACTTAATGGTTGATAAAATTACTTACAATAGTAATATATTAACTTCATATATATATATAATTATTATTAATTGTAAACAATATGTGATCACATAAGGTAAAATTATTGCACTTAGTGTTAGAAAAAATTGTTTACAATTAATAATAATTTCATAAAGTCAGTGCAATGGAAAAATAATGGACAACGTGAAATATCACGATGAGTATCATCACAGTGATGCTACATAATGGAGATACTATCAATCTTTGAAAGTGATAAGTTAATACAAGAAAACAGTGTTACAAAGTTTAAAATATATATATATATCTTGATATTTCACATCGTCCATTATTTTTCCGTTGCACTGACTTTATGAAGTTATTATTATTATTACTTGTAAATAATTTTTTCCACCACTAAGTGCAATAATTTTACCTTGTGTGATGAGGCACTTTTCGGTCAAGTGACATTCACTGATGATGACTTTGTTATTGAAATGCGTATGAGTCAATAAATGAATAATTTGTGAGTTTTGTGTATGTTTTTTATTTGTTTTAACATAAACTCACAAGCTAAGCTCAAAGAATAGTTGTAGGTCATTTTGTTGTTGAATATTTAGTCTGCTGGCCCTTGGTAATATGACTAGCACGATGCTTGTTATTGTCTTTATACTTCGGATAAGCACTTGCAACACATTTCTCCTGCTTAACTCTTTTAAGACCATGAGTCGATATATCGGCTGTCTGAATAACAATTGATATATCAGCTCACAGTTTCAAATCAAACTGTTATAGTTTTATTTAAACTCAACAGATCGTCTTACTCTTACTACCATAAGATAGGTTATTTTGTGAAGAACAAAATGGTTCTCCTTTCACACATATAGGCTGATGAATGAGGATGATATGTAGACATAGAGCTGCAAGCACCCTAAAGACAATTTGCGTTTATGTTTTCTTTGATCAAGTCGTCTATTCTGTCATTTATTATTGTGATCAAGTGTCCTTTTTCTTTAAGCACTTTGTAATTATTTATTGTAAGAATATCTTTTAACTTATTTAGTATTATTTCCACCAAATTTTAATTTCGTTTTTCAATATAAGTTATTTTTCCGAGTACTAGAAAACCATCATAGAGTGTATGCGTACGATGTGATAAGGGACTTCACGGCAATGAATCTCAAAATATTCTTGTTGTTCATTTCACATATATTATTATACTTACAGATTTTAGAAAATAATATTGGTAGATAGGGTTATACTATCAGAATTGAACAATGTTGGCATAGCCAGATTCAAACTCACAATAATGGTAGCGAATGTAGACCAAAATTGTAAAAAGTAAGTTTTCATAAGTGTAGATTTTTCAAATTCACAAAATATTTAGAGAACTTCTTAAAGATGAATGTGTGCAAGTTTCAAGATGACAAAAATTTTTTTGAAGATTTTATATGGTTGGAAACCTGAAAAATCAAGAAAACTTATGATGGTAAGTAGGAAATATGGAAATTTGGGAAAATGATTGATTTATAATATAAATGTTTAATAAAAAAACTGGAAATTGTGCGGTCTTTCTCGTGTGGAATTTGGCAAATATGTATGGTCTTACAAGGGTTAAGCAATTGTTTTTGCCTCTCGAAACTGTCACGATAATGAAAGTTTTTATTACCTTCCTAACATTTATAACTAACTTCTAAACTGGCCATCTATCTCTAATCTTTTATCACTTTATCTTTCAGTTGTGTGTTATAGACTGCAGAAAGTGAGTGAGCTCAATGGGACTAAATCGGGACCCTAGATCTGTACCATTGCCTTTCCATGTACTTATTTAAAAAA
This sequence comes from Prosapia bicincta, assembly GCA_036971475.1. NCBI lineage: Eukaryota > Metazoa > Arthropoda > Insecta > Hemiptera > Cercopidae > Prosapia > Prosapia bicincta. The sequence continues at coordinate 34,578,879 of JBAIZL010000007.1, forward strand.
TATAATTGTTAATAATACTTGCAGTTTTTGTGTTGCACATCCTGAGGTTTTTTTAAAATTACTACTTTTAGTATCACTTGGCAAAAGAACCACTACTTACTGATATGTCTTGTCCAAGACTCACATCATTGAGCAATGCACTGATCTAGCACGAAACATTTCTGCTGAAAAATATCAGTAGGTAGTGGATTTTGCCAAGCGATACTTAAAGTAGTGTTAATATTAATTTTAAAAAGTCGATATTTTTTTGAAATATTCTAGTTACAAAATTCTTTTACAAATTTGTAGTGAATAATGATTGCATGAATGTTTGTGAAACCAACATTCTCCAATTAGTTTTGTGAATGTTAAGGCAACCATTAAACTGTAATTAGCATTTTATTAATTTGTTTACATATTTATTATTACTATCTTACATATTTTATTTTGTAATTATTCTTTTTTAATATTAATGGTAACAAATAATCAATTAAAAAATAATAAATTAGTGCAACATAATTCAGTTGCCGTGACCACATTTGCAAATGATTAATTCATGGGTGCTGGATCGCAAATAATCTAATCCTGACTGGGTTAAAACAAAATATTTACCAATTTTGAATACAGAACTTTTCTGCAATATTGTATGATTAAACTAAAATGTTTGACACATTTTTAAACAAATTCATCATATAAAATTATAATACACTATTTTAACTTAAGTTTAAAACAAGTACATAACCTTAAACCTGCATATTCAGATCTAGTTTCATGAACCACCAACCCTGAGGGGAAATCTCCAAGAATTATATTTATCAACCTGATTATCATTCAGATATTTTTATTTTTCAAGGCAAAAACTGCCTAAGGAACACCTATTTCTGAGATTCCTGTCATGGTCAATATAAGTTATGTTTTAAGACATAATAAATTATAAGAATAGACCTATCCAAATGGCAGATCATGCATTGTTAAAATACTAGTACAATTTAATTTTTTTTAATAAAAATAATTAGGGCCTTATAAGTTATAACTTGCAACTACAAGAAAAATGTGAAAATTAAACTTTATGATTTTTGTTACTCATTTAATTGAAGGAACTCAATTTTTTTAAAATCTTTTTGAGGAGGTGCTAAGCAAAATCCCACAAATCTGCCAGAACTGAATCTTCAATATTGCAAGAAAACCATTTTCTACTACTAGACAGAGAAAATATTGCAAATGAAGAGGGAAATACTAGTAGTAAAACTGTTTGACCGAGTAAACATTGCGAGCAGGAAATAAGTGAACTTCTGCTACCTACCGTCTGCTACTATTACCCTCTTTGACTGCAATGTTTACTCGATTGAGTAGTATGGAATATTCAAATAATTTTTTTTTAATTCATCCACAACCTCTCAATATTAAAGTGGTCGAATTTTCAAATCATATAACTAGGAAATTAATTTACACTCCAATAATGTTTTGAATATTTTGACCAGATTTTTTACATTTGTGAGGTTTTGCTCAAACGTATCGAGAACTTGAACTTCGGTTGGTTACAGAAATTACAAACAAAAGAAATCAAGTATTATCAGCTTAAAGTTTGTATTTTTACAAACAAACACAAAATTATGAAAACTTAGGTAGGTATATTTAAAACACAGTATAAGTCTTGAATTTTGTAGTCCATTACATTCGGTGAATCTTATTAATCACTTAAACAATAGTTTATGACTATCCGAACTTTAAATTTAGTAAATTTAAAGTTCGGATAGTCATAAACTATTGTTTAAGTGATTAACAGTATAAGTGTAAAACATTAAAAAAATCTAAACTTGTTGATCAACAAAAAACGTTTGAGCCCAAAACACTACACATTAACTCCTTCATCGACCTCTGGACAATCACACTAATTAATTGGTTCTTCAAGATGTGTATAAATAAAATTTCTCACACTGTTCATTTTTCTGTATGATTTAGTCTCCTCTTCTTTTCTCAAAGGTATGCATTTTCAGTTCATTTTGAACATGCTTTATTCTGTCTGCTGATAACCCAGTTATACATAAAATTTTTGTGTATACTATGATTCTGGCTTTGATGACTAAATAATGTACTTATTTTACAACAAATTCTTGCTTTTTTTTCTATTTCAATCCTTTAAAAAAACAGTTGTTGAGGGGCAAACGTTTGATTATCTCATGTCGAATGTACCTGCTAACAAGTCGACCCTAATGCCGATTCTGTCGAGGTGTAGAGCTTTTATCTGATCCTTAAAGCATCCGTTGGTAGGACTTGTACATAATTAAAGCTTTTGTTATCTTTTTTAAAGGAAAACAAATTAGATCGAGATAGAGTATAGTCCCTCTGTTTCTTAGCAGGTGTATTTAGGGTGAAATACGTTTAGTTTTTTACTCTGGTTCACTAATTCATACCTACTTTTTTTTACAACCGTCCATTTAAATTAGGTAATTAATAAAAATTGTTTGTAGATATCAAACAGTTTGTAAAATAATTATTAACAGCTGATATTAGAGATGGAAGACCAGACGTTAGATTCTACCTTCCTATTAGCTGCAGTAGAGATGTGGGAATTTGCATAAATCAAAACGTAGGACTATGTTTAGATCACCAGTACTTCCAATTCCCTTCAAAAGGATTTGTGGTACTCTTGTAGAATTTCAACACTTAGACTTGTGTCCATTAGTTTCAGGATCAAGTTAAATGTACTAAGTCCACCAGTACTTCCAATTCCCTTCAAAAGGATTTATGGTACTCTTGTAGAATTTCAACACTTAGACTTGTGTTCATTAGTTTCAGGATTAAGTTAATGTACTAACTCCACCAGTACCTTCAACTCCCTTCAAAAGGATTTGTGGTACTCTTGTAGAATTTCAACACTTAGACTTGTGTCCATTAGTTTCAAGATCAAGTTAAATGTACTAACTCCACCAGTACTTCCAATTCCCTTCAAAAGGATTTGTGGTACTCTTGTAGAATTTCAACACTTAGACTTGTGTCCATTAGTTTCATGATCAAGTTAAATGTACTAACTCGATTTTTTTGAAATTGTGATTTTTGGGGTTTTGCTTGGGACCTCCTCATTTAAAAGCTAGCTGTTTTAAAGGCGGGTAGAAATAGTTACTAAAACATTCTAGGTTTCTGCTAGGTTTTATGTTAATATTTTTAATGTCACTTTTATCTGTGATTCTTAGCATTCTCATATTAACTTTTTTGTCTCTGAAACATGTCAACAAAAGTAAACTTCAGAATGCTAGGATATGCCAGATAAATTGTCACTCAAAATATTACTGGCAGATTATAACTAAACTAAAAATAAAGACAGAAGTTGGGAAAAGATTATTTATTTGCTAAAATTATACATTTTTTAAAAAGTAAGTAATTAATATGCACTCTTTCCAGGCTTCAAATAACTTAGTTACGAACTGTATATAAAAAAGAAATCTAATTACTATAATGCTCTCTGAATGCACAGAGGCTTACAAACCTTAAAAAAGCATGTGCTTCCATACTTCTGTTCATGTTGCTCGAGCAAACGACTGCTATTGTAAGGTTAGTCGCAGGCATAATTTTCCTGAAAAAAATCCAAATCGTGAATTTCAGGCAGCAATTGTCATTACTAAAAATTGTGTTCTGGTCGGCAAGAACCAGGCCTAGAATAAGTCTGGTCTTATTGGCTTAAACTTTACTTTCTACTTCCAGTAAATAAAAATGTGAGGTTTTTTTGAAATCTCAATACAACTAAAAATTATATTACAATTTGTCACTGCAATTCTTTTTTAGATGTTAAATCTACATTTCAATTATTTTAAAATTATATCTAAGAACTTTTTATAACTTCATTATTTACTAACAACTGCAAACAGGAATCAACAATTATTTTGACATTAAAGTAAAAATAAGTTCGAGTTAAAGTAAAGTGACTTAAAGTTAAACCTGCAAAAAATTTTATTTTGGCATCAGTTTTATTATAATTAACATTTAACTACTTAAAATTGTTTAACATAACTCAGCCACTCTGAGTAAACTAGGTCTTAAACCTTGGAACATGGGCTGACAAAATTTCTCAACAGTAAACATAGCCAAGACGATATACCAGGCAAAAGCCTATCAACAAGGCAAATTGACATCAAGCTCCAATATAAAGGAGTAGACCTGGAGAAGCAGGATATACCAAAATACCTAGGTGTATCCACTGATACGAAAATGTCATGGAAATCACATATTGACAGCTCTTCCGTCAAGTTACCATATGTAGTTTAATGAAAATTATGAGTAATATTCTTACAATTTAAAGTTCTGCCAATAAGTTCATTTGTTTCAATTAGATTCTTTCGTTTTAAAATTCATATAAAATATTATATTTCTTATCCATTAACCTTCCCCTTCTTTCTTTTCCTAAGTAATGCTAACTTAATTCAATGCCAGTAAATTGCACTTTCAAAATTGTTTAAGCACTTCTAATTTTTAATACAAAGTTAAAATTTTAAATTGTAAAAACATTTATATATAAATAACTGTAAATTCCGTGAAATTTACTTACCAAAAGAATAAATGCTAGTACAAACTGAAAAAGCTCAATCAAAATAGTTATTTTAAAAATATAATTTTACAAGCTTACTGTCAGTATAGTTTTTATTTTTAAACATTAGACCCACATGCCTCTATATTCTAGTGTCCAGTGGATTATTGCTGTTCTTGAATTCTTCCTCTAATTTTGAGAATCTTGTTTCCCGTTTTCCAAATATGTTTATCTCGCTTTAGGTAGACTGAAACTCACTTTAAAACACATGAAGTTATTCTTCAGTATTAATTTTTTTTAAAAACATATCTAATTAATTTTGTTGTACAAACTATTACTAATAAATGATTAAATATTTTTTTAAAAAGGGTAATAAATAACAGTTCTTTTTAACATAAATAAATGAAACCTCTCAACCACAAATAACTTTCTTCTTTTATTTAAAACCTTATGTACATTTCGATTGCATAGCAATCATCCTCAGAGGTAATTTACAATGAAAATACATTGAAACAACATTTTTCATCAAATATATACACCGGTAAATACTTTACATTTCCACCCCTTTACATTCCCAACCAATCACGTTGCAGTAAATTCCCCCCCCCCCCCTGCAACTAGGTTTGTCTCTCAACTTTCATGGTGAAGATTTACTGTTACACATGTTTCAATTTTAACCAAATACAATTATACATATATTTTAATTTTACAAAACTACAACTATCTTCTAATTAGTGAATATAATTGAGAGATCGGGATAGGCCCTAAATCAAAAGGTCTATTGAATAGTTTTGAAAGTTTGTTTATACATAAATATGATGAAAATAATCTATTAAATAGTGATAAAGGGCCTATCCCAATCTCTCAATTATATTCATTAATAAGAAGATAGTTGTATACCAGGTTGGTGAAATCAAGCACTTGACATCCATCAGTGTTAGTAGGTTACCCAACCTACACAAGTGTTTGCTACATTTAATATTAAACTTAATAAAGTTATTATTTTTATAATAAACATGTATAAAATCATCAAAAGTAACATAAAAAGTATAATGAAGTGTTACTTAACTAAGTGAATACGTAGAAGCTTACTTGCTGACACATTTCAAAACAATCGTTCCTTTTACGAAGCAAAGCCTCTACTGGCAGCATCGCGCTAGGTACAAAGGTTATCGGTATAAGATTTATGAGTATAAAAAGGGTGGGGTGATGGTTTTGTGCTATAAAAAGGGTGGTTGGTTGGTTTTGTGCTATTTAATAAAAGAGGATGTTGGCTTCAAAATGTGTGTGGTCATTTATATGTTTTCTTTATCTGTTGTGTATTGTTTGTATATTTTGAATTTTTCTAAATTTGTTAGTTCATTTGTTTTAATATGTGGATAATGTTTAAATTAGTATGTATGTCCGTGTGTGTGTGTTGCGTGGCTGGATTTTGGGTTTCAGTGGTTTCTTTGGGTAATGTGTTCTATGAAGCGTGTGTAGAATGACCTACTGGTTTGGCCAATATAATAGCTGGGACACTCGTTACTTGTTAATTTGTAAATACCAAATGGATTGTGTTTGTCTGTTTGTTTTTGAAAGGGTTGTATGTGCTGTCTTAAAGTGTTTGTTGTTCTGAAAGATATTTGGTAATGAAGTAATTTGAATGTGGAAGCTATTTTGTGTGTTTTTGTTGTGGTAGGTGAGGGTAAGTATCATTTAATTATAGTTTAATCAGTGAACTCAAGATGATTACAACAAGCAAGTTTAAGATAAAAAGGTTTTGTTTATAAAGATTTAGTATAGTGTTTTTTTTAAAATCTGAAACAAAATATAATGGTTAACGACATTCAACATCACTTTATTCTTCTTTATAATGTATTTTTTCAGTAATACATGGGATATCAAATCAAATTGAAGATGGTATAGTATTCGTCAACTATCAGTACAAAAATCTAAACAATCAATCAATTTTTGTTGTACTTATTAGAAAAATGAATGTTTTTTAACATATTCTGTTGAACAATATATTAGAATTAATACAAATTACATTACATACCGCATAGCGAACACTACAGTATTTTAAACAAATAATAATATTTAAATTAAATATTAGTACAGAGTTATTCAAGTGTAAATTCATATTTGTTGTTTCCATCTTCACTTCACACTAGTTTTCACTAAACACTTGTAAATATTTACAAACTTGCCTATAGTAGCACTTACACATATTTGTTGAGGCCGGCCGTTTCGGGAGATGTGTCCCATTGTCAACTCGGACAATCGTTGAGTTACGGTCCGAGTTGAAAATGAGACACATCTCCGGAAATGGCCACCCTCAACAATTATGAGTGCTACTATAGGCAAGTTTGTAAATATTTACAAGTGTTTAGTAAAAATCCTGTTGTGTATCTTGAGTAAACATGAAAAATTATTAAGTTAACTTTAATTTAAAAAAAAAACTATATAACTACAGAAAACTTTTGAAAAGAAATTTATAATTTTCTTTCCAAAACGGTTCTATTTTCAGTTTCCAAAAACTAACGAGTGCAGTGAACCATCCCATTATACCACGTGACAACGGAATTCTCACAAACCAAACTACAAGAAACCGCAATCTTTTGAAGCTCAAAAATGACAAAACAAAGTTAAAAAAATATATATATTTTTTTAAAATTGTATTTGTATTTGTTTATTATATTATTTTGTTTACAAATTTGTAGTTTTTCCCAAAATGTATTTTTAGTCCTTTTTGTACTTTTTTTTATTAGATGTGTTTTCTACTGTGGGGAAAGTGTGGTTATTAATTGTAGCGCATTTGGCTAAGTTGAATTGTTAGGTTTGATGTATGTTTCAAAGTGTTTTCTATATCCGTCTTTTAATTTCTTTTTTTTGTTTGGAAAATGTATAATTTATTACAGCCGCCCCGGCTGATTCAATTTTATAGATCCTGTTACTAATCGTCACACATATTTATTTCATTTGCTTTATTTGACTGATTATGCTTTATGTATTTTTATATGTTACTTTAATATTATTTTTTTAGGATTTTTGTTTTAAAAATAATACAAAAGAAAATTACAACAAAATTAAATATGAATGAACCAAATAGACAAAAATTATTCAAAAACAAAATAGCAACAAAAGTAACGCTAGAATGACATCAAAACCAGAATACATTATAAAAACATTAGAATTCATAAATTCCAACAATTTCATAGAACTAAATAAAGAACCCACTAACAAATGCCAAACGAAATCATGCATTTTAATTAATCACTTGAATAATAGTTTATGACTATCCGAACTTTAAATTTTGTAAAAAAAAGTAAGTTCTGTTCTGTCTCAGTAAGTTTTAACAAATTTAGAAAATTTAAAGTTCGGATAGTGGTAAACTATTGTTTAAGTAGTTAATTAAGATTCACTAAACATAATGGACTACAAAATTTAAGAAATCATACAAATAACAATATATTCAACTCGAAAACCCCCAATAGACGATCGAAGTCTCCCATTTAATTAATTCCCTTATCAAAATACATAAAATCAATAAACCCTTTGGACCCCTAATAATTTTAAAAATGTGCCTTATTAATATATATTTTAAGTAATTGCCAACAGCCTAAAACACGAACTCCAACTTCTAGTAACTTCCGTCATTAGATCTGCACCTTCAATGATGCTATATAAGTGTGGTAAGTTATAGCGACCCCAAAAGCAGAACTCCATAATTCCAATTTTGACTCGGCTCAATTATGTCTTGAGAACTCAAAAAATTCCTAGTTAATACAAGCAGTTATTAACAAGTCACAAAAGAAAATCACTGTAGACTCTAACACAGTCATGAATTCAAAACAAAATCTATTGTGCAAGAAATGTTTGCCAAAAATGCAAAATTAATGTTTTTTTATGTACTAACAAAACATAAAGGTCTGACCAAGGCAGTCAATTGGCTTCTGCCGTTCCTGAAGTTGGTACAAGAGGTAGCTGATAAGCCTTCTCCCACTCCTGTAGTTAATATGTCTATAGCAGTAGGCTACTCAGCAGCAAATGTGTTTGTATCCATTTGTTAAAAATTTGGCAATATATTGTGGAAAAACAAATTTTCCTCACTGAGTACAGCTTAAATAATTCTATTGTTTCAAATAATATTACGAATCTATGAAAATATATAATATAAATAAAAATTTCTGTGAACATAGTCATTTTAAATGTTGATACTCTTTAAGTAATACTCTGGCAGACTTATAGGATTACTTAATGGCGAGTATATCACTTCATAACACCTAGAAACATAAATTCATTTCATGTCACAACTGAAATTTCATCACCTAATCAATTTTATCTAAACGATACTTTACACATACCAAGACAATTTTATGTACTAGGACATTATTTTTTAAAACATCTGGATTGTCATTTAGTTGTAAATAAATGTATTTGTATATAGAATTTGCCTGGAATATTATTAAGCTAGAAAAAATACATTTAAATGACCCAAATATCCTACAGTCGTAGAATAAAATAAGTTTACCTACTTGTTCTAACCTATAGATGACTTAAATTCAGGTTAGAAACTTTTCCAAGTTCAAACTATGATTGTATTCAAATTATTTATATTGCAAACATATAACATGATTTTAAAAAGTACAGCTTAAATTAAAGCAAAACAATATTATTTCGGTTTAATTATACAAGCAAAAATATACTATTCATTTAATCTAGATATTCAGCAAATCTTAAACGACTAGAGCAAAAGCAAAGATGGCGCATCTCAATGAGAGATATACGTAAATAAAAAAAAACACAAATTACGGAAATGCCTTCTATATATAAAAAGTGAATGACTTGCCGTCAAAACATACAGTACTTAATTGAAAAAAATTTGACATTCAATATTTACTGACATATACTGGAAAATATATTTGTATAATTAATGAGCTTTAATTTAAAAATTTTTGATATGTAAGTCATATAATAAATATCACGAAAAAAGTCTTCTGATTACTTGTGAAATGTTGCATAGTTGCCTTTTATATGAAGCTATTTAAAATATATAAAACGTATTAAATGACCACATACATTTTGAAGCCAACACCCCGTTTCATTAGATAGCACACAATCAACTCAACCCACCCCCTCTACATTCATAACTCTCATACCTACAACCTTTGTACCTAGCGGTACGCAGCCAGTAGAGGCTTTGCTTCGTAAAAGGAACGATTGCTTCGAAACGCGTCAGCAAGTAAGCCGTTACATATTTACTTAACTAAGTATTATTTAATTTAATTTAAAAATAGTGTGTAAAACATTAATATTTTAGGAATATTAATTTTAACCACGCTATTTCTTTTAATAATTCACACAATTTGTAGACCCCATTTAAATCTTATTACCTAAGCTTTGGAATCGTAGAATGTTAGCAAGATTTAAATTTGTAGTATAATAATTTATAAAATAGTGTTCTGGTGAATATCAAAAGTAAATGAAATGTATTGTACAAAGAAGGCACTATAAGCAGTTATATACATGTTGTACACAAATCAATTTGATAATTGTATAAAAACAAATGAAATTTCAGAGTGAATGAATTGGTCATTTTTAAATAATTAAGAATGTACGTCTTTGTGACATCTTAAAAATGAAAATAGGAATTAATCATTTTAACATTAGTTTATAACTATCCAAACTAATGGTAAAGTGATTAATTATGATTCGCCGAACGTAATGGACTACAAAATTCAGGGGAAAATATAAATTTAATGCTTTCATGGTATATACAATTAAAACAGAAGATGAAAAATATTTATTGCTCTCCTTTTCAAGTATAAGTTTCTAAAAATTAGGGTAAAATGAATTGAAATGTTTGTATTTCTTAATTATTTTAAAAATGAAAATAATTCAATTATTATAAAATTGAAGAAAAGTGTAATAAAATTGCAGTTTCACATCATTTGCTGTTGTTTTATTGACCTTATTTTCCCAGTCTCAAACACTTAAAGAAACGACAATTAAATTTCCATACATTTTGGAAGCAAAGTATTTTATTATTGACAGTAATAATTTCTATCGTTCTAAGAAGTACTTCACATCACGAATGATATAATGCTGTACAGGTTTATTAATCGGTAAATTTGGATAAAAGAAATAAATGTTATCGATAAGCCCGGCAGTGACAGTTGCTAGTAATTGATCACAGCTGATGAATATGAATTGAAACATGTGGTTACCTTTTTTGGTCTATATCCAGTTATCAAATTTTAACCTAACTTTTATTATTTAATCTATTATGAAACTATTGCTCAGAAAGTATAGTTATTATTTAATAATTATCCGAAGGATAGATTAATTACGTTAATTTGGAACTAATATTGAATTGATTTACCGAAACAAAACATAGGAGTGTTGTTACATACTGATATAAAAATAAAAGTTTTGTTTTTAATAAACATTATTTTGAAAACTGGAAAAATGAACTAAATTAGTTAACGCAAAATGCAGTGTAGCTCTTGTTTGAATATGTTCGTTAGTTTTACAAATTGCAAAAACATTCATATTTTTAAAAACTCAAGAAAACAAATGTTTAGGCTATCACGTTTAATACATTTTACATATCAACAAGAAAATAAAGTGAAAAGTTCTTTAAAGCTGGATAGTGAGAAAAACACGGCCTCAAATTTTCTAAACAACATGGAATTCCGATTAAGACAAGCAAGAAAAAGTGTTTTAGTGCAATTAAATTCAGATAAATCTTTTTCAAAATTTAGTAATATTTGTTCTAGTTTAGGTAAGGTTACCCATATCTACAATTACATACTTCCAAATACGAAATTATGTTTTAGTTTAGTTGAATTTAAAGATATGGAATCACTTTCAGAAATTCAGTTTAGATGTAGAGGGTCTACTTGGGAATCACTAAGATTGCCATATCTTTCACCTTTCCTTTTATATCATGACCTATCTAAAAATGTTTTAAGTACAAATAATGATAGTGCTGTTATAACAGATTATGGCATGTTACCTAAAGATGAACAAATTGCTTATAATTTAAGTGAAATGGAATCAGTATCTGATCAGATTGTAAAACTTCATGAAATGACCAAGTTAAATGATTTAGGTATTCGATTAAGATTTCTTATTGCTGTTCAGGTTGAATCTGCTTTGTCAGGAATATTTCCAGGATCACAGTGTCTTCTCTTCGGATCTTCAGTTAATGGTTGTGGACGCCTCAGTTCTGATTTAGACCTGGTTTTGAATGTCAGTAATGGAATGGAAAGCACGCCTTATGACGGTCAGCTAAAGTATCAAACAAAAACAAACTTTTCGAATGATAGAGCGAAGTTAAAAAAACATATGGAGGTATTAGCAGATATACTCCATAATTTTTTACCTGGATGCCAGAATGTAATTCGTATTCTTCAGGCGAAAGTCCCAATTATTAAATATAAGCACGAATATACTGGTATTGATTGTGATCTGTCTTTGACGAATAACAATGCAGTTACCATGTCTAATTTATTGTATACTTTAAGTAGCATTGATTGTCGAGTAAGTCCATTGTTATTGACAGTTAAACATTGGGCAGATAAAAATAATGTAACAAGTCCATTTCCCGGCCGTTGGATTTCAAATTTTTCTCTTAGTTTGCTTGTTATATTTTATATGCAGCAATTACATATTATTCCAAGTATTGATAGTTGTGCTGTTTTAAAGACTGTTGGTGACAAAGAATCTGATAATGAAGTTACATGTGTATTTATGTATGATAGTATACAAACTTTTTTAAATAATAATCGCAATGAAATATCACTGTCAGAGCTGTTGCATGGCTTTTTTGAATACTATTTGAAATTTGATTTCAATTTATTGGCTATATCATTAAACTCGGGACAAACATTTAATAAAACCAATAGGTTTGAAGCAATGCACATTATCAATCCTTTAGAACAGGATCTAAATGTCAGTAAAAACGTAAGTTATGAGGAAGTTACAAGCCTAAAAGTGAAATTGACTGACACAATTGCTCTACTTTCTAGTCAGTTGGTAAATGAAAAAGATGGCACCAGTGATTGGGGACTAATTCCATTAATCAAAGACTCTGCATTGCAGAAAAAAAGACTTAACTTTAATATGAAAACACAAGTGAAGCGACGTTTGGTTAATGTCAGTGACCTGTTCAGTGATAGTTGACATATTCAATAATAACTATATATATAGATGTTTTTTAAAAGTATTGTAGTAAATAATAATTTAACAAAATTACAGTAATTTTTATTGTTCTTAATTAAACCTAAAATAACAAAATTGAAATTACATGTTGAACAGAGAAAGAAATGATGTTTAGTTGGCATCAACTTAATATTATTCTTATTAAAGTTAAGCTTGTCTAAGTATTGTAATAACAAATAGTATCTATTTTTTTATATCAGAAATAATTATAAGTACATTTGTGCCCAGTAAAACAGGCTTTGTTTAGTACTAAAATCATGTGTTAGTCTAAAGGCTATTTCTCATAAAATACTTGTGTGTGTTTCTAGAAACACGTTCGAATTGTAAACCTCTAATGATGGAAAATATTATTTAGTTATAAAATCTATTAGAGAAGATATTAGAAATATCTAATTAATTAATCACTTTAACATTAGTTAGACTATCCGAACTATGAGACTGATGAAGATCGCCACACAGCGATCAAAAACGTTCTATCTCAGTAAGTTTTTACAAAATTTAAACTCATATATATATATATATATATATATATATATATATATATATATATATATATATATATATATATATAGTGATATACTGACTTTATAATAATAATAATAACTTACAACTTTTTTTTAAAAAAATGTTTTAACTTGAATATAGTAGCACTTACTTTTTTGTGTTGAGGACGGCCGTTTCGGGAGATGTGTCCCTTTGTCAACTCAGACCGTAACTGATCTCAAGGTTTACGTAGGTTAGGGTGGGGGTGGGATATTTTGGTGGTGTGGGTGTATTTTGTGTGTATTAGGAGTTATGATGTCAAAAAGTGCGTGTGAGTTGTAATGTAATTGTGTATTGAGTATGTGTGTAGGGTGTAGTTTGAAGTGCCTATATATTTCTAAAACACCTAAATTCCATACACCCTAAACTAACATACACCATCGAAACAGAACAACAAAACTCCCTTAACTTCTTAGACCTCACAATTAAACGAACAGACAAACAAACACATAAATTCAACATATACCGAAAACCCACCAGCACTAATACGACCATACACAGTTCCTCAAACCACCCACACCAACACAAACTAGCGCTTACAATACCATGATATATCGCCTCCTTAAAACACCACTAGACAAAGATGAACACTACCAGGAGTTAAACACCATAAAATATATAGCACAAACAAACGGATACAACCCAACAATGATAGACAAATTATACAACCGCCTAAAAAATAAACATAATAACCCAAATACAAACACACAAGATGACAATCCCATAAAATACTTATCAATACCTTACAGATCATCGAAAACCCACAATCTAACCAACACATTACGAAAATACAACTACAAAATAGCTAACTCCACACACAACACTCTCAACAAACAATTTAAACCCAACAGCAAAATCAACGACATTTACAACACCACTGGAGTTTACAAACTAACTTGCAGTTCATGCCCCAGTTTTTACATAGGCCAGACAGGGAGGTCATTTCACACACGTCACCAAGAACATATAAAAGCACTAAAAAACAATAACTACCAATCAAACTTCGCCGATCATCTCAACTCCACAAAACACGACTACACAGACATAACATCTAACTTACAAATTCTTCATAAACAACACAGAAATAACCAACGCTACACAACCGAACAATACGAAAAATATAGGCACTTCAAACTACACCCTACACACATACTCAATACACAATTACATTACAACTCACACGCACTTTCTGACATCATAACTCCTAATACACACAAAATACACCCACACCACCAAAATATCCCACCCCCAACCTAACCTACGTAAACCTTGAGATCAGTTACGGTCTGAGTTGACAAAGGGACACATCTCCCGAAACGGCCGTCCTCAACAAAAAAAGTAAGTGCTACTATAGGCAAGTTAAAACATTTTTTTAAAAAAGTTGTAAGTTAATTAATCACTTTAACATTAGTTAGACTATCCGAACTATGAGACTGATGAAGATCGCCACACAGCGATCAAAAACGTTCTATCTCAGTAAGTTTTTACAAAATTTAAACTCATATATATATATATATATATATATATATATATATATATATATATATAGTGATATACTGACTTTATAATAATAATAATAACTTCATATATAGGATTCCCAAACTTGTGACTTGGTCTCGGAAGTTTAAGCTAGCTTTACGAGGCCTCGTACCCTTCCCATTGATACCCTCTAATCAGCCAGATAAAGGAAGACCCAATTATAGCACCATCATTCTCCCATAAAAAGATTTGCTGACTTTTCCAAGCAATCCTAAACTTTTCAAAAAATTTTTGAACAGGCTTTCTCAACAATCTCCTTACATAACAGAAAATATACCTCCTATCTTCCAAAGCTTTTTATAACCTGTGAATATATATGTATTACATATAGGCATAGGACATTTTCATCTCTTGCAATCACAACTACATCCCTTCAAGTTGCTGGTTTCAGAGTCAATAATGGAATGAATTAAAATAGAATTTTAACATACTCTGAGACGCTTCATATGTTATAGTCCACCAAGCCAACTGATAATAGGCAAAGTTCACCATTACATAGCCAGTAGTTTTGCATTTATAAAGAATGTAATTCTCTCTCTTGATCCATACTTTCTATTTGCAAATCCCTTAATGCAACAATCAAACTATCATACAACAAGAAAGCCCATGTAGGGTGAATCCAGAATAAGAAGTATTTTTCAGACCCAGAATAACAGGTTTATCAACTCTGCTCCAGAATAACAAGAGAGCTAGTCATGTATAAATATTGTCCACAACATCCAAGACATTCTTAGAAATTGAAGTAGTGCATGTTCCCATAAAATTTGAATTATGAATGTTTTGTTTTATAATAGAGCACAGTTTTTTTTATTATGCTCTAAATATAATTTTTAGCTTGTTTAAGACTATATAAAACTTGAGTATATTATGTGTACAATTATGCAAAGAAAATATGGCAATACCTAATCAAATGGGATTTAACCTCTACTTTTTCTTTTCACATATGCTCTAACAAAAAAAACAAGATGATATACCTTTATTGTAGCAATATACAAAGCATCAGGTGTGTCACATTCATTGTTGACATCTGGGGCATAATTTTGTCACGCACCTTCTCAAAAAAACTCAACCCACATACACCCATATAAATTACACCTAACTGTAAGGATTCAAAGACTCACAGCGAGCGATGCGACGCGACACTCTCAAAACACATGTTAACATAATGGGTTTAAAGACATGTTTGGGGTGACCAAGGACAAGACAAGTTCAAAATCACATCTCGTTTAGTAGCTTATTAGCAAAGTTTTATGGCAGGCTGCATCACTGTCTGTGTTTATTGTTTATGTGTCCCAAAGAGACTCCTAACCAGATTAACTTACAAAAATATCAGAGTCAAGTATTAAATCATTAAAAATTTTGAATAAAATTCAAGTAAAAATAAAATTAATGAATATAAGAAAATTTTAGCAATTATAAAAAATACTATAATGTTTATAGCACAAAATACTTGAATAGTTCCTTCAACATAATAATCAAGTTTAGATACCTAAATTTGTTTTTATAATGGTTATTCTGAGCTGACCTTTACAAAATCCTCCTCCCTGACTGCCATTTTTATTGTTTGGTAAGAGGTGCTAGGAACTGACGAGCTATTTTTAAAAGTCAACTTGTGAATCTGTGTTTGTGTACTTGTCTTTGTGTTTCTCTTATTGTGCTTAGCGGTTTATTAGATGGGTGTGTCCCGTTTTATATTTTGTGTGGTTATTCAGTGTTTATTTGAATTTTAAATTTATAAATTATTGAAATATTTGAAGTAATAATATTTTCAGTTGACCCTGACTATAGCAACAAACTTGTAGACTTTAGGACAACAAACAGTAACTTGGCAGATAAATCAGAAAGAAATGATGAAGACATTTTAGAGGAGCAATTGTTGAGGAATGTAATAAAATTTACTGGGAGTAACCATTTGTTAAGTATTTTGTTGAAAGGATGAAGGAAAGTAAACAGGATTCCCAATGGAGAAGTCGGCCTCTTAAAAAGCATATGAGATAGGCAGCAAAAGATATTTAGGACAGGATTGCTTGTAAAAGAGGCAAAGCAAGGACATTAGGAAAAAAACTTTTAAAATCTATTTAGAAAATAACAGTAGTAGTTTGTAGACAGGTTATACTGTTGTAAAACCACTAAACCAGAGATCAAGAAAGTGTATTTATTTATTATGTAAGATTTATGTACATTGTTACAAATGATTATTCATCAAATAGCATGATCCATCATAATTAAAAATAATAAAAACATCAGAACCGCAGCGATCGTGTGCTCAGTTGTAGACAGTCTTGTTCGACCTGGTTGTAGGGATACCTGCAACACCCAGTGATGTCACTTATAACTGACAAAAAGCATTGGAAGGTCCAAACAAACTGCAACAGCTAGGCAGCGCTGTAAGGATACATTAGGTTGTACACAGGCTGCAACCTCAGTAGTGTTCACTTAATATTGCCTCCATCTGAAAAGACTCATCTACACTCTGCTCTGAGTTTGTTGACATTCACAGGTTAGACTGAATTGAGATCAGTTTGTTATTAAATAAACCCATGACGAGATCCAGTGTAAGTAAAAATTAAATTTAAAAAAATCCAATATAATTCCTTTAACCTTTTGGACTCCAATTATTTGCAGGCCGCTTCAGCAGATCCAATTAGTTAGTATGTGTTTTGTGCATGTATGTAGTAAGATGTAATTATTCACTAAGAAATTATAACTTCAAGCAAGTACATTATTATATACCACTGTGTTCAGAATAAAATGAAGAACAGTAATACGAGGGTTGTACGTCATTAAGTTTTAATTTAGTAGGCCTGATAAAATGTTGTTTTTTTTATTATAGAACAAAAATTATATTTAGCTTTGTTGATAAAAATAGCATTTTCCTTATGATAAATTATAGAGTAATTTTAAGCCCAAAGTAATACTGAATAAAAATATATGCATAAGTAGTATTACAAAAATCTGTCTGTCATATTTATTCTAAAAAATGTAAAACTATGTACATGCATAAAAATGCCAAGAATGGTGTACCTTCTATAGTACTCAGCTGCAACTAGGTTTGAATGTGACATAATAGTTCACTTTGATGTAATTATTTTAAAACAAAAACAAATTGCACTAAACACTACATTTAAAAGCACAAAATATATTTATAAAAGTAGGTACCACAAAAAAAAATATAGGTCTAAATATAAATTATTGAAAAATGGTCATTTAAGCCTATTCAAAATTGTTTAATTTGTTTAGGCTGAGTTAATTTACACATATTCCTTTATTTGACCACTTAAAGAACACTTTAGTTTATTGTTTTTAGTTTTTGAAAGTGTAAAACTCGTCAAAGCAAATGTTTGGATGTAATCCGGGGTTATTTGAGCAAGTCTCCCACTAGGCCTACAGCTCACATGTTGTAAGCTTGTTAGAAGACACTATATCTATATAACAATAAATGTAAGAACTAAAATAAAAGAAAAACACTAAATAAATAAAGGAGATCACAAATGAGGATATGTTCACATCAACAGCTATCGATCAAGTAGGACAGAAGTCTGCCGCTTACTGTGCAGTACATCATAAACAAATGTCTGCAATCAGTTGTTTATTTACAGAAAAAATGATAAATATGGTCAATCACCAATGAAAATTGCTTTCTCATAACACAGCAAATGAACATAGTATACATTATCATTACAAGGCGTTCTAAAGTATGTAATAATTGCATCGTAAAATATGTCCGACAGTGGAGCGGAACAGGATTTTGTGTGATTTTCCTATACCAGCCTTTGTGATAGTTTCCCTATACCAGCCGCCACCGGAAAATAATCTGATGGAATAAATATTAATGTGAAGCCGCAAAATATAATGCCAGGGCACCAGTGAGGATACATAATTACAGACACTTGTACAAAAGAAATTTTTTGTCGGTATACTTTTCCTGTCATCAATTTTAAAATCTAATAATGAAAAATGGTTTTCCTTATTTTCTAAAAGCCTATATCTGATTGAATGGCTAAAGACAGTTAGAACCATGAATATAGAAAGACCAACAAGACCAGATCTTTTGAATCTCAATATCAGATAACTCCATTTTAATTGATGCAGCCTCTGCTGCATAACAGAATGGTTGTAAAAATAAGATTCAGTATTACAAAACATAAAAGGTAGACATTGTTCAAAAGAAAAGTTGATAATTCTGTCTACCGACAATGGAGGTTTAAACCTTGGACTAATATTTGAGGAAAGATAAAAGTAATAAATATTTAAGACATATATTTACAAAAACAATTACTCGTTTATATTATTCATCCAAATGCCTGTAAATTCTTCTTAATTTTTCTCTCTTATTTCTCTTTTCTGAGTGTTTCTTCCAGGGTTTTTCATTAGTACCAACTGAAGACAGTGAAACTGTTGAACCAGTAGTATGACTAGAACATAAATAAAAATAGTCTTTTTCATGTTGGAGAATTCTACTTCCATTAACAATACTTTCCATAAAGAAGTGTTAAATACTAGGTCATTAATTATTACAAATAATAAATTTCTTAAGACTTTGAAAACATACTTTCATTTCAAATTAATCAAAAAATAATGTTTTCTGCTGGCTTGATTCATGAGGTGTTTGAAAATTATTACATTTTAAGGGGCTTGTTATATAAAAACTGCCTCTAATTTGGCTTTGTAAGTCTGGTACTATCCTTGATTGTTACTCCATTACATTACCCTTCTCTCTATACCATCTCACCGCTCAGGCACCACTTGGCTCTATAGCTATGTTTATATCTGTCCTTTGTATTTATGTTTATTTACAGGAACTCGATCGATAAGTTAGTTGTGTGTAGATGTATTTTAAATGCCGTGTATGTATTTTAAATTTGGAGATGTTCATGGTACATATTATATTTTGTGCATTTGATGTTCTGCAAAGGACATTTAAGGTAGTGGAGCATCAATCCACTGAGAACTTAACTTTGAATCAGTACAATAATATTGTAATTGCTTACTGAATACTGTTGGTATCAAACTTTGGAGTTAATTAGCTTGATTGGATGTCCACAACAATTATATATATGAAATATATTATTTACACCTCTGCTTTTACAATAAGGTAATTATAATATTTCCTAGGTTAAAGAAAAACATTATTTAATTTTTTAAAAATAAAAGTGTTTATACAAATTTTTCATTCAATTATTTTTATACCTGATTCAAGAATTGTCATCTAAGAAACATAACTAATTATGCAAAATTTCACCTCAATTGGTTATTAGAAAGGAAGTGAAAAATTGATATAAGATTAAATTAAATTTATTTATAACTTTTTGCACCTCAATTGTAAGATAAAACCATAGTTGTTTAATAATATTGTTCTTCATCAACAATATATCAACTAAATTGAATAGTAGTAAAATTAACCATATTTATAATTGTGATAAGAAATAAATAATTCTTTGTTTTAAATTACACTTGGTGGAAACGTTTTAAATATAATTTATTTCTATCTTTTCCAGCTGTTTCCAATTACCTAGGTTAATAATAATAATGATTATATAAAAATTCAGGTGTTATTATATTATTTTCTACAATTAACGTTTTTAAAAAATATACCTATTTGAAATAAAATTTGATCCAGTTCCATATTTTTGCACTCCTTTTGAATGTGCACTGAGGGATGCTTGTTTGAAGAACACATGATCCAAATCTTCACCAGTTACTCTGTTAACCTACAATAGTTAAAAAGAAATATCAAGGCAAAAATTTAATCTTTAAAAAAATTTGTTTTAAAGTTTTAGAAGCAAATAAAATTGTCCTGTATCTTTTTATAAATAAACGCAGTAAACAATACAAAAGAAACTCACCTTATTAACTTTTCATATTATAATTTTAGTAACATTGTAAAAGTAATTTTGGTTTTTATTGCTTATATTTGTAAAGTGGAAAGGGGAATGGTTGGGAATCTTATAATTTCCACAATAAATTGGTAGCATTTGTAGGGCTGTAGATACTTTATGCTATATGTTTATATAAGCAAACAAGCCTGAAATAAAATACAGTAGAACCTCATCATAATAGACCCTCTTGAAGCAGTCATTTATAACACATTGCAACTTAGAGATAAATCACACCCAAACAGCTAACCCCATAGTCTGAGCCAGCGTAATGCCTAAAATGCTGCTGAAACAGTTTTTTTTGGTTTTTTATAAATATTGTCAAGTACCATTTTCTCTATCAATGATGCAACCAAACTGCAAATAGTGTAGAAACATTACTAATAATTATAACACCAAATTTATCGAGTGTTTATAATGTTTGTTCAGTTAAAACTTCGCAATATCTGCATTCTAAAAGGTCACTTCAATATTAAAATTACTTCGAAGGTACAAAAGAATTTTAAATATCAATGATGTTTATAATACTAAATTATCAAAGGTTGACAATTGTTTTGTTAATGAGTACTTCCCTACATGCTGACCACACTGGTCTGAAAAGCAATTTTTGTTCCAAACAACCTGAGAATGCTTTCAAATAAGAGGAAAAGCATTTTTGAGCACTATCATTGAATTCTATCTTACAGTATCAGCAGCAAACGTGCTGACTGATTTTTAATCATTATAAATAGATTTTAATTTACTTTTTATATCTTTTTTTCATATTTTAACCACTTTATGAAAATTTTTGCTTTATAGACTTTAATTAAAATGGACAAGTTTGAGCCCGAATTAGTCTGTAATAATGAGGTTCTTCTGTAAAAACAGAACGACCATTCTACATAACAGGGCATCTATCTATAGTAATCTTCCAACGGTCAATGCCATCTTTGTACATTAACTAGAGTTACTTTTTCCTAAGAAATAAATAATAACTATAAAATAAAATATACAACTATTCTTTGATCTTAGCTTGTGACGTTATGTTAATACAAATAAAAGACATACACAAAACTCTCCATCATATATGTTTTATTACAACTTAACAGTTGTACGTTAGAGTTTGTAATACCAACACTCACTGATAATGATGATTTTGTCATTGAAATGAGTTAATAAATGATAATTTTTTGTGTTTTGTATATGTCTTTTATTTGTATGAAATAGAATAATTGTAATAGTTTTCATTGGAAAAAGTTCATGCACACAAAAGTGTTTCTGGCAATATTATTTTCTTTGAGTACATAGTTAGTTACATCTAAACGTTTAATAAATAAAGAAATTTAATGACAAATTATATACTTACTTTAATAGCTCTATTAGCAACAGGAGTAGCTTCTGGAATATGAGCTCGTTTTTTAACTTTGAAAGTGTGAAATTCTTCCTGAGAAATCCCAGGTGGAGCATAGCAGTATAACAATTTTCCATTGACAAAATCCTTCAAAATGTAACGCGAGGAACGTGGATTATCAGGTTGACCATTTTGTGTCATAAATCCTCTTGCAACTACACAAAAGTATACATCAATAGTGAGTTTAATAAAAAGTTTTTTTTAATTATATAAACTATATTTAAAAAGTACTTAACTAAGTGAATACGTAATTGCTTACTTGCTGACGTGTTTTAAAACATTTGTTCCTTTTACAAAGCTAACCCTCTACCCATTCGTAAAAGGAACAAATGTTTTGAAACACGTCAACAAGTAAGCAATTACATACTCACTTAGTTAAGTACTTTTTAAATATAGTTTATTCAGTGAATTCAAGATGATTACATCAAGCAACTTCTATTATATAAACCTAATTTTATAAGCTATGGTGTGTTAAAAGAGCCTACAACAATTCACTACTTCAGTTTTTATTTTTCTCAAATATTAGAACACCATTGTTCAATAAGTAAACACAACTTTGTTAGGCCAGTCAGAAAGTAAAATTACTTGTAGTGCTTCTTCATAAAATACTATATACTGTGTTTAGTTATATTATTTCCCTAAAGTTCTTACATAAAATTGTAGTAAATATTGTTTCCAAAATATATATATTTTATATTTAACCCTTTAAGTTAGTATTTAAATATCTTACCTTGTCTTCTAATGACGGAATTTAAATGGCACTAACTTTATTTTTTCAGTGCACTTGACTAGAATTGCAATTTCACAAACTGAATAAAACTGATCCATTTTTCAGATAATGTTAAGTACATAAACAATTCTTCAAGTTGGAATAAAAAATTCTACAAATAAATTAAATTAAAAAATTATTTCCACTGGCTGTCTTTTATAATGTTTAGGAACAATAAGAATATTGGAAAAAACCCAATACCACAAAAATATTAAAAAAATTCATGATATTACAAGTTACTTATGATTAAACCCTTATGTAGGTTTCAATAATAGCATCATCATCAGAGGGTCTTATTACAAAATCACAATTAAAATACAATAATTTGCAAACTAGACTGACACCAACCGTTTCCTGCGGTTGCTATATATAGGCATTCTCTCTGCCTCCAACTAAGAAACAACGGTCGTCCATCTTGAACCATATAGACCATGTAAGAAAAGACGAAAGCTCTGCTTTAATAGTTTTATTTTAAAAATAATTAATTATTTTAATTAGTTTTTATTTTAATTACTGTTATTAGGTGTAGTTTATATTGCATATATACTATTATTATTGTAGTTTAGTCTTTTCTGATGTGGCCTATATGGTTCTAGATGGTCGAGCGTTGTTTGTTGGTCAGAGGCGGAGCTTACCTCAAGCCTATATATAGCAACCGCAGGGAACGGTTGGTATCAGACAAGTTTGTAAATTATTGTTTTTTAGATTGTAATTTTGTATTAGGACCCTTTGATTGTGGTGACATAGTCATCCAAATGTACATAAGGGTTTAATCTTAGGTAACTTGTAATATTACTTATTTTTGTGGTAATGGGGTCTTTGCCAATATTTTTATTGTAACATATTGTACCACTGTACTCTTGATATTGTGTAATGTTTAGGAAGCACATTTTAGTTTTCAGGATTATTGCTATTGGAATCCCCACCATAACCAGTAATAACAAGCACTATCAATGCATATATGCTCAACACATTGTGTGAGCCAAAGTGTTTGGATTGATCTCAATCCAAAGTGCAGTCACAAACATAATCTGCTCAGCTACTTAAGTTGCTTGTGATTTTTGTCAGCGTGTAGTGCTACATCCCTGTCTTACATGAGTGTTAGTAGTCTTTTACTACCTTGATTTTGTAAATTCTATGACAGATTCAACTATTTGTCTATTATTTTGGTATTTTTATTTTCTGTTTGTAGAGACAATATTATATAAACTATATTCACATGTATAGTTTGAACATTATATAAACACAAACTTTATGTTTTGACACTTACCACAAAGGCATGTAAATGTGTCACAAGTAAGGGAGTGTTAGGTGGGTAAATATATTGTTTATAGAACTATAGTGTAAACATATTCTTTTATATCGTAATATTTATGGTATAATTAGACATCTGGATGACTTTCCAACGTAAAAATACTTCAGTTTCAATTGATTACACAGGAGATTGTAGATTAAATGTATGAAACAAATAGTCTGTGACGTGAGGGTCATCAAAGAAAAAAAGCAGGTTTCTAGACCTTACCTAGGAAACATTTCTGTAAGGCACTACAGATTACATTTACCTGGGTTATCACCAACAATACAACTTTCTCAGCAAGAGTGTATTCAATGTTTCAACTTGATATTTTTTTGTATTATAATTGATTAATTAGTACTTCAGATATAAATAAAATACTATCATTTTTAATACATACATAACATATTACTTACTTGGTTGTCTGTAATAAATAACACCCACATTTGTTTTTAAGTTTTATTCAATTCTTTCTATTAGCTCACACTCTCCTTTTTTCATTTTAATTTTATTTCCTCATATTCCTTTTATTTTCAATCATTAATAAAATATGTTTTTATTTATCCAATCAAGTTCAAATACATTTTTTTTCAACCCCTAGTTAACGACAATTGATGTTAATACAGTTTCTTCAAATATTTATTCAGTAATTGAACTTAAAAAAGTTGTCCCGGGTGAGATTCAAACTGAGTAACTACTTTTTTGAAATCCAGAACTTTGGTGCTGAGATAACTTTCCAATAACTAGAAATCTATTATTTAAAGATGAGTATGAAATTGTAAGAGAAGGGTTCCTTGCAATAATAAAGAGATAGATAGAATGAGAAATTATAGACCAACATCAGCATCATAAGTTTCAACATAATTCAACAACATATATTTGTATAGAGAGGAAAATTGCATAGAAATTTGCTTTCTTTTCTATCACTTAATATCGTGATCCTGTAATATGTAAATTCATATTTATATTAATTGTAAATATAAAACAAAAAGTAAATAAAATAATTTTTTTACATTACTTGTTTTTATTCAACTATTAATTGCTGACTCACTTGTCTACATGTTTTATATTCTATAAATATAACTTACAAATAAAGTATATACGAGGTGTGATAAAAAAATACGGTAAATGAATTTTTATAGCGGCAACTGCTGACACTTCATCCATATGATGTAATTTGCCTAGTAGCATGATCTGTTGAGACAGGCAGCGACAAGTTTTAACACGCTGGAGCTTGCAGTCAACTACCAGAGCCGTTAGAGTGAGGTTGTGTTTATCGTGTCTGTCGCACATCATGGATTTCGAGCAACGCATTACATTAAGTTTTGTTTTAAGTTGCAAAAGAATGCCAAGAAGATCACGAAATGTTAAAATCTGTGTATGGTGATAATGTGGTAACTCTGAAGACAGTGTACAAGTGGTATGACCAATTTAAAAGCGGAAATGAGTCGGTTAAGACGAGCAGAGTTTGGTACGTTATGTCCATTAACCTCAAAAACAGACGACAATGTACAAAAAGTAGAAACAACAGTTCATTCAAACAGACCAATGACTATTAGAAGCTATCGGAAAATCTTAATATCTCCTAAGGTTCCATTCAAAGCATTTTAACTGATAATTTGCAAACGAGATGAGTGAGTGCAAAATTAGTTCCTAGACTTTTGAGTGATGAACAGAAGGTCTGCACAAAGTTGAAGGATTGTCTTCAAGCAGATCCGGAGTTCATGACCAAATTCCTAACTGGAGATGAAAGTTGGGTCTATGGGTGTGACCCTGAGATAAAAATGCAGAATTTCCAATTCAAAACAAGTGCATCTCCTCGCCCTAAAAAGCATGTTAGTCAAAATCAAACATCAAGGTCATGCTCATTGTTCTCACGTATAAAACTAAAATTAATTCATTTAATTTAATTAATGAATTAATATTTGGTAAAACTGTATTAACATAAATTATTTGAACTGAGAGAATGAATGAAAAGTATTTTATTAACGATGGAAAATTCATGCAACATGTATGACTATAAGAAAGGCAAACTTACAGCCGTATGCATTAAGCAGTTCTTCAGCGGTTGGGGGTCTGTTTTCGTCTTCCCCTTCCATAGGTTTTGGTATCATAATTCCATACTCAGCCTGCAAAACGTGCCGTGGAATGAGAGAAGTCACCAAGTTAACGGGGGGAACATGATCTCTCATCTGATCTATTGGTAATATTCCATTAATTATCATGTCAGCTTTGGTACATATAAAACTAGGCATGACAAGTCCAGGGCAATCACACAGCATTAATTCACTGTCTAAGTACAATGTCTGAAATAAAAGTTAAAAATTAAAATTGATTTACAAAGGGAAAACAATTAAAATTAGTTTACAACCTAAATATAACCTATCTTTATTTTTAAATAAATAAAACCTCTAAACCACAAATAACTTGTATTTAAACCTTATGTACATTTCAATTGCACAGCAATCATCTTCAGAGGTATTTAAAAACACAATTCTCAAAACAATGAGTTGTGTTTTTAAATACCTCTGAAGATGATTGCTGTGCAATTGAAATGTACATAAGGTTTAAATACAAGTTATTTGTGGTTTAGAGGTTTTATTTATTTAAAAATAAACATTACGCCACAGTTGCTACATAAAGTTATATCCTATCTTTTTTAAGCTATTACATGTTACCTCAAAATGAGTTTTCTAGACACGATTTTTCGTTTGATTCCTAGCAACTATAGCAGAGTGTTGATTATCCGAACTAACTGAAACTACAGAGGGTGTGATAATCGAATAGTTTGGATATCAAACAAACTAGATATTCTCATAAACTGTGCTGTTGGTACCGAAGTACTATATAACATTTATAGTGTATAGGTTAATTAATTCTAACACAATTTTAGATTTAAACACACCGTGTTTCATTGAAATTAAGTAAATTAAAAGCTGTGTAATAATTTTATATGTTAGCCAGCGTTGATGCATAGTCTTGACCTTCAGTGCCAATGTATAGCCCCACATTTATCATTGGTGAAGAGTTTTGATATGTAGTGATGATGCATAGTGAAGATATTTAATATGTTGATATAGGGCCAACATTTAATACATCAAAGCACTATATATTTTTAATACAATTGAGTAAAAATTTCAATGTATTGATTATAAATTTGGTTATGATAATTGACAGATTGTATTACCCACATTTCAATAAACAAGAATCTATTTTAGTAATAAAACCTGTGAGTAAATAGTTGTGTTTAAAGTTTTAATGGAAAAAGACATTGTAACAAAGTTTAAAAATCACATTAAAAAGTAAATTATATGATACTTTGTAAGTCAGTAAAGCTAACTGGGATGGTTATAGAATGACTAACACATTCAGCACGGCGGCGACATTGGAGATCTCATCAAACTACTGTCTGTTTTTTTGTTAACTTCCACATATGACGGCAGTGAAATTATTGAAATGCTATGCGGGTTGCATAGCATGTCGTTGCATCTAGTTGCCTTCCAGTCCATGATATACAAACTAATCACCGTACCCATGAACAACGAAGACAAAATAAATAAAACTTACCACAATAAATACTTAACATTAACATATCACAAAAAAAGCTTCCTCATTCTAAAACTAAAATACAAAGTAGCATTTAAAACATCTAATACAATTTTTAAAAAAACCCACACAGTACAAAAACACACTAGAACAAAATCGTTAGGGCAGGAATATAAAAGATTACATGCGTGCAACGACTGCTCCAACTTTTATATAGGTCAAACAGGGAGAAACTTTACCACACAATACACAGAACACATAAAAGACATAAAAACAACCCAAATCAAACTTTGCCATACACATACACACACTTACACCAATATAGACACTAATAATTACACCAAAAATTAGTACATTTCTATGGTACCAAAATGTTTTCTTTTAGGCTACCGTTTAATTCAGGGAAAACAGAAAGAAGTTGCACTAAGAAAGATCCAGTGAATCAAGCAAGCGAGTGGGGAACCAAGGTCATGCTATTTCTGGACAGAAATCGTAGTACTGTAATTACGGTATGGGAAGGCATGTTGTTGAATTTTGCTGCTACTCAATGTATTTGTAATTCTTATGCGAGAATTCTTTGACACTCCAAAAAATGTTAGTTAAATCAACAAGCTTGTTAATTGTAGTTTGCTGGTCTAGCAAAATCAAATCATGAACTTTTGCAACATTTCTTCAGTTTTTGAAGTTGGAGAACGTCCAGATCAAAAAAAGTCTGCAATCGACATATAACAATTTTTAATTCGTGGAAACCGCTGACAAATGTGTTTTTCTAATAGTATCTTCCCTGTAAGCTGATTGTAACAAAACCACAGTTTCTACCCAAGTGAAAAGAAAACTTTATTGATGAATGTTGTTCTTGAAAACACTCATCTTAAAAATCGACAAATTATTTACTAGCACCTTCAAATAAAAGCTTCCAGAACCAAACATAGCCTCTCACGATGATGCCTGCGGCCGAAGTTACTACTACTAATAACGAGATCACAATGACACGATTCTGGTTATTTTTGGATCATCTCTTGTATTAGTAAATGATTTTTGTTTCATTCACAACAACCTAATCATGATTCATGTAATAGTGGAAACTACAAATGTAGGTAACCTCATAAACATAGTTCTGCTAAATACAATCATTTATTTAATATATTTTTCTTTACCAAAGCCTTGAAATAGTCAAGTACAGTAGAGTCTCGATAATTCGAGGCGAATTGGACCAAGAACCCCTCAGATTACCGAAAACTCGGATTATATGGAAATAGGTTCCTGTGCATTAGAAAAATATGACTTTTAATAAGCCCTAATACAGTAAAATCCCTCATATCCAGATCAATGTTGTGACACCCTGATCCGGATTTATTAGTAGTGAGAATAAAGACCAGTACAGCTAATCATGAGTGTTGTCACTGTTTGATTGATTTGTTTACTTCAAGAGAGTTTATTGTCTGATATGTCATGCACAAGACTAGACATTTGTGCTTTCTAAGAGATTTTTGACCGTTGTTGAAACTAACAACATAAATTAAGAAAGTTATTTATGGCCCATTGACCTTCTGTCAGACAACTAAACATACCTGATAAGGACATTCAAAACACAAGTGATAAAGTTGGGTAATACATTAATCCGTAGAATACTAGTGAACTGAATGATATAACAGAATGGGGAGGAAGAAAAATATCTCAGATTTTCAAGTCTCTATTGCATATTCATTACTTTTGTTATAATTGTATAGAGAACTAAAAAAGTCAGCGTTAAAATACACTTATTGTTTAAAGGCAATACACATCATTAGTAGTGTCAGTTTAAACTAACTACACTTTACCTGAAAATGTTTGGTTTTGCCAGGTGTTGCAGATACTGATACTTTTTTATGCTGAAGTAACGCGTTGATGGTTGAACTCTTACCTACATTCGGATAACCCACTAGCCCTATGGTAGTTATTCCTTCAAGAACTCTAGGATGACCTTCAGGCAATAGATTCTTGAAGAAAGTTACTAATTCTTCTCGGTTGAGAAGAGCCGATGAGTTTTTAGCTACAAAAATATATTTAAACGTGTTTAACAATAAGATAATATATTTTATAGATAAAGGTAAAAATCAAATTACAAACCTAAAACTCTAAACTAAGCAGGAAAACTAAATAAAATAATTTCATATACCTCTTTCAACAAGGACTGCATTTTCATCTATTTCTTCCTCCTCAGATGTTTCATATTCGCTATCATTCTCAGCTTCATGAAATAGAAACTCTTCTTCCTATATAATAAAATTGTTTGGTATTACCACAATAAAGGAATACAAATAGAATAATACAAAATATTTTGCTTTTTATGTTAAAATTATGGTTTTGGGATTAGGAATACTGATAAGGATAATAACGGTTGACAAGGGAGTCAA
The DNA here is from genome assembly GCA_036971475.1 of Prosapia bicincta. NCBI lineage: Eukaryota > Metazoa > Arthropoda > Insecta > Hemiptera > Cercopidae > Prosapia > Prosapia bicincta. The sequence continues at coordinate 34,608,941 of JBAIZL010000007.1, forward strand.
ATCAATTTATTTATATTTCCGCAATGTTTGGACAACTAATTTGTTGTCTTAAAGTCTGAATTATAGTTTATATGGATAAGTTTTTAAGGATGTACTTTTATAAATATTCCGTACATTAGTTCAGGCTTGAAATGAAAGTTAGTTATCAAAACATTATAGTCAATAAAAATAAATTGATTTTTTTTTTATCAACCCCTTCTTTACAAAAAACAATTGTCTTACAAATGGCTAAATAAATATGAATTGTAAGAATATTTTTATTCTAATTGTCAAGTTTTCAAGGGGCTAAATGAAAAAGTTCAGTCCACATCAATTTAAAAAATAAGATGGTAAAAGATTTATTGCTATTAGATATTAAGGAAACCATCATACCTCATGAAAATAATGCAAAATATTTAGGCACAGAACTAGATGCAAGCTAAGATGCACTTAAAAAAAAAAATAGAGAACAAGAAATAAAATATAAGTATTATTGGCTCCTGTGTAAAAAGTCACTAGTTGTCAATAAAAGATAAATTAACAATTTATGTCAGATTCAAAAATCTGTCTGGATATATGGCA
>JBAIZL010000007.1:34612001-34947001 GCA_036971475.1 Prosapia bicincta
ATATATATATATATATATATATTAGAATTGGTGTTAATATAGTTTTTTCATTTCACTTAAAATAAGTGATAACATATGACTTTATAAAACAGCTCATTCTATGTTATAGGTTGAGGTAAAATGGCTGTTTTAACGCATACACTGTGTTACTTTATTTATATTAATTGTAATTATTTAATAAAAAAGTAAATAAAATAAAATTTTTGTTTGTTGACCTAAGTAGAAATTGACTTTAAAAAGTTTTTGTTTTTTGTTAATATTACTCATTTATAGAACTATTTAAAAACCATTTCAATCATTTATTATGTGCATTCAATCCCATAGTTATCAATAAAAGGTGATAATTCGCTGGTTTTAGAAGTATGTAATTGAAATAGCATTATAATATAGTTTCACTATCTGTGTGTTTTATATAAACTTGTTTTTACACTGAGAGCCTTTATTATTTTACTGTACCACTGTTTGTATATCAGATTCCTGCTAATTAGACTCTCAGACTGTTGCTAGTCTAATTATATCACAACAGTATTATTTACTGAAATAAAGCTAGCTGTCTGTGTAGAAAATCTTGATACTTATAACTAGTGCCAATATAGCTTATCCTTCATAAAGTTTAGCTTCATTACATCTATATTTGCAATAATAAATGTTTAAAGGGTAAATTCATTTCTTTAACTATACCGATAGCAAATGTGAATGCCTCTGGATGCCAGATAAGTTTCCCTCGCACGCACACTTACCCTTACAAGCACAGAGGATTAGGACAAACCCGAGACCAGCCATATTTCCGTTCCATCGGTCATCTTCTAACCAAACCCTAGCTTTTTACGGTGTCATAACTTTAAATAAAAATAGTTAATACATATTGATTCTACTCAAAATTACAAGAAAAATGGTAGCAAATAACCCATGATTTATTGTAAATATGTTATTAATTAAAATTAAACACTAATGCCAATACCGTTAACACATTTTTATTTCATGTTATCCCCTCATGAACAGTGGCAATAAATTATACATGGTTTGGTATTTTATTTTCTCGTAATTATGTGCAGAATTAATTTATGCTAAGCTTTCTGAGGTGTATTATCAAATTTAAAAAATTAGAGTTTGATCAAGGAAGCACCACTAGGTGACTAATAAACAGAGCAGTGAAAGAAATACAGCCTGTCCTAAACCTCTGCCTTAGTGTCCAGGGGCACTCGCATTTTGCTATTACTGTACAAGAGAATTTTTTTGGAATGTTCTCTTTATTACTCACCTGACTGAAATTAATACATTACTTTGTTTTTTTAAATTATCATTGATATTCTATGTAACTAGTTTAGATCTTAAAGCATGCATTTTGTTGTGTTTCTATCTATTTACATTTGGGCCTTTTTATTAATGCTAAACTCTAAAAAAACTGTATTTTAGTATATGTTCCTTTTAATGCAAGATATTTAGAAAAAGACGAGCATGACTGAATCAGATCAACACATGAATGAGGGAAAACAACTGGTTAGCTTTAAAAGTATCCACAGGAAGTAGGGTCATAATATATCTGCAAGTCATTGTGCATATTTCTTAAAATGTTAAACCTGCATTAAGTAATTCCAATGCCCTGTGAGTCCCTTATAACCTTGTGAGAAGCCAAATCCATCCATCTCATTTATCAATGATCGAGAAATGATTAGTTACAAGTCATTGGTATAAACCAAATCCAAAAAAATAAATATTTTTTGTAAAACCATAGTATCTAGTCTGATATTTGAACACTTAGTTGGAAATTTCACCTTACTGAATTTAAAATATACAATTATAAAACAACAATGAATATACTACGATCCTTTTATACTACGATTCACATTCTCAAGTTTTAAAAGTCAGTAAAACTTCTAAAAGAATTTAAGTAGGAAAACAGAAGCTATTGCAATATTGGTGAAAATATTCAATAATCAGAGATATATTAATAGAAACCTGGTAATAACAAAATTGATAAGCAAGTAATATAGACAAAACCAAACAATTAAGTCAATTCCTACTTAGGGCAACAAAAACAAATTTTATTTTAGTTACTTTTTATTAAATAATTACAATGAACAAATTGACTGGCATGGCGGTCACCAGTGGCAATGTCGACAATGTAGACCTAACTTTAGGTCGTCACACAAGGTTGTCGGGCACATTCACGAAGTATTAACCATATGAGGTGTGTGTTTCTGCAACTTGGCGTTCAGAAATTTTTTTAACTTTTTTTCTTACAAGACTATAATTATTGAGAAACTAGAAGTTCAGTTACAAGGAAATATTAAAACACAATCGTTTTTATTTACAATTCTTTGTAGAACTACATTACGTTTTAGAATAGTGTTACATTTGATTTGATAGTAAAAAGAAAATTCATCTGAACTGAAAATTAGAAACTAAAAACCTTAATTTAAAACGTCTTCCTCCAATTCATAAGATCATATAAAATTTGTAAAAACAGCTCAATTTCAAATAGACTTGTATTGAAATAATATAAACGTAAATGTAAGAATAATGATCAGATTATATTTACATTCTAATTATTCGGAAAAAAATATATTCAAACAAAAATACAGTTATGCTGAAAATTTAAAATGTGTACCTATAAAATATGTGAGAAAAATCTAGTAGCTATATTTAATGATTAAAACAATCTATAATATTGTGAAGATACATTATGGTATATACGTATACTTGAATTTATATTGAAAACATACAATAAAAATGTTAACATTTTACATTCATTTGGAAGATTGGCCTTCAAATGCATACTAAGCCCGACAATGTGACCGATGCAGCTCCTCACAGTATAAATATTTACATCGGGCCATGACGGTCGCCCGTGACCGACGACATTATAAAATTAACTAGTTTAAATGAATAAACAAACTAGAAGACGAAATGTTATTATGATTTGTCATTATTTAAACAAATAGTACACAAACAAATTGTGTTTCAAGGTTATCGGAAAACTGGTTGGCCGTCAATGTGTTAATATACATAAAGTAACATAACCTATGCGTTAAAACAGCTGTTATACCACATAACCTATAACATAGAATCAGCTGTTTTATAAAATCATATGTTATCACTTATTTTAAGCCAAATGGGGCGAAAAAAATATATTGCATACCTTGCCTCTTTTGTGAAAAGCTTTTCTCCCATTTTAAACTAAAATTAATTTATTATTTAATTTAAGTAATGAATTAATATGTGAAATAACTGTATTAACATTAATTGTCATTCACTAAAAGTTTTAAAAAAATGTATCTGAAGTTGAGTGGATGAATTGAAAATATTTTATTAACGATTAAAAATTTGAACAAGATATATATAGGGAGAGTGTGGACTAATGAAAGGAATTGAAAAAAGCTATTAAAATATAAGATTTACGAAGTTATTAAACGATATTAAGTAATTAACGACAATTGTTTTGGACTGTTGACTATCAAATGATTTAACATCTGTTGCAGGTTTTCAACAACGTAATTACATATTACTTCTTTTGCAAATCCTATGTTATTTAGGCTTGAAATTTACATACAAGTAAAAACAAAAACTATCATATTAATGCTTAAAACTAAAATGTAATAATCAAATATACATTTCCAAAAGTTTATATATATTTTTAATTAACATTTACCTCTGAATCGTTATCTTTTTCTTCTGGTATTTCATCATCTGCTGTCAATGTAGCAGAGAAAAAAGCTGCAGTTATGTCCAATGAATCGAAATATCTTGCCCAAGCGCGTCTCTGTTTACTGGTTAAGAAGTCTGCTTTATTTAATAGTAGCAAATTTAATTTTTTACCTTTCATTTCTTTGACATATTTTTCAAGATCTTCACAACGGAACAAAAGTGGATTCCTAGCGTCTAGAATTTGTACCACCACATCACTAAAATATAATGAATAAAATTAACTTCTAATACTAACAATAAAACTTAAAATTACAAAAACTAAAGTCTAATAATTTTTATAATGTTTTATGGTGAAATCCAAAATGATATGCATTGCCAAAAAATAAAAAAATTATTCAGAGCTTTACACATTCTACTCATAAAGAATAAATTTAATATTAATTTTTTTTTTTTTTTATAAATACTTGTAACAATTGTCTATTTAAGAGGGAAACGATAAAATAGTTAATATCCAACTTCATATCAACGCTTAAAATCTATTTATTAAATTTCTCTTTATAAACAGAAAGTTTTTAACAAATACTTAAACCCCATTAATTCCACATTAACAAGTTTTACTGTAAAAGTATTGGCAAAAACCCCAATACAAAAAAAACAACAATCATAAAGAACTAATATTAAAAGTTACCTAGGATTTAACCCTTAGGTTTAATCAGGTGCAGCAGAACATGTCCTTCATAATCAGCATGTACGAGGGCTATTCAAAAAGTAAGGAATGTTTTTGAATAAAAAAAAAAATAATTACAATAAAATTTTTTATTATGTACATCTGAAAGAGCAACTAAAATACTACTTTTCTACGTAGTCGCCAAACAAATTGAGACATTTATCGTAGCGGTGGACAAGCTTTGAAATTCTTTCATCATAAAAGTCTGCCGCCTGCTATCTCAGCCACTCAGTGACGCGCAACTTGAGCTCCGCGTCGTCGTCAAAGCGCTGTGTTGCTAGCCAGGTCTTCATTCTTGGAAACAAGTAAAAATCGCTTGGTGCAATGTCCGAACTATAGGGCGGATGAGGAAAAACCTCCTATTTGAATGAGTCATGGAGTTCTTTAATGTGGTTTGCTGTGTGAGGTCGGGCATTATCATGCACAAACAACATTTTTGATGTCAATTTCCCTCGGCGCTTGTTTTGAACTGCTCTCCTAAGGTTGTGCAAAGTTTCACAGTACCGCTCAGAGTTTATTGTTGCACCACGTTCAAGAAAGTCAATAAGAAGCACACCTTGCCTGTCCCAAAAACCGTCGCCATAATCTTTCTTGCTGACAATGTTTGCAAACATTTTCTTGGTTTTTTTGGGAGAGCTTGTGTGCCAGCACAATGTCCAGAAATGTCAAACTTGCCTCCATTCGCTGACCTTTATGGTGGTCAGTGAGGATTTTCGGCACCCATCTTGCACAAAATTTGTGGTAGCCTAACCTTTGTGTGACAATTTCAAATAACAAAGCCCGTGAAACTTGTGGGAAACAAAGCGAAAGCTCCATTACCGTGAATTGGCAATTTTCGAACCTTTTCATCAAATTTAGCGACCAGTTCATCAGTCACAATGCTCGGGCGTCCGTTCTTCACTCCGTCATGAACGTCGGTTCGGCTATTTTTAAACTGAATGCACCATTTTCTCACGGAACTTTCATTCATTACGTTGTTTCCGTAAACTTCACACACTTGGCGATAAATTTCTACCGGTTTTAAGTTTTTTGCCAACAAAAACCGTATCACTGACCAAACCTCACAACTAGCGAGATTTTCAATGGCAGGGGACATCTTGAGTTGAGATTGCGAAAAAACGGGCAACACGAAAATGTTTCTGTTGTCACGGCTGGACGCAGACTGAGTTACCGAGTACGCACGCACCAAAATGTACAAGATCGGCGCGAGACTAGCGGCGTCAGACAGCAACGTTCCTTACGTGAGTCTGTGTATTCAATGTGTAGTACATATTATTTAGCTTCAAATAAAAAGTAAATGGTGTTACAGCGATGTTTACGACCTGATGTAATAGCTATCACGATGATACGTGAGTCTGTGTATCCAATGTGTAGTACATATTATTTAGATTCAAATAAAAAGTAAAAGGTGTTACAGCGATGTTTACGACCTGATGTAATAGCTATCACGATGATACGTGAGTCTGTGTATCCAATGTGTAGTACATATTATTTAGCTTCAAATAAAAAGTAAAAGGTGTTACAGCGATGTTTACTACCTGATGTAATAGCTATCACGATGATACGTGAGTCTGTGTATTCAATGTGTAGTACATATTATTTAGCTTCAAATAAAAAGTAAAAGGTGTTACAGCGATGTTTACGACCTGATGTAATAGCTATCACGATGATACGTGAGTCTGTATATTCAATGTGTAGTAGATATTATTTAGCTTCAAATAAAAAGTAAAAGGTGTTACAGCGATGTTTACTACCTGATGTAATAGCTATCACGATGATACGTGAGTCTGTGTATTCAATGTGCAGTACATATTATTTAGCTTCAAATAAAAAGTAAAAGGTGTTACAGCGATGTTTACTACCTGATGTAATAGCTATCACGATGATACGTGAGTCTGTGTATCCAATGTGTAGTACATATTATTTAGCTTCAAATAAAAAGTAAAAGGTGTTACAGCGATGTTTACTACCTGATGTAATAGCTATCACGGTGATACGTGAGTTTGTGTATTCAATGTGTAGTACATATTATTTAGCTTCAAGTAAAAAGTAAAAGGTGTTACAGCGATGTTTACGAACTGATGTAATAGCTATCACGATGATACGTGAGTCTGTGTATCCAATGTGTAGTACATATTATTTAGCTTCAAATAAAAAGTAAAAGGTGTTACAGCGATGTTTACTACCTGATGTAATAGCTATCACGATGATACGTGAGTCTGTGTATTCAATGTGTAGTACATAATATTTAGCTTCAAATAAAGAGTAAAAGGTGTTACAGCGATGTTTACAACCTGATGTAATAGCTATCACGATGATACGTGAGTCTGTATTCAATGTGTAATACATATTATTTAGCTTCAAATAAAAAGTAAAAGGTGTTACAGCGATGTTTACGACCTGATGTAATAGCTATCACGATGATACGTGAGTCTGTGTATTCAATGTGTAGTACATATTATTTAGCTTCAAATAAAAAGTAAACGGTGTTACAGCGATGTTTACTACCTCATGTAATAGCTATCATGATGATACGTGAGACTGTGTATTCAATGTGTTGTACATATTATTTAGCTTCAAATAAAAAGTAAAAGGTGTTACAGAGATGTTTACTACCTGATGTAATAGCTATCACGATGATACGTGAGTCTGTGTATTCAATGCGTAGTACATATTATTTAGCTTCAAATAAAAAGTAAAAGGTGTTACAGAGATGTTTACTACCTGATGTAATAGCTATCACGATGATACGTGAGTCTGTGTATTCAATGTGTAGTACATATTATTTAGCTTCAAATAAAAAGTAAAAGGTGTTACAGCGATGTTTACTACCTGATGTAATAGCTATCACGATGATACGTGAGTCTGTGTATCCAATGTGTAGTACATATTATTTAGCTTCGAATAAAAAGTAAAAGGTGTTACAGCGATGTTTACTACCTGATGTAATAGCTATCACGATGATACGTGAGTCTGTGTATTCAATGTGTAGTACATATTATTTAGCTTCAAATAAAAAGTAAAAGGTGTTATAGCGATGTTTACTACCTGATGTAATAGCTATCACGATGATATGTGAGTCTGTGTATTCAATTTTTAGTACATATTATTTAGCTTCAAATAAAAAGTAAAAGGTGTTACAGAGATTAATTACAGACCAATTCATGTTTTTACAATACTCTATATTTCGAATTTCTTTCTGAAATTCCTTTTCAAGAGCTCAATTTTATTAATCTAATATTTAACCATAGCTTTTACAAAACTACGGTTCGAATTTCTTTCTGGATTCTATGGTTATGGTTAAATATTAGATTAACAAAATTGAGCTCTCAAAAAGAAATTTCAGAATGAAATTTGAAACGTAGAGTATTGTGAAAACATGAATTGTTCTGTGATCTGTCATTAACCTAAAAAATTAATTGGGATTAATTATGCTTTTTTAAACAAAAAAAAAAACTCACTTTGGATACAAATTAATAATACACAAGTGTGTGTATATGTTATTATTTAGGAACCAAATATACAATTAGAATCACATGTTTATAATAAAGTAGAACGTCAATAATTCGAAAGTATTTAATTTGAGATTGCCGATATTTTGAAGTTGTTTCCTGAACTTTATATCCTAGTTTTGGAGATACATCGAAGAACAAACCAAAGTTAATGACGCTGTTGTCTTCTCACTAAATGTATTTGAGAATTTTCCAAATGTTAATAGAATTAATTCTTCAAGGCAATTAGACATTACATAATATTTTGACAAACTTTTGTTTGTCTAATTTGTACTGTTTGACTATTTTGTACTGTACATATCTATCCATACCTTAATGTATATGTACATACTGTATTCATTTAATTTTCTTGCTAATGTTGTATCATTAACTTTCAACTGCTAATAATTATAACTTTTATAAATTCACTATGTCTAAGTTTATTGCTAATTCAAATTATTGTGCATATATGGACAGTTTTTTTTCATAATAACACAGATGAGTAACACGATACCTAAAAACGACTGTAGACACACACAAAAATGTGGACTCTTTTTCGCAGAAATGGTATTTTCCTACTGTACTTTCATAATTTGAATTTTTCATCAGTTTCGAACTATACAAGTTCTAGTGTATTAAAATTATTCAAAGAAATTTAAGCCTATAAAACACTGAAACTAAAAATCTTTTTAAAAACTAGTTGTATTAAAATATTATGATAAAAAAAATGAGAAGTGCAATAGGGATTCACTACGTATTAGGTTATGCAAATTTATTAGCCTATAATTTTATTTTTTCTTATAGTTGTGTCTGAAAATTTGAAACTATTTCTCTAATAAGTCCAATTGTCTACAAAACACATAATAAATTGTATAAGTGCATTTGGCCTTTACCAAAGAGCTGGGAGTTTTATTAAAATGTGATCAAAATTAATATGTTCAATATAATAACCATTACTGATAATCAAATAACATAAAGAGAATTCTTAAAAATTAATAATAAAAACAATATTGCCAGCCTTGCTACGAATACATAGAAGCATCATATTTTAGTAAAAGCTGCGAAAGCATAGACAAAAGTTTGCTTAGGTTAGCAAATGTTTTTATATCTTTTTAAGATTGGGGATGATATATACTACTAAAAAAATATTAATTTTGAACCTTTAGGCTCATTTAATATAGAATTCATAACCCAAGATATATAAAAATCATTCTTCAACTGTTTATTCTAATACCTTATTAGATTTTATAACATTACAAATAAAATGAATAATTCCTAATATTTAGTAAACAAAACAAGCTATTTGCTTTGCAGCTAATAGTGATTATTTCAAAGATAAGATTCCTCAATTCTTTTTATTAATTTCAGTAATAAATATTTTACAGAAACTAAAAAAATTTATCCAATAGGTATACACAGTATAGTGGGGACCATGGAACCGTGCACTTGGCCTTGAGAGGTCCCAGTAGGCAAGACGGGAGGTAGAGGGTCAGTATAAATACTTTCCCATGGGCATTGTAAAGAGTGTCAAAACATTGACTTGGATGGGACTATCGATATTAGATAAATTAGCTTCGGCATAAAATGATAAACATTCTTGAAATATGTGTACACATATCGGACCCAGAAACTGTTGATATAAAGAACATTCTAAATATGTAACATGTTTTAAGAATTGGTAGAACACGAGATATCTCTTGTGATACAAAGAGAAGTAATTAGCTTGGACACAGAGATGGAAGAACAAACAACAAGCAATAATGGAACAACTAACTATTTTAAAAATCTTTATAAACAAAAGGATCAATGCAAGGAATAATTTTTCTGTCATCTACAAGAATTAATAAAGAATTCTGTTCCTTATGAAGGTTACTAATTACAACCCAAAGCCTTTAATAAAAGGAACTGAAGAAAAAAGGTTGACAGTAAAAATTATTTCTAAAAAAGAAGTAATCAATGCTTTATAAGGTCATAAATAAAAAACCATATTTCAAGTATTAGTATGCCTTGGCAAATTAATTAAAAGTTGAATTACATACCTTCTCTCCACAACCCTCCAAAGTTGCCTCCAAAAGTCTAGATTCTTTTCATATGGAGTTAAAAGTAAACCTTCCTCTTCTTGTAAGGCAGCTAATGTACGCCTCCATTCCAAAAAATCTAACTTCTCCTGATTCTGTAATTCCTCTGCGGATGTATTTAGATCCCACTTTGGTCTGAAATTACATAATTTATTTAGATTCTCTATATACTTACACAGTAGAAATTCTATTGAGCGAAACTATAGGAATAGAAATTGTAACAGTAAGACAAAAAAAAGTTATATGTAATAAAAAAAAATTATAAAATAAATCACGCTGTATTTGGTTCACTACATCCGAAACATGACAGAAGTCGAGGATGAAGATGAATTGCAGCAGAAAGCAGCCACGTCATAACTGAAGAGATTTTCAATGCATTAGAGGTAAGTTATGTGTTAGTTTCATGCACTATACAGTATAGTATGTGCGTTAAACTCGTAGGTTTTTAAGGTACACTATAAGTCTTATATAGATGTGAATAGATATCTGAGTTGCTATTTATGTTTTAAAATCTCTTATGATCAAGTGTTTAATTCTTTAGATGGGTTTTCATTTGTTTTATTATTTTTATGTTTCCTTACATTTCGTTGAACAAGCAGACAAAGCTAAGCCTGGTTACGTGTTACTAATGAAGCAATTGAGGGATATAGTCGCTAAATATCGTTAAAAAAACACACACAAAAGTAAATTTAAGACTTTTTTTCAAAAGATTTAAATAACACTATCGTACTTCTATCATACTGTTAAAATTGTTACTTGTATAAAACCAATAACTTGTATGAAATAGTTACTTGTACAAAATCCTTGTGTTTTATTATATGTTTATACAGATCTATGTATTAAAAATGTTATTTTTAGGTTTCATTAACCTTATTTACATTTTCTATGCTTGTTTCACTTACAACTTTAAAAAAAGCTTTACCTGAAGTATTGGTTATTTGAAATGGCCCCAGCCCTTTTGTGCCAGTTATCGAAGTTTCTACTGTATTTAAAAAATTACCATATAGAAGTCTGAAATAAAATGTTTAGCAAGTTTTTTAAAAAGTAGAGAGTTATCATGCTAAATAATATTCCTTTGTCTTGATATTTTACCTTGTCTTGAAGTGTTTTTAATAACAAGACAAAATTCTTGTGGTGACTTATATCCAATTCCTAGGTAAGGGCAAAACCATATGTCTATTGGCTATTTTTAGTTTTAAAAATGTTTCTAAAAAATGTACCAGTATATGCTTGTACTGTATGAAACAGTAGTAATAATTGATCATATTGATATGAAAAATTGACTTGAAACTCGAGTACCAACAAAATAACTGCAGATTTTCTCCATGGTAATAGGAACAAAAACATTTGGGACCAAAATAGTTAATGTATAAGTTTTAGATAATTACCTAACTACTTTGTAAAGTAATTAGTAACATGTTGTTTTTACTTAAAGGCTTTTATACATTTTAATAACATATATGTACAATTAACATATTTGTTTATGTCTTAAAAACAACCAGTCGTGTCAATGGTTGCATCACTAAATTATCTTTAACTAATATCACATCTGATTCAATTATTCATTAAAGCAACAGGTTGCATCACTAGTTACCTTTGCCTAATAGGATACAGTTGATTCAATGAGTCGCTAAAGCATCAACAACCAATTGTGTCACTGATTGCATCAATAATATCTTTGACTAATACCACATTTGATTCAATTATTCATTAACGCAACGGCAACAGGCAGAGTTACTAGTTAAATTTGTTTAGCAGCCCCTTTAAACAACTGTCATTCAATTTGCTTTCCATCACATTATATCATAGATTATTGTTTTGTACTAAAATAAAATGTTGTAAACAGGCTTGGTTATGTAAGGTCTACTAAAGATTCTCAGTGGAATGGGTGTTACGGTGGACGACATACCTATCCTTGTTAGGGGGTAATTTGAAGAGGTCCTCAGAGACCTGCTACAAGAGGCACTCTAGGTAACAGAAGCGTGGTGCAAGGGAAAAGCACTATGCATTCAAGGAGAGAAATCTGTGGCACTCATCTTCACTATCCTTGGGTCTTCAAATTAGGATGGAGGCACTGAAAACTGTATATCAGCTAAGTTGTACCAGGGTGTGGTTCACGGATGGGTCCAAGATGAAAGAAGGAGTATTAGCCAGCTTTATTGGACCGAGACAGATTCTATCTTCGCCTGGAAGGTTACAACTCTGTTTTCCTGGCAAATGTGCTTGCAATCAAACTGTGTGGTGAGAAGTAATAGGGTCTGGCAAGAGGGGTAAAACCATCTGGATTTGCTCGGACAGTCAGGCAGCTATGAAGGGTTTAGGTAAAGCTAGTGCCAACTCTAAGCTGTTGGCTGGGACTATAGCTTCTCTAGCAGAGCTGGGTAAGTATAATTCGGCCAACCTAACCTGGATTCCAGGACATTCTGGCTGGATAAAGAGCAGACGCCTTAGCAAAACAAGGGTGTAAAACTCAAGGACCGTTGCTGAGGGCAGTGGGCACGCCCCCTCAGGAGGGGCTCAAGAAGATTATGGCACATGTAGACAGGTTGTGCAGGGAAGAATGGAATGCTACTTTGGGGTGAAACAAATCCAAATTACTGTGGGGATACTCGGGAGACTTGGGGCAAAGAACTACTCTCCCTAAGTAGACCTCAACTCGGAGCTACTGTAGAGCTGGTCACAGGCCATGGAAATCTGAGGGGTTTCCAATACAAAATTGGAAGATCTAGGTCCCCTGTGTGCAAGAGATGCGACGAGGACCAAGAGGAAAGCCCAATCACATACTCTGTGAGTGCCTTGCTTTGGGAGCTGCAAAGAGAAGGTGGATTGGCAGGTATGTACACCAGATGACATCAGAAGATTTAGCATCAGGTGGGTACTTGGATTCTGCAATGAGTTAGATATCTACCAAGCTAATCTTGTGGTGGGGATGGGAAGAGAGTACAGAGGCTGTAACTAAGTGCTCTACACCGATAAGGTCTCTCCGAGTTTTAATGATAATAATAATAGGTTATGTAAGGTGGCTACAAAAATATTTCTAACCAACTCATTCCTGTGAGTGTCTTCCAACACCTTTCTGTAACAAGGTGACCCTCTCTAATATCTGAATGAACAGAGAGAAAATTTAATTCTGATATTTGCCCATGAATTAGGGAGGCATAGCCCTTTCCTAAACTTCAGACCAGAGAGCTCTTTGTCGCTGCCTATCCGAACTAAAAAGCTGTTGGTTATCCTTTATTTGAGATAACCGTGAAATAAACTAATTGTCTTAAAACATAACACAATTTTTTTTACTAAATTGAAAGAAATATATTTTTATCTTTATAGTATGCATATATGTAAAACTACAATTCCTCTCATAACTATTGCACAGATCAATAAATTGTAACATTGATGAAATGGATTAAACTAAAACATCAATGGTTTTGTTGAGATTTTATTTCTGTTTAATTAATTATTGAACTTCATAATTTTTGTTAGATAATCCGTGGTTTTGTCTTTTCCTTGATGTATCTATCTCATTATCATTATCACAGACAAGCAAATCTTAAGTTTATCACAAATAGTTTCTATGACCAATACAATTTTATAATCAACAATTGCATATAATATTCAATGAAATTGAGAAACAATAGCCAACACATTGGTAATTGGTGTAACTGACAAATAACAAAAATTATAATTTATTAGCAAGAAAGTTAAGATCAGGGATGCTATTTCCTATTATGTCATAAAAGGAAATTATGGAATATTTTGCAAATATAGGAGACAAAAATTATTTTGATTATAGAGGTGTTTTTACAATTCATTATGGCTAAAACAGTGAATCAATTTGTACCTTAAAGTGTAAGTATGAAGCAAAAATGAGTTTACTTAAACTTGATAAGTACTTGAACTTAAAAACGAAATTTTTAGAAACAAATTTAAAAAATTTAACCTCTGTTTCTTACTTGAATCTAAGTAAAAAAAAATCTAAACAAAACTGGATTCTACAAAGAAAACTTCACTACAGTTCACCCACCACGAGAACCGAGCTTGAAGGAATGCAGAGAAACCCAGCTGTTAGTGTACTACCCTTTGCAGAATTGTAAAAACATCCCCCCTCCTACCTGCTCACTGTTAGACCTTGCCGTAACACTGTCAATTAATTCATCTTGAACCTATTTAAATTGTCTAAAAGATTATATCACTTACGTTAGTGATAAAAGTTTCAACCAAAAGCTGTATTTTTACTTTCTCTCATGACACCGGCACAATATCAACTAAAAAGTTCAGGCGAATATTCGTGAGTGGGCTAGTACTAACTGGCGTGTGCGAGAGACAATGCTTTGGGAGTGGAAGGGATGTTAAGTAGATGGGATTTTCTGAGAATACTTCCCCGCACCCCTCATACGTCGCCTCGGTTCTCGTGGTGGGCGAACTGTACTCCAGTTTTAGATCTATGGGATTTTGTGTGTGATCTTTAAAACAATGCAAAGATCCAAAGACATTTAATACAAGATTTCTTACACATGAAGAAGCTGTCCATTAGCATTAGAACTACAGGTAATCGAATCACTTAATAGTTTTGTTTCCAAAATTGGTCATGGGAAAAGTTGCTGTTAACTATAACCTTCTTTCATCATAACAATGATATGAGTAAACAGTCACACAGGACTAAATAATAGTTTTATTTTTTTAACCACAATTATTGTCAATAAAAATTATTACAAACAGAAAATTATTATGTGTAATTTAATAAAAATTTATCATAAATAATGCATTATGCTATAAGTATAAAACCATTAATGAATTTATTTTTATAAAACTCTTCAACTAACCTCCTAGGAATTTTTAAAAGATCTTTTTTTTCTGCATGTGTCAAATGTACTCGTCGTTTTTCTTCAGTGCTTAGCAGACCAACTCCAACTTTGGGATTAACAAATTTCACATTAAGTTTCTCAGCCTGTAAAACCAAGTTTTAAAATTAATCTGTAAATTTCTAATTTTATATACACTTAACAAGCATACAATATCAAGAGCACAGTGGTACAATATATTACAATGAAAAAATTAGAAAGAACCCTAATACGACAAATATAATCAAAAATAACAAATAATACAATTTACTTAAGATTAAACTCTTAGGTACATTTCGATGACCAGGGTCTGATTGCAAAATTACAATCAAGCAAATAAGAAGTTACAAACTAGAGTGAGGCGAACCATTCTCTGAGGTCGCTGAAGACCAGAATTTTTGGAGCAGGTTTCAAGACTTCAAGAATAGAATAACATATTTTCCTAGAATTTGTTTTTAAGATATGTTGACAATGATTTTGCTATTTTTGATAGTAGTAAATGTAATGTTGATGTTTTTGTAAACCAACTTAATAGCATACATAGTTCCATCAAGTTTACCTATGAATTAGAAACTAAGAATTGTTTATCATTTTTATATATTCTATGTATTAAAAATCATGAAAAAATATAATTTAATATTTACAGGAAACCTACTAACAATAACAGATATATTTTAAATAGCTCCAACCATTGTAATACACATAAAATAGCAGCATTTAACAGTTTAACAGCGAATAATGTACCACTTCCTAGACGTTTTTATAAGGAAACTAATTATATCAAAGAAGTGGCTAAATATAGCGATTTTGATACAAATATTGTTAGGAAACAAAGATTAAATTATGTTTGAAGCATACCTACAACTCTTCAAAAACGAGAAAAAAAATGTAATTATATTAGCTTACCTTTTGATAATATTTAAACAAAAGGGTTAGATTCGATTTTTAAAAAGGTAAATGTTAAAACAGCCTACAAAAGTCAAAATAAACTTAAGCATTCATTATGTAACCCTAAAGATAAAATTCCAATGTTGGAAAAATTAGGTATTTATAACATAATTTATAGTACTTGTAATGAGATGTATATAGGTCAAACCAAAAAAACATTGTAACTAGATATAAAGAACATCTTACGCATATTAAATATGATGAACCTGAAAAATCAAGCGTAGAAGAACGTAGTCAGCATGTATTAGACCCAATGTTATTTTAGCTAAATGTATCAACTCTAAAAAAATACTTAATAGTTATGAAAGTATTTTTATAGTCAAGTCAAATAGTAAATTAATGAATGCAGATAAAGGGCCTATCACTAACTCACCTCTAGATTCTTTACTTTATAAGCCTTTTTTCAAATACGATCCATTATTTTAATTAGTTTTTTATTCTATTTATTGTTATTAGCTGTAGTTTATTATACATATTTATTAGTATAGTGTACTTATTGACTTAGCCTATTTAGTTCAAGATGATTGATCGTTGTTTGTTGGTCGAGGGCGCAGAGGGAGGCAGAACGACCTTGCGCCTACATATAACGCCGCAGAGAGCAGTTTCTAACATGCCCAAATGCAATACTGTTCTAAGTTGGATTTGCGTAAGTCTTTTCTAACATGCCCAAATGCAATACTGTTCTAAGTCGGATTTGCGTAAGTCTTTTCTAACATGCCCAAATGCAATACTGTTCTAAGTTGGATTTGCGTAAGTCTTTTCTAACATGCCCAAATGCAATACTGTTCTAAGTCGGATTTGCGTAAGTCTTTTCTAACATGCCCAAATGCAATACTGTTCTAAGTCAGATTTGCGTAAGTCTTTACTAACATGCCCAAATGCAATACTGTTCAAAGTCAGATTTGCGTAATTTTTTTCTAACATGCCCAAATGCAATACTGTTCTAAGTTGGATTTGCGTAAGTCTTTTCTAACATGCCCAAATGCAATACTGTTCTAAGTCGGATTTGCGTAAGTCTTTTCTAACATGCCCAAATGCAATACTGTTCTAAGTCGGATTTGCGCAAGTCTTTTCTAACATGCCCAAATGCAATACTGTTCTAAGTCGGATTTGCGCAAGTCTTTTCTAACATGCCCAAATGCAATACTGTTCTAGATAAACACTTATCTAGGCACCAGGTAAATATCCTTCTACAAATTATACTTCTGTTGCTAAGACTTTTAATTTATAATTGGTTTCTCTCGTGTATTCCTTATTTGACAAACTTGTTCCAAATCTTTCAGGCTGGGGTAAACCATAACTGGTCTAATAGTGTCCTAATATTGCTTGAAGGTTATATCTAATAAATTCTAAATATCAGCTCTGTACCACATCTAAATTTAAAACAATTCTCTATCATTCAAACTGAGTTAGTATATGTGCCAAAATCTATATTTATATTTATCCCTAAAGCTTTGTGTATCAGACAAAACACTAGATAACTACAAAAATTTTCGCCTAATTTAAATATCACATTGGTTTACATAGTTGTATCTAAAGTGCGTTGTCATTGCTTAACATATCAGCCAATCTCTAAGCTTCACATTTAACTTTAAATATTGGGTATTAAATTGTTATTTACAGTTGCTTGTAATCATCTTGAATTCAGTAATTAAATTATAAATAACTATTGCTTAATTTTGAATTTACTTGCTGATGCACTTCAAAACAATAGTTCATTGACAAATCCGACCCGCTAATTCCTCTGATCTCTTAAAGTTGCTGGATGTATGATTTATGAGGATGGAGGGGGGAAGTTTGGGTTAAGCGGGTTATTTACTATATAATGGAATAAGGTGTTACATCCACACTAATTTAAATATTCTCCCCATATTAAACCATACATAAACTATACATGTTATATGATTTCTTATAAAACAATTTCAGGCAAAAGTGCTTCGGCAGATAGAAATACTGAGTGAATGGGAAAACAAATTACCAGGAATTATCAAATCATATGCACGTAAAGATTTCTTCAATGCCGATGAAATGAGACTGTATTTCTGTGCTTAACCCGGAAAAACGATGTTTTAAAACAAAATGTGTGTTTAGAGGGGGAGGGGGAATTTCAAAAGAGCAGCTAACTGTTGTACAGTCCCACTGCTCATCAAAACAAACAACGATTAATCTTTATTTTAAAATATTATAGGCTCGGCTCTACAGTAATTCACAAATTAAAAAAATGTACAGTACTGTATTACTGTATCCTTTCAGTGTTTTTTAAATTTATTTTAGAATTTATGTTTAATAACAGTACAGTACAGTATTTATTGTACTGTATACTATAGTTATAAAAAGGTAGCCTACATTATTAATTAAATACTGTACATTAGTAATAGTGTTAAATACAGTAATATATTATTATTAGTTAAATACTGTAACCTATTATATAATGGATTAGAAATAAGTGTGTAGTGAATAAATACTGTAATCATTTTTGAAATTCGGCTTCTCCTTACCACCCCTCCACTACACGGACACCTCTCATGGGCGGACAAAATACCGAGAACAAAATGTGCCTGTTTAACAGACGTTTCACTGTATATACTTTTAAAGCACGCATTAACACAGTACTGTATAAAATACCCTTCTTCCATCTAAATTTACTTTGTTGAAATTATGGTATAACCACCATTTTCTAGAATTCTGTAACAGATGTGGTACCCACCTTTTCTAAATCATCAAAAAAATCTGCAACATTTCGTTTGCAAAATTGACACAAACCATAGTTTGTAGAAGTTATAAGAACTGCAAGCGATAAGAACAAAGTTGTAAGCATTTCCATAAGACTCTCCATTCAGACATCAATTGAATTGCTAATTCACAACTAGCCAATCGTACAAATTTTTTTGGGGCTGCCCGTCAAAGACTCTCATACTCATTTAACACAATTTTTATACGATCTTGATCATGCCAATCTCTTCTCTTTACAAATACTTATAAAGACAAATTTTATTATCATCTAGATGTTTACGATGGAACTTAATATAAAACCCACAATGAACTGTATCTGCAAATTTACCCCATCGAAAATGGTAACACAAAGAAAGCTTTCCTCTCACCAGTTGCCATGTTAACTATTGGGCTTTCTAGTGGAATATAGGGGAAAACAGTGAAAGCCTAAAATTATTAGAATTGCCCTTTCAGTTGATGTGTA
The DNA here is from genome assembly GCA_036971475.1 of Prosapia bicincta. NCBI lineage: Eukaryota > Metazoa > Arthropoda > Insecta > Hemiptera > Cercopidae > Prosapia > Prosapia bicincta. The sequence goes on from JBAIZL010000007.1 coordinate 34,630,928, forward strand.
ATTTATAATTTTAAATCAAATAGAATGAATGCCTTAAAACTCCGGAATTCATTTTGAAAGATCCTTTAGGATAAAATTTACTTATATATTATTTGAGCTAAAATATAATAACGGCTTTAGGTTTTCCATAGGGGCAAATATTTATGAAATGGAGGTAACAGAGCAACTACTGACTGGTGATACTGACTGGATCAGTTTCTAGCTGTTGTTTCAAAGGATCACATGGTTCATTCGATCTTCTTTTACTGTCAGTCAGAGCTTGAGAAACAAACTTGGCAGCAACCATTTACATTCCCCAATATTCTATTAAAATTCGCTGAACGGAGTTCCAAGATAACCCACCATTCTCTGACAGATGATCAATTGTCTGTTGACCATCTGTGAGGACAAGCTCTTGAATTTTTTCAACATTTTTGACAATTCGGGTAGTTGTTACATCCAGAATGAGGCTTATCATTAATCAGCATGTCAACATTTATAAACGAACAAACCACTTGTAAACTTGTTTTAAGGGACATCTTTGTAAGTTGTTTTCAACATTATAATACTTTCAGCAGCATTTTTACCGAATAGAAAAACAAATTTCACAGCTGCATATTGTTCCCTTAAACTTGTATCACAGACAACAAAACAAGCCAGGTCGACAACACTGGGAATCAGTTGCACTACCAACGTCTAGCATTAAACATGTGTACTACACAAGCTCTACTCACGGAAAAGCTATTCTGTTTTTACAGAGTACTCCCTCGTACATTTGTGTTTATTAATACGATTAAATAATACAAATAAAAACATACACAAAACTCACAAATTAATCATTTATTAACTCATACGTGTTTCAATAACAAAGTCATCATCATCAATGAGTGTTACTACCACAAACTCTATAACTTACAACTGTTGTAAGTTAGAGTTCGTAGTAGTAACACTCACTGATGATGACTTTGTCATTGAAACGCGTAATAAATGATAAACTTGTGAGTTTTGTGTGTGTTTTTAATTGTTTTAACATAACCTCACAAGCTCAGCTCAAAGAATAGTTGTACAATTAAATAATGTTTAATCAAATTGTATACTTTATTAATGTTTACAAATGCTTAAAACAATTGGAGTCATGTTTAGGATATATTTTAAAGTAACACAGGTGAAAATTTTAAAAAAATCAGAGGATTCGAATTTGGTCAAATTATTTTAATATCTTATCAATAAATTAAGATATTTTATATAGCTGCTATATATAAATTTTATTTGTATTTCTCCTCTTTAATTTATATTTATGTTTTTAGAGGCAATTTTTTATAATTTATGTAATTTTTGTTATTTGTTGCCCCTATTTTCCCAAATGTAAAGTAATTAGCATGTTTCTACTGTATTACTTTTTTTTTTAATTGAAAAATTTTACTTTTTACAGCTTTTACTATCAGTAAATAAAAAACTGTTAGTATAAAAAATCTCATGTGTATAATTTCAATAAATTATTCATTTTTTACATTCGATAATTTTCTACTTGTCCACTGGGATATATATTCTTATTTAGAGTATCATAATTAATAACTTATTAGCTCTAAAAATGTAAGAAAATGATGAAAAATAAGATAAAACACCATATGCAATACAGAATTATCAACATTTCTACTAATATTTTAGTTATTTTGTCTTGTGAATGTTGTTACCTGAAATTCTGTGCCCGCTAATTCAGCTGTTGATAAAAACTCCTGAAACGAGCTTTCTTCTGTGACTGACTGCAGGTTTAAACGTCCCCAGTCATATCCATCATTTAGTTCAGAAGTGTGTAACTATAAAAAAAAAAAACTCTTTATAAATAAAACCACATTTTTTTTACCAAATCATGCTGATCTTGGAAAAACTTAAAATAGCATTTATAATTAATTACTTACTTTAACTCAATAGTACATTTATTATTCATAGTAGGTTTCTTATTATATGGGTAAGCTTTGTAAATTTGGCTTTTTTAAAAATCATTATTGAAATGTACTTTAGTGGCTGATTTAAGAAATCTTTCCCCCAATTAATTAAAAATGCTACATTCTGTAATAAATCTTAAAAATTGAATGCAGAAAAATAAAATGAAGTATTAAAACAAAGAAATTATTTTTTTTTAAATCTAGTATTAAAAATAAAGGAAAATAATAAACGAGAAAATTAGAACACGGAAAGTTATTTTTTATCAATTTAAAGTTGGGTAAAAAATTCAGTACAGAGTAGTAAGTTGTGAAATGTCACGTTATCTCCATTCATAACTTATGTGTGTAAATATTTGAGAAACAACGTTTTGGGTTAACTTTTATGGTTTTTGCATATGAATTTAAATATACTTATAAAGTCTCCAGTTAGGATAGATTTGGTTGTAATTTTATACATTACTATATACCTAAAAAGTGTCCAGTCAGGATAGATTTGGTTGTATTTTTATGGTTAAATGCATAAAATATCAACCACAATCTATCCTGACTGGATACTTCATAGGTATATTTCAATATAGATAGGCTATATAAAATCAACCTTCCCTGGCAATAACAAAAATATTAGTTATTAAAGTTTGGTAACTGGATATTTATCAAAGTTTGGATTCCTAAAATACCAACTACAGCTGTGATGTCACTGTATCACTCCGCAAACAATGCACAACTCACTACAAAAACCAATGTCAAATTCGTGTTCACAACGTTAAAATACTTAAAAAAAGAAAAAAATTCATGAAAATAGTGGTAGTCAAACGTCTATATAATTACCAGTTTTTTTAAACACAAATTTTCAAAATATTTATACATATACTAACAATTGTTACTTTGGTAATCGTTTACTGTAGCGGCCCCATATGATATTTTGGATTATTGTTCAAAAGCACGAAAAGGTACGATATCCACAAAATAAAAATTATTTTTTTCTTTTAAGAAAGTTACTTTTTTTTACTTTAAAGTAGGGGAAATTTTTTTCGGCAGAAGCATAAGTTGTGAATAGGCGCACTAGGTGTATACCTAGTTATTATGTTCGTTTCAATTAAACAAAATTTTTAAGGTTATGCCTATTTTTCATTTAATTGCAAACACCATTTCTGGTTTGCAATGTTTCAAGTCAAATTTTCTTGTTTAGAACATATGTAAAGCTAAAAAATTAGAGTTAATTGAGACTTTGTCCCTTGTCCCAAGTATTATCATGGAAATATTATATAGCAGTTTCGGTCAAGTTGAGAAAAGAAAAAAATACTCTATTACAACTTAGTCAATAATTAATTCCGAAATTTTCTTATAATAAAATTGTTTGCCTTGATCTGCGTAATCGAAACCTTCAGTCAGTTTCCTATGTGTAAAGTGAGGTTATGTTATTAAATTTCTTTACTCCTGTGGTGAACCACAAGTTTCAGTCTTTTCCCTATATTTCTGAAACATTTTTATATCACCTGATAAATTTTGCATTACATAATTGACGCCTGAATAACTGTTACATACAGATACATAAGTTACAATTTTAACAATTGCTCTATGATTACTCATCTTATTTGGGTTTTTAAAGCACTTTAATATAAACTTACCATAGAATCGTTAACTTTCTTTCCCTTCGAACCGAATCTGTCTTTAATCAAGCATCGACCTATATTAGAATTCCCTTTCTTATTCTTGCCCATTTTGGAAACAGATATAAAATTTTAACAAAATACTTGTTCACAACAACGTGCACGAGCTAACCTATGGATTTGACATTTAATGTCATTTTATACTTTACAGCTGATTTGATTTTACTGTATAAACATCACTATGTTAAGAGTAGGTTTCTGTTTTGTAGCTATTGGTAAAATTCAATATTAGCTGTAAGATGTTGCTATAACACTTTATTTTTATATAAAAATGCGGAAATTCAAGATTAAGCGATAAAAATCGATAAATGAAAAATAATTGCAAATAATAGATCTGATATTACACATTAATATATCTTAATATGAGCCTATGTATGTATGTATGTATGTATATATATATATATATATATATATATATATATATATATATATATATATATATATATATATATATATATATATGACTTTAAATGTGATGTTAACATTATTTTTTGTACATAATTACAGAGTACATATGAAGGAACGATATAAAAAATAAAAGTCTAATTTCAATATCTTCCAGAAAAGTAGTCATCCCAAGACCAAAAGATTGGTAAAGGAAGAGTAAGTTTTCAAGAATAAAGCTAACTAAAAATAACAGTAGTTATAATAAAAATTGTATGGTAGAGAGATCAGTTGACCTAATGGAAAATGTAAAATAAAAATGAAATTAGCAAAAGAGTCTGTACAAATTGGAGAAGCAGAAATATGTTTTCTGAAGCTACAAATTGTATCCCAAAATGGTTTAAAAAATAAATTCACTTTAACATTATGAATGTTACAATGGGGACAGAAACTTGTTGATTCTGAAGATTCAGTTTCTTATGCCTGCAGAAACTGTTAAGACTTTAATTTATTAATAGTGATATAGCTGAATTCAAAATTGATGGTATGATTTGGTGATATCTTGCACACACACACACACAAAATCGATCTCCTGATCAAAATTTTTTAAATGTGCTCATGATAATATTCCAAATTAAAGACCAGGATTGTGATCACTTTAAATGCAAGGAATGAGTGTTTAGCCCCTTCAAATTCATCAGCAGATCTGTGAGATGTGTGGACAAAGTTTAATAAGTTGGAAAGGAGATAAATGAGATAGTTAACCCTCAAGGACGCGCGCTGTTGTAAAAAGTACAACTGTTTTAATATTTTGATTCTTGTTGAAACCTGTTGGTAGTGATTTGTTCAAATCACCGTTCTATTCTTCTATTGGTCCCCCCACTACTCTTATCAGTTGTCATCAATCTCTTTATTCTATCAACATAGCCTCAGTGTGCGATTAGTTCTGGTCAGTCATCACTGTTGTACAAAATACAACAAGGCGCCTTCTGACGTTTTTATTTTTTCGGTTCAGTTTTTTTTTCTCCACGATGGAACGTAAGTTTTTTATATACATTTTTTTAAAAGAATTATGTAATTATTTGTTTTGTTCAACATTTTTATAAATTTTCATGTTTTTAGGAGTGAATTTGGAAGACATTTCAAAAATTTTAAGGGATCTTTCTGATGAATAAATTGATAATGCTGATTTTATTGAAAGTGACGATGATCTGAGCAACGGTGAAGCTGAAAAAAGTGATCATAACTCAGAAAGTGAATTGGAAGGTGATTGGCACTCTATGTAAGAACAAACGGGAAATTCCACCAGAATTTCTGCCTAATAAAACTAATCAGCCAGGTACTTCCTTGTTTGGGTTCCAGAATGATCGAACCATGGTCTTATATATGACAAAAAAAATAAAGCTGTAATATTGGTTTCGACTATGCACGACTCAAGTGATGTTGACGAACAAACAAATAAGCCAGAAATTATATTGCAGTACAACAGAACGAAAGGTGGAGTTGATAGTAATGACCAGCTTTGTGCTACATATAGCGTTGCCCGGAGGACAAGAAGATGGCCAGTTGCATTATTTTTTGCTCTGACAAACATTGCTGGGGTCAACTCACAAGTAATTTTTTCATTGCTAAGACCAAACTTTTAATAACTCGACTGAAAGTTAAGGAAAATGTAGAAAACCGAGAGGTTGTATAAAATACAACAACGCGCCTACTTACGTTAGATAAAAAGGCGCGTGTGCATGAGGGTTAAGTCAAGGTTGCGAAAACTCCATCAGTATGACTGAAATAAGAGTCCATCATTGGTTAAGGATAAGTAGTCCATACCATAGATAAAAATTCAAAAATCCATAAGTTTACAATTTCTGTTCTTTCTATGGAATTTTTACAATCATTTCATGAAATTGTCAACAAACAATAGAGCTTGCTATACCAATAGAAGTCCACTGCATTAAACTGCAAGGCGTAGTAGATTTCACCCATACAACAATTACTGACACAACAAATAAAATTAAATTAAAACATAACAAAAAAATACATACCCTTAAAAACACACAACACCCAATAGAGGATACTAACAACACACATCCAATACAGGATACTAACACCGCACACCCAATACAGGATACTAACACTCCACACCCTCATCACCCTAAAACAGTAAACCTCAGTAACCCACAATTCTCAGTTAATGAATTAAAACTACTAGATAAAGGCTTAATACAAAACATCACACCCAAGCTGAGTTAACAATGGGACATATCGCCCAAAATGGCCATCCTCATCAATCATAAAAATAAGTGTTACTATAGCAAATGTAACTAGGCGAATATGTACAAGTGTTTGTTTTTAGTTAAAAACTAGTAGCTCACGTGGAATTGGCATCAATTAATATGAAAAACAGAGATTTCATAAATCAGAGTACCAATAATTAAAGACTACAGGAATAATAGTTATGCAAAAAAGTGTTTCCTCTAATATGATAAAATGTGTAGGTAGTTTATCAGTGTTCCCAATATTTTTTTGTGTGTGACAAACTGAGATATTAAATAAATAAATACCTTAAATGAACTCTCAATTATGAACACAGTTTAGCTGGAATTGTTCTTTTCAATAGTATCCCTCATAAAATGATTAAAATGAAATTCATCCCATTATCAAAGTACAAATGTCTAACAAGATAGCTTGATCTATCTAAGAAAACAAATGTAATAAACATACACTTTTGTTAAGATATCACCTCAGGAAATTGCATTGAGAAACCAATTTGACTTAGTTTTGATTGTATGGAACTGAGAAGATACCACCAACTGTAAATAAGTAATTAACAGACAGAGCATGAATAAGTTTCCAAATCCTCTTGTGGGAACTGATTTAAAGTTTTTAAAAGTATTTCTCAATGTTAGGCAGGTCACTGTGTAAAAGTGTGACTGGCATTAAACACTTATTACACTTTGATATTACTTGCGACCATACTTTTTGTTAACTAAAGGTTGTTAAATTGTTAACTTACACTTGGAGGAAACATTTTCATCTTACAACTTCTTCAGCCTCGTAAAAGATGAAAACAAGTGTAACTTAACACTGTAACAATCTTTAGTTAACAAAAAGTCTGGTCGCAAGTAATCTCAGTGTAATAAGTAATTAACATCCAGCTCGTCATGAACGGCAACAAGTTTTCGATATTGGAATAAATGATTGCTGTAGTTAATCCTAGAAATGTAGCTGGCTGTATTAAGAACTTTCTCTAATTTTAAAACCCTTTTGATAATATAAATTGTGTATCAATTCAATCATGTAATGAAGTGATGAAGTCAATACCTGTCAAAACAGACTTTTACTGCTTAATGATAATGTAAACAGCATTTGCAGGGGTTTCTATACTTCTCCTGCATTTGTAGTTTGTTACCCTTCAAATTAATTTCTTTTTTACTTCATCACTCACATTAATACTTGAATTTTGTAGTCCATTACGTTCGGCGAATCTTATAAATCACTTAAACAATAGTTTATGACTATCCGAACTTTTGGATAAACTATTGCTGAAGTGACTAATACTTACTAACACAAGAAAGATATTACACTCTAACCTATTCAATCCCCTTTCCATTCCACTTGCATAATAATTTGTATTTTGAATTTTGTTTAGTAGACTTCATCATCATGTTAAAATAGTATTATCACATATTTTTGCAGTTTTTGTGTTGTAAATCTTAAAAGGTTTTTTTAAAAATTACTACTTTGGTATTACTTGGTAAAAAAAACCACTACCTACTGATATTTTTTAGGATACATGTTTTGCACTAGGTCAGTGCATTGTTCAGTCCTGTGAGTCACAGACAAGACTGTTGCTCAGGTGTGTTGTATTGGTTTGAGTTTGTGGTTTATTTTTGTTCATAGAGCAGTTGTTAATTATGTGTTCAAATATAGTATTTGATTGTTAGTGTATTTTGTCGTTTAGAATGTGTTGTGGATAGTTGTTGTGGTGTTTGTATATCTTGTAGTTTTCTGTAGTGTTTAACTTGTTGCTTTTTTTGATGAAGTGAAGGATTTTTAGATCGGTGTCATCGTATGTTATTTTCCCCCATCTTGTTTACTTCTTTTTATTTTCAGGAAACAAGATAAATTCTCAGCTAACATTAGCCATTTTATTTTTCTCCCAACATTATCCATTTAATCTGGAGACAACACATGACTGAATTTTTCCATTCTAAATTGAAGAATAATTGATAAAAGGTTAATAGATGATGCAGACTTGAAACTCCAAGTGCTTTTCCTTAGTTACAGAAATTTAGGGAAACCAATATGGTTGTATCTTATAAAACTTGTTAATTTTAATGAAAAGCACAAGTGATCTGGAAGAAATTTTATTAATAAATAAATTTCAAAACTTATCAAGATAGACTCTAAATACCAGAGGTAATTTATAACTCAATATCATAAAAGAAAATACATTGCTATATATGTTAATAACATAGCTATTAAACTTTACCTTCTCTTCTTATTCTTTCATTGCTTTGTATCCAGTTCTTACTCCAGCTAGTGCACAATCTGAATATCTACTAAGCTCTTATCACTCCAATTTACTCAGTGCCTCTTCATGTAATACTCTGTTTTCTTAAAAAATCGTGGCACTTTCTGAGCAAGAATTTTGAAACTGTTTTGGAAGAATTAAAATGAACATTAATTTCACTGGTGTAAATAAAAGTGCCTCAAGCACATACAAACATCAACATACACACAGCCATTATATCAGAGATATTATTAGAGGTGAGTTGTGTTAGATATAAAATATCAGTCTTATTCATCGGTGTATTAGCTTTACACCAATCCCTTATGTTTGTAATGGCACATTGTCAGAAACACACATAAATATTAACAACAGAAAGTAACATAATTTACTCACATTTATTTTCTGCAAGACATTTCTTCATTATCCTATAGTATAATTAAAAAGTACTTAAATAAGTGAATACGTAATGGCTTACTTGCTGAAGCGTATCAAAACATTTGTTCCTTTTACGAAGCTAACCCTCTACTCAGGGTTAGCTTCGTAAAAGGAACGAATGTTTTGAAACACACCGGCAAGTAAGCCATTACGTATTCACTTAGTTAAGTACTTTTTAATTACAGTTTAATCAGTGAATTCAAGATGATTAGATCAATCAATTTCTTCATTATTTGCTTAAATCACAGATCTTCTTTTCTTCTTCTGATGTCATAAAAACCAAACAAGTTTCCTGTTTCATAATAAGAAAAACTCTAAAACTAAGAATGCTTAGAACTAAAAGAGCCCATTTGATGGTGTAGAAAATATTGAATCACTCAAATCTCTTATTATTGAAGGTTTTGAAGAAAACATTCATGTTTCCTGTTGACTATGAAAAAACCTAAAAACCTGAAACAAATACACAGTAACACAAAACATCCTACAAAAAACCTAAAATAAGACATCCTAACAAAATGTCATACAATGACAAAGGGACCGCGGTCTCTAAATTCAACCCCCCAAAGTCTATAGGAGCTTACCTCAAATGCATCCTTTACTAATGGAGTAATCACTCCTGCAGCATGCTGATAGTGTAAAGTGTAACACTTGGCTATTTGTCAAGTGTGTGTATATGTTAGTGGTGCTAGACGTCACAGAAGTAACTTCTGCTTATTCTAGTATGTGTGCGACGATAGCTCAGAGAAGATTATACTCACCCTTCTACTGAGCTCTAAGAGTAGATGGACTGAAAGAGGAAGTACAAGTTAGGTAAATAAAACTTAAAAACTATCTTGCTTCATTTCAAACACAACAAAGCCAATAGATTTTAAAAGCATTGCAACAATCTCAAAAAAAGGTTGACCTTGAAAACTCATGACAAATTATAGTAAATCATATTTGTCGGTTGATAGGAAATAAGTGAAATTTATTCTAAAAAGTTGTTAAATTTAAAGGCTGCACTATACATTTTCTTAAAAACTTAACAATAAACACATAATAATGAATTTTTTAGCCTAGCAGAATAGATACGACACTGTATTCAGAGTTATTTTCTAGTAAACAATTAAATTTTTAAGTTGATGGTCAATATTTTACATTAAACATTTTCTAAGTTTAACCTGATATGGATATGATATTTTAAAATGTTGTCTTAATGCAATAATCTTACCCCAACATTATAGTAGTGAATCCTGGTGCAGAACCCACTATTTTCTTTCCCTGACACTACCTAATGCAATAATCTTACCCCAACATTATAGTAGTGAATCCTGATGCAGAACCCACTATTTTCTTTCCCTGACACTACCTAATGCAATAATCTTACCCCAACATTATAGTAGTGAATCCTGGTGCAGAACCCACTATTTTCTTTCCCTGACACTACCTAATGCAATAATCTTACCCCAACATTATAGTAGTGAATCCTGGTGCAGAACCCACTATTTTCTTTCCATAACACTACCTAATGCAATAATCTTACCCCAACATTATAGTAGTGAATCCCGGTGCACAACCCACTATTTTGTTTCCCTGACACTACCTAATGCAATAATATTACCCAAATATTATAGTAGTGAATCCTGGTGCAGAACCCACTATTTTGTTTCCCTGACACTACCTAATGCAATAATCTTACCCAAATATTATAGTAGTGAATCCTGGTGCAGAACCCACTATTTTCTTTCCCTGACACTACCTAATGCAATAATCTTACCCCAAAATTATAGTAGTGAATCCTGGTGCAGAACCCACTATTTTCATTCCCTGACACTACCTAATTGCATTAATCTTACCCCAACATTATAGTAGTGAATCCTGGTGCAGAACCCACTATTTTCTTTCCCTTACACTACCTAATGCAATAATCTTACCCCAACATTATAGTAGTGAATCCTGGTGCAGAACCCACTATTTTCTTTCCCTTACACTACCTAATGGAATAATCTTACCCCAACATTATAGTAGTGAATCCTGGTGCAGAACCCACTATTTTCTTTCCCTTACACTACCTAATGGAATAATCTTACCCCAACATTATAGTAGTGAATCCTGGTGCAGAACCCACTATTTTCATTCCCTGACACTACCTAATTGCATTAATCTTACCCCAACATTATAGTAGTGAATCCTGGTGCAGAACCCACTATTTTCTTTCCCTTACACTACCTAATGGAATAATCTTACCCCAACATTATAGTAGTGAATCCTGGTGCAGAACCCACTATTTTCTTTCCCTTACACTACCTAATGGAATAATCTTACCCCAACATTATAGTAGTGAATCCTGGTGCAGAACCCACTATTTTCATTCCCTGACACTACCTAATTGCATTAATCTTACCCCAACATTATAGTAGTGAATCCTGGTGCAGAACCCACTATTTTCTTTCCCTTACACTACCTAATGGAATAATCTTACCCCAACATTATAGTAGTGAATCCTGGTGCAGAACCCACTATTTTCTTTCCCTTACACTACCTAATGGAATAATCTTACCCCAACATTATAGTAGTGAATCCTGGTGCAGAACCCACTATTTTCTTTCCCTGACACTACCTAATTCCATAATCTTACTTTTGTAAATGTACCTTAACATTCTAATAGGGAATTCTGATCCAGAACCCATTATTTTCCCCTGACCTACCTAATGCAATAATTTTACTTTTGTAAATCTACCCTAACATTATAGTAGTGAATCCTGGCACAAGAACCCACTATTTTGGTCTCCTGACACTACTCAATACAATAATCTTTTTTCTGTAAGAGTACTTCAACTACTAATGTAACTTGTGTGTGTGTGTGTGTGTGTTTAACTGGTGTTTATTTGAACATCTTTAGATTTATTTATTCTTATTAAGCAATATTTTACAAATATCTATTTGGATTGTTGTACATTGAATACAAGCAAGACTTACAACTAGAGTTTATTCTAAGGACATGCCAGCTAACCTTGTAAGGACACGCTATAAATATCTGCATTAATTAAAATCTAATTGTAAAAATATACTCCTTGCCATTCATAATTTTACATTTTTTAATAATATGGTAAACTGTATTTACTTTAAATTAATCAATACATTTCATTCTAAAATTTAGTTCATTACTTGTTTTATTCTCAGCATTAAATATGTATATTTTAACTTTGAATCACTTCTAGAGATATTTTAAATGTATACCTAGAACTATTACTATTTAAACAAGATAAATATTTAAGGTTAACATTTTTTTAATGTAAGGAAAGAAATTACTGCCATGTCTAATTGTATATTTGTTTAATTGTACATAAAATTACTTTGTTTTATTTATTTGTTTGTTTTTCATTTCATGTTAAAACTTCAATAGATTATTTAATTATTTTAGTCTAAATTTTGACAATTTGTTATAAGTATGTATTATTTTAAAACTTTTGTTTGTTTTGAATTATTAATTAACCTTAATTAAAAAAAAAAAAAATTTTAAATGTTATTTCTGCTAATATAAAAAAGAACTAGAATGAGATAAATACTGAAAGCAATTTAGGTATACAAAATAAATACTTGTACTTGTTCTTGTAGAAGGTATATAAAATTTAATAGGTTAAAAATATTCCTTATAAACTAAACCTAACAAACACTTTACAAATAGATAACAACTGAGATATCCTACACGACAAACATAAAAGCATCCCAACACTGCTGTGCTATACTAAACAACAGGAGCAATATTCAGGCTTGCTTTTAACCAACTGAAAAACATCAAGATATGATAACCTACAGACAAAAACTACAAATCCTACAAATATAAAAGCATCCCAACACTGCTGTGCTATACTAAACAACAGGAGCAATATTCAGGCTTGCTTTTAACCAACTGAAAAACATCAAGATATGATAACCTACAGACAAAAAACAATAAATCCTACAAACATAAAAGCAACCCAACACTCCCATGTTATACAACAAGAGCAATAAGCAGGTTTGTTTTCAAGTTTCATTCCACCAAACAATGCAATATATATCCCTCTCCCACTGCCAGTTATGGTGTAAGGAGAAAACCTTATTGCTATCAGATATCTTATTACCCAGAATTATTTTTGCTGGCCTTATCTGCCCTGAAAACCACTTTCTTTACTACAGTGTCAAAGTCATGTCCAGTCTGCCCAGTTAGTGTTCATGTTCAGTTTGCACACAAAGTATTACCAAAAAAATTACCCAGGATTGCAACCAATGCAATAACCCAGAACGTTTTAACCAATTATCTTGTATAGTTATATATTTCTACTAAACATTGTACAGTGTATAACACAATTTACTTTCAGCGTTAGAAACTTTAATCATGATGTAGTGACAAATAAATTAACAGTCAACACAAATATGTGTTGGTTACAATTATAAACTTATATAGTTTTTTATTTAAATTTACGATTATTTTAATGTCTTTGTTTTTTTAGTTATAATGTTTTGTTTTTTAGTTATAAAACAAAAAAAATCATTTTGTTATAAGCTTAATGTAAACATTTCCTTTTGTTCAAGTATTGTTTTCTTTGTATTATATGATTGATTATGAAAAATCATACAGAATTCAACTTTAATGTAAAATAATGACAAGGAACAAGTTTAAATCAATTTGAAGCAAATTAGAGAAAATGTAATGAAACAGGAGAAGGAGGGATGGTGGGATAGAGAGACCGACACCACTTACAGTGGTGATACCGATACCGTTACCGTGTGTCAGCGGCGAACGGAGGAGCTTCTATTCCATTACATTTCAGGGAGTTCCATCACATCTTTGCATTACTAGGAATCAGAGGCAGAAGTGGTAACTTAAAATTAACTTAACTCTAACTGAGGGGTGGGCTTCTCCGGATCTGAAATTTAAAATAAAATACCTGAAAATTAAAATGTAACAGCTGAAAACATAAAGGTACCTGAAAGAAAAAGTACATACAGGTCAAATGAGGCCCATGATAAAACCACCCTGCTCTCTAAAGATTTTAAATTACTCAAGATTTGTACATTTTTTTACTTTAGTCACCATTAAGAAAAGGAAAATCAAAGATAGTGATGGATAGACAGGTTAGCTGGCATATCTACTATTGTCTAACATGCACGAAAATTTCAGCACGGCCACATTATCATTTTCTTAACGGAATGTAACGATTTGTGTGTAGCAAAACGTTTCTACTAAAACACGTAAGTATTTGTGTATCATGTGCAATTTTCCCAACAGACACGAACTTAAACTAACACTGACCTGGTGTCTGCAAGCTCTGGGCTTCAGACTTCAAAACCTGAAACAAAACAAAAATTTTTCCAAGTAAGATTTTGACTTTAAAAACTAAAAAGTTATAAAAATTATTATGAGGTTTATTTTTAAAAAATACATTGTAAAATATACGATTTCCCTTCAAAATCTTAATGTATTTAATGATACTTACCAATTTTTTAGTATTAAATTATCACACAATATCAAGAGCACAGTGGTACAATATATTACAATGAAAATATTGGAAGGAACCCCAATACCACAAAAGTAACAAATAAAACAAGTTACTTAAGATTAAACCCTCATGTACATTTCGATGACCTAGAGTGATCACTCTAGTTTGTAACTTCTTGTTTGCTAGATTGTAAATTTGTAATAAGACCCTCTGATGATGATGATATGGCCATCGAAATGTACATAAGAGTTTAATCTTAAGTAACTTGTTTTATTTGTTATTTTTGTGGCATTGGGGTTCTTCCCAATATTTTCATTGTATTAAATTATTGTTAATTCAATAATAGTATGTTAATAATATTGTGTTAATAAACTAACTGATGAAATAACTAATATATTATATTTGAGTTGAAACAGGTCTGTAAAAAAAATTACTTCAATGTGAAATGTTAAGTAATCTCAATATAAAAACAATAACACAAAGAGTTTTTAACTAAAAAGTTACACTTGCCTTTAGTAGCACTTGTTTTATTTTATAATTGTGACACCGGTTTTGGGAAATGTATCCCATTGTCAACTCAAACCGTAACGGACCTCTTGGTTTTATTAAGTTAAGGTGAGGGTGGGGATGAAAGTGTATTTTGGTGAGTATTGGGGGCTATGATGTCAAAAAGTGTATGTGGTTGTCAGAAAATGTAATTGAGTTTTGAGTATGTGTGTAGGGTGTAATTTGAAGTAGTGTATTTATATATTTCACATTGTTCAGTTGTGTATAGTTGGTTATTTTTGTTTGTTTGTGAAGAATTTTTAGGTTAATGTTATGTTTGTAGATATGAGATGTACAGGTTTTTAATAAAAAAACTAGTAGCTCATGTGAAGATGGAATCAATTAATATGAATAAACAGTTAATGTACAATTAGTTACCCCTATCAATTAACCCTTAATTTACTAAACACTTTTAAATGTTTTAAACTTGCCTATAGTAGCACTTTGTTTGTTGAGGACAGTCGTTTCGGGAGATGTGTCCCATTGTCAACTCAGACCGTAACTGATCTCAAGATTTACGTAGGTTAGGGTGGGGTGGGATATTATGGTGGTGTGGGTGTATTTTGTGATTATTAGGAGTTATGATGTCAAAAAGTGTGTGTGAGTTGTAATGTAATTGTGTATTGAGTATGTGTGTAGGGTGTAGTTTGAAGTGCCTATATATTTCGTATTGTTCGGTTGTGTAGCGTTGGTTATTTCTGTGTTGTTTATGAAGAATTTGTAGGTTAGATGTTATGTCTATATAGTCATGTTTTGTGGAGTTGAGATGATCGGTGAAGTTTGATTGGTAGTTATTGTTTTTTAGTGCTTTTATATGTTCTTGGTAACGTGTGTAGAATGACCTCCCTGTCTGGCCTATGTAAAAACTGGGGCATGAACTGCAAGTTAGTTTGTAAACTCCAGTGGTGTTGTAAATGTTGTTGGGTTTAAATTGTTTATTGATAGTGTTGTGTGTGGAGTAAGCTATTTTCGTAGTGTGTTGGTTAGATTGTGGGTTTTGGATGATCTGGATGGTATTGATAAGTATTTTATGGGATTGTCATCTTGTGTGTTTGTATTTGGGTTATTAGGTTTATTTTTTAAGTGGTTGTATAATTTGCAAACATTGTTGGGTTGTATCTGTTAGTTTGTGCTATATATTTTATGGTGTTTAACTCCTGGTAGTGTTCTTCTTTGTCTAACGGTGTTTTAAACAGGCGATATATCATAGTGTTGTAAGCAGCTAGTTTATGTTGGTGTGGGTGGTTTGAGGAGCTGTGTATGGTCGTATTGGTACTAGTGGGTTTTCGGTATATGTTGAATTTATGTGTTTGTTTGTCTGTTCGTTTAATTGTAAGGTCTAGGAAGTTGAGAGAGTTTTGTTGTTCTCTTTCGATGGTGTATGGAATTAAGGTGTTTTAGAAATATGTGTGCTCTGCATGTGTTGCCTTTATATAATGTTATGATGTCGTCGACGTATCTGTACCAGTAAATTATGTTATCTGAGTATTTATTGTTGTGTAAAATGTGGTTTTTACATAGGCCAGACAGGGAGGTCCTTCTACACACGTTACCAAGAATATAAAAGCTCTAAAAAAAAAAAAACAATAGCTACCAATCAAACTTTGCCGATCATCTCAACTCCACGAAACATGACTACATAGACATAACATCTAACCAACAAATTCTTCATAAACAACACAGAAATAACCACGAATCATGTTTAATTGGGACCAAAGACTAAATAAATTAATAATTTAGAAGAAAAATGTGTATGTATTAAAATCTTAAATACATTACACAACAAATAATTATATGATATACAAACATGTTGCAAAGAAATAAACAAAAATATATTTTTACATAGAAGACTTAAAATCAATTCGTTTGAGGAATTGAAGATTTTTTCTTCTCACGCAGAATTTTCTCGTAACTTGCTAATTTTACTTTTATTTTGTGGCATACACTCATCAAGTAAGTAAAAAGAAGTTAATTTTACATAGAAGGCTTCATAAAATCTAATAAATTCGTTTGACAAAATGAATATTTTCTCTTCTCATGCAGAATTTCCTCGTAACTCACAATTTTTTTTTGTTTTGTAGCAGAAATAATTGTTGGAATCTATGTTTTCTAAAATTAATAAGCCTTACTTACTCAATTAAATTAAGGCATTTTGTCAAATTTTTAAACGTCATTTTATGTTCTACGTCGACTGAGTCTAAATAATCTATGAGCTTATCATTTAATTGTCAGCTCCTGGTTGTGTAAATCTATCAGTTCTTGAACGTCATCATTATCCACTTCTAAATTTAGTTGTCTGGCAAAACCGATACCTTCTTCAATCACATCAGAATCTGGCACTGATTCTGCTTGAGTTTCAGTTGCGAAAAAAATAGACACGCCTTTTCCAAACGACATTCAAAGTTTTTTGTGAAATTTCATTCCAAGACTGTCCAATGATTCTCAAAGCATCTAAAACATTGAATTGTTTCCAAAAATCTTCAACAGAGATCTCGTTGTTCTGTCTCATAGCATCAAACAGATGCGCAAATGATCTTCTTGTGTAATAAGCTCTTAATATTTTGATGATTCCCTGATTCATTGGATGAAGCAAACTAGTTGCTTTTGGTGACAAAAATATCACTTTCACGAGTGTGTCGAAATTAGTTAACGTAGAAGATGGATGACCAGGTTCATTGTCAATTCATAGAAATTACTTTTAAAAAAATTTGTTTAGACCGACAATAATGTTCAACTTGAGGTATGAAATGATGACCAAACCAGTCCACAAAAAAAGAAGCTGTCACCCAAGCCTTCCGATTTGATTTCCAAAATCACAGGCAAGATAGCTTTAGAAATGTTTTTTTAATTCCTTTTGATTTTCTGAGCGATAAACTATGAGAGGTTGTCTAACTTACAGTCACCAGCTGTATTTGCGCCAACCATCACTGTCAATCGATCTTTGGCGGCCTTGAAACCTGGAAATATTTTCTCTTTATGTGCTATAATAGCTCTTTTAAGGATTTTCTTCAAGAACAAGACAGATTCTGCGTAACTCGGACAGCTTGATTTAAAACTGCGTAACTTGGAAATCGCAGAGGTATTACTGTATATTTATTAGTTACTAAGTGCGTGTCAATAGTCTATATTAGTTGTTTGGCTGTTAAGGGCTGACACACTTGCTGCAGCCTAAACTGTTATGAATTAGAATAAAAATCCAAGATAACTCCACTGATTTTATTTATGCTTTGAGACTCAACCACCTATAACATGACTCCACTGATTTCATTTATCCTTTGAGATTCAACTACCTATAACAATTTTCTAAATGGCCAAACATCAGGGGTTTATACATCATGAAAAGAAAACTTACAGATTTGGTTTTCTCAATGAAATTCTGTACTCTTTTTATATTCAATATTTAGGTTAGTGTTAAGTAATTATTTTTTTTCACAATGCTATACATTCATATTTTAAAAAGTGTGAAATAATTATTTTCATGTGTTACATAGTTGTTTGAA
The DNA here is from genome assembly GCA_036971475.1 of Prosapia bicincta. NCBI lineage: Eukaryota > Metazoa > Arthropoda > Insecta > Hemiptera > Cercopidae > Prosapia > Prosapia bicincta. Next base: position 34,649,363 of record JBAIZL010000007.1, read on the forward strand.
AGTTCATAGTAGAGAACTTTGCACAAGTAATGTTTTAACAAACTGTAATAATCTTTTAGTAGTATTTTATTGTTTAATTCAAAAATCTTGATTAATTTTTTGCTAATCATTACAAATCATATTCAGTAACAATTATTTTAAATTATCAACATTATATTCTATGTGGAAGTCACACATGTGTAATATTGTTACACTGCCACATATTTCTTTTCAAAAAACAAATATTAATTACAAAAAACCACGGTCATTGAGTAAAACCACCTAGAATCTGAAATCAGGCTAAAAATACTGAATACAAGATTCAGCCATTATCAGTCTTGTAATAAAAAAAAGCAAAATTTGTTGTAACCAGTGACTGAGGTTAAAAAATGTTTAAAACTGTTTTTGGCCTGCACTTACTGCCATACCTTGAAGTAGAAACAAAGCGGTATAGCCTTCCCTAGGATCGTTTGTTCCAGCCTCTATTTAGAACTCATCTAAGTTTTACTTTTATTATAGCGTTATTTTTATTGGTAAAAACCAGGCAAATTCACATTGTTAATACTTTAACGAGTAAATATATGAAATTAGAGTAGAGTCTTGAAAATCCGAGTCCCAATATTTCGAGCTTCCGTTAAATTTGAACCTATTTTATATATTTGGAAGAAAATTATGAGTTAAGCTTCCAAGAAATGTTTGTAGCCATCAGGTATGCTTAGAAAATGAGTCAGGCTTCCAAAATATGTTTATATAAAGCTCTATAAACTTTAGTTCATTTTTAATTATGGTATTGAGGTTCATTAAAACTCTTGTTTTTTCTAATGCACCAGAACGGTTTTTGTGTAATCCAAGTTTTCAGTAATTTGAGGGGGTCTTACTTCCATCTACCTCGAATTATCGAGACTCTACTGTACTTTGATGGGACACTGACGGCATGAACCTATATTTAAAAATTGAATTATTGTGTTAACTAGTTTGGCTATAACTTTAAAAGAACTGTTCTAATAATGTTACAATAATGTTTATGTAATAATATTGTCTTTTTAAAGGCTTTAAAACCTTGAAAGCTACACGTTAGGACTGTAAGTCAGTGCTGAATGTGCAGGCTCTACGTTTCAGTGCGAAATAATGGGTTGAAGTAAACAAATATATTAAAAAATCGAACTCCAGGGATACCATTTAATAAGGAAAAATGTTTAAAGTTGCTTGTTGTAATCATCTTGAATTGACTGATTAAACTTTAACTAAATAATAATTAACTAAGTGAATATGTAAGGGGTTACTTGCTAACATGTTTTGAAACAATCGTTCCTTTTACAAAGCCCTTACGTATTTACTTAGGTATTATTTAATTTAAAAAAAAAATGTTTAAACCAAAGTATTAAAATAAATATTGTATTAAATTACGTGCCTGACTTTATTTCTAGATTCAAATTGTAATCTAATTTTTTTACCGTTCTTTTATATTATTTACTTGTATACATCTATTTAAAAACATCAAGGTCTGGTAAAACAAAAATACTGACATCAACTATTATATTGCTTATAGATCTGTTATAGTTTAAATAAAAGGAATTTAAAACACCCTAAAAACCCTCTTGAGAAGAAAAACAGAACAATAAAAACAAGTGAGAATAAAGATGGGGAAAAAAATGAACACAAGGATAAACAAACTCACCAATTTTATTAAAAACAAACTACATATATAACAAGATTATCAGAGTCAACTTTTTCTATATGGTGACATATGAATCCTTGGTTCGGTAAAGAATACTTTATAGAGGTTTAAGATATGAACTCTGGTACTTGAATTTTATATAGGCCTGTGAAAGCAAAATGTCCCTACCACTTGATAAACCCAATGAAACATTAAAAGGTATCTTGACAACTACACAATGTGTAACTAACATAGCTTTGGCCTTCACAAGTTTGCCTATTTTAGCATAAAAACCCCATCATGTTTACAATGAAAAACAAATAAAAAGTTACATCAATATTACATTTACACTAACATAAAAACTGTCTTTACAGAGGAGTGAACTTTGTCTTAAATGTTCCAAAGCCTCACAACAAACCCAACACCACTCTTTGAAGTGATTTATCAAAATCCAAAATATTTCAACAAAATAATTTTATTGGTGTAATCTTACAGTAATATTAACTGAACCAGATGGAAATTTAATATTTAGAAATAATTGAGACGCAGATAATGATGCCATTTAAATTTAAATATTAAAAAGAAGAAAAATCAACAACTTTTAGAGTACAGATTTGCATTTATAATTTTTTTAAAAATCCTCCTGATGTAGTTTTTAAACCTCAAATCAAATTGCATACATAAATAGAATGATACTATAAACAAGTTTCTTGGCCTGTTATAGATTTTAAAATAATAAATTTTGTTGCACTTAATAAGGAAATATGTAAACAGGACAGAAAGGAATTTCCTTACAACTGAAATCCAAGTTTTATTTGCATAAACCAATAAAACTCTATTTACAACAACTATCACTCAAAGTTTTTTTATAATGTAGAAAAATTATAGCAGCAAAGTATCCGCACAGCAAAGCTGACAACCTGAAAAACATTTGCTTTAAATGAAAACAGCCTTTTAACTAGGTTTGGGATGACTGATATGAGTTACTGATTACTGGACGATGTGTATTCAAGGTGGCAAGGAATCAAACATAATAATTAAATTAGTTCAATGCAATGATATATGATGAGGGAGTAGGAGAATAGACATCATAACTGAAAGAAATAGGTTCATGATCATGGTTCATTTAATACAGCAAAAAAATATATCAAAAATTAGCAAAAAAATATATCAAAAATTAGCAAAAAAATGTAAGGAAAAATGATTAGCAAAAAAGGTAAGGAAGAGACTAGCAATCTGACAATAAAAATTCAAATACTACTTTAAAATACAGAATACCTATATAATAAACTTTAATAAAAAAAGAGTGCCTGAACTGTAATCAAGCTGATGAATTTTATTAGGCTTAAGAACAATTTAGTGGTAGCTCTGTACTTCCTGCATATTTTTGGTTTGTTTTTACTAAATTTATTTTCAAAGGCAATGAAAATAAAATCAACAGATTTTGGAAAATATTGTGACAATTCATGTTGACACAATAACAACATACACTAAAATAAAACTTGAAAAACATAAGAAGCACTATCAGCTATTATTCAACCATTGAACAAACATAAGCTCTTGTAGATGCAACTAAACCCAGTACCAGCAATTTCTTTCAAATCTGTTAAACCAACATATATATTTGGACAATTGAATCTGAATTATTTTTACAGGATAAACAGTATTGAACACAATATTAAATGATCATTTGAAAATTAATTACAATTTCTCAATATCCAATTTTTGTAAAATTTAGAATACATACAAAAAATACTAAAATGTCAATAAATAAACTGATCAATAAAACCTTCTCAGAACTCATCTGCTAACAACATAATTCTAGGAATAGTAAGAGGTAAAATACATCCACCCTGTTTATAATATGGCTGAGTTTGTAAATTAAACTAATATTACTTCTTGGGAAAGATATATACATTAAAAAAATAGAAATGAGAAAAAATTTACCTGATTAATGTAACAGACACGTAAACTGCAATTGATGGTGTTGATGGTCCTGGACACTGATGCTGGTGGTTTTATGATGACTGTGACCTTGATAAGAAAATAAATACATGAAAATCAATATTAAAATATTTATTAAACTTATATATATTTATTGAAGTTATATATATGGAAATATCTATTCAGGTGTCCACATCAAACCGACAAAACATCTGCAATACCTACATTTCAATAGCAACCACCCTATGAATATAAAAAGATCCATACCATACAGTCAGGCAATCAGGGGCAAGAGAATTTGTTCCAGCGATATAGCATTAGAGGCCTTTAATAGAAAGACCTTACTAGCTTTCCAAAAAAGAGGATATCCTAAACCACTTGTTGAGGATCAAATCCACTTAGCTTAATCATCTGATGAACCCAGACCACCTATAGAAGACAACAAACTGTCTTTAGTTACAGATTATTTTTACCATCCAGGCCTACAGAAGCTGAACAAAATATTAAAGGATAGCTTCAAGATTCTTCAAGCTTCCACCCACACCAAAGATCTTTTCTCAAATCCACCACATATTTGGTTCAGATAACCTTTTAATTTGAAAAATATTTTAGTACATCCAAAATTACCAGATCCAAGTACTGAAAAACCACCTAAACTTCCTCATGGCTCCTTTCCCTGCAATAGACCTAGATGCAAGACATGTCCAATACACATCCCAACAAATAGTTTCCATAGCCTAGCTACCAATGTGGACTTCAAAATTCAGGGTCATCATACTTGTACATCCAAAAATGTAATATACCAGTTGCAATGTAAATTTTGCCCGGCACAGTACATAGGCCTTACCACGGACGGTCTAAACATCAGAATGAATGACCACAGACATGACGTTGGAACCATGAACATAGACAGGCCAATCGCCCAACACTCTACTAATCACAACATCATATCTTTCAATGATTGTTATACCACCAAAAATTAAGGCCCTCCCCCCTGATTGCAACCCTTCAGAATTGAGAAGATGGGAGTTATCATACCAGTGGTACACCAAATCTAGAGAGCCTCCTAACCTCAGCATCAGATAAAACTCCTTTTACCTCCCCCCTAACTTCTACTATTTTTAACAACTCCATTTACCTTCCTTCTGACAGACTATTAATATCTAGTTTCAAATAATCAATATTTATACAAATCACATACAGCACTATATCATAAACTGTTTTAGGATTTCTAGAAAATAAAAAAAAAGTTTTATACTGGATAGCAGAATTATGGAACAAAATAAAAGACGAAATATCAATTAAGTCATGGAATAAAGTCCTGAGACATAATAAAACTGTTGACTGTGTTATTGATCCACAAGAAGAAACTGATTTGACATTTATTATCAAGAAACTTCCAGGTTGTGAAAATGTCGACAATGCGGACATAGATGGATGAGTAAGGACAAATGTAAGTAAGTAACAATAACACATGTTACGATTATTGAAATAGTACAAGAAACTACTACAGCTAGTGATGATAAGAATAAAGATGAAGGTTTGACCGAAACAGTACAAGAAGTGGAAATAAGTCACGGTGAAGGAACAGCCGCCTTAAAAACTGCACTGCACTATTGAATAACATACATCACGCCAACAGATATGCTTCTGCTAGGACGTCTATGCGACACCGCAGCTAGGAAACTATTTGATAAACGGGCAGAAAAAAAACCCTTTATTTTTTTTTCTAAAAAATGTAGCAACTGTGATGAACAATATATTCCAAAGCAAAATCAATTTATTAAAGTACTATAATCAATACAGTTCTGTAAATTTTTACGTATCAAAACGTATTTTGTGCATGTTTAATCATAGTGTTAGGGTTTATTAGAGCAACTATTTTTCTCTAATGAACAGGACGTATGTCCTTGTAATCTGAGTTTTCATTAATCCGAGGGACCTTGGTCTCATCTACCTCAAATCATCAAGTCTCTACTGTATTTAATAACCTCAAGCTTAATATTTATAAACCAAATTTCTTCAAAAATGTAATTCCTTAAGGACGTTATTAATTAGAGAATAATTTAACCAATCAATAAAGATAGACATGTTTTATGAACATAATATAGGTCAGCTTGCTTAACAAGATAATTATTTAAATAAAATGCTAACATGATACACCCATGATATACTACATCAAATACTCGTGGATTTTATGATTGTTGAAACTTTTACGTTTGAATGTTGTAAAATAACAATTTGACAAACTTATAGTTCAAGAACATTAAATTTTTGTAATTTTTTTAAAACTCACTAATCACTTTGACGAAAAACAATAAAGGTTTTGGATTTGATTCCCACTAACACCAAATAATTTCTATGTGCTCTTTCATGCTTCATATAAACTCGACTTGTGAAAATGATTGATTATGAAGTTGCTTGATGTAATCATCTTGAATTCACTGATTAAACAAATTTTAAAAATACTTAACTAAGTGAATACATAATTGCTTAGAGCCTTTACACCCGACGCCACCAGTAGAGGGTTAGCTTTGTAAAAAGAACGTATGTTTTGAAACACATCAGCAAGTAAGCAATTACGTATTCACTTAGGTAAGTATTTTTAAAATTAGATTGGATATGGTCAACATTGTGTAATAATGGGGGGGGGGGGTTGCGTCTTGCTGGTCGTATTACCTTCCTTGAATACCATTTCACCCTAGTAAAACTGATGTATCCTGTGTCTCTTGAGCCATTGGAGTGTTAAAAAAAGTGTCATTGTTATTTTATTATGTTCAAACTAAAATATGGTAATGCTCTATGTGTTTTGCACTGTGAATATTCTGTTATTTCTGTATCTATGTTGATGTATTAATATATCCATTATGACCTAGCACATTAAAATAATGCAGTTATCGATAATTTACTTTCAACAGAAAAAAAATAACAAAAAGCCCTTAAGTCTATCATGGTGCATTCAGTTTGCTTCAGAGAACTTTCATTATAATTTCCTCTCAGCTTCTATCAGGATGCTTTCATTTTATGAGCCTCTAGCTCGCTTAGGGTTTTATTTTTACTTCTTTAGACTTAATCCACATGTTTGGGATTTTATTTCGATTCTATAATTTCATAAAACAAAGTCTCCAGTTTCAGAGATTTACACTAGGAACAAAAGGCTTTGCTATGGATACATATTATACTGGCGCTAATATTACGCTATGATTGCAGATGTAAATATGCAGAAAAATAACCAACATGAATGATAAAGTAATTGTTACACAACTAGGTGAATACTTTAGAACCTGCATGCTGACGCGTTTCAAAACAATCATTTCATCTATGAAGCTAACCGTGTTCTCGTCTACATGAAGTTGAAAGTTAGCTTCGTAAATGAAAAAATTGTTTCGTAACACCCCAGCACGCAAGTTCTAAAGCATTGACTTAGTTAAGCAATAATTACTTATAGTTTAATCAGTAAATTAAAGATGATTACAACCAGCAACTTTAATATGAATGATAGTTAACAAATAATGCAACTGTTTCTATTTTATAAATTTTATTAAAAACCTACGTGTAATATATACTTCAGAAAATCCAACCTTAATAGAAGGAGTATGATTTGGTCCAATTATAAACTGTTGGACCTATTGAACGAAGTTTCAAAATTAGAAGGTTTTATTCTTTATTAGAAACCGGGTACTCTAGATTTTAGTCATTTCACATATGTTACACAGAAATATATTCTGAACTTGGCGACTTTAATTGCAAGCGGTTAGTTTAATAAACAGTGCTACTGTTGAAATATGTGCTCATAAAGTAACAAGCTAGGACAGGTATTATATTTCTAAAATACATTTTACTATGTTTACAACTAGGGATGGGCCAATACCTGAAATTTTCTATTCCAATCTTGATTCTAAAATTTTAATCAGATTCTCGATTCTTTCAAGTTATATAGGCCTACATGATATTCTCTAATAATAAATTTAGTTAACTTCTTGGTGATATGCTGAAGCCTTTTAAAAGTTTTGTCTTAATATAATATCCTATACAAAGGGTTCAACTTTGATTTATGAAATTTTTGAAATCATGAAAAACGAATCATTTGAATATAATATATATAGAAAACCAACGCAGACAAATCAAATAATACCTAATTATTTAAATCATCCTTACAACCAAAAAATGGCAGCACTTTATAATTTACTACATAGAATGCACAAAATACCAATGAACTTAAATGATCACAAAAAAGAGAAAAATATAATATATCAAATTGGTTTAGAAAATGGATATAAAAGAAAAACTATAGATAAATTAAATAATAACATAATAACAAAACAGAAACTCGAAAATAACTTTGTACCTAATAAGAGAGAAAATATTTGGACAACTTTTACATTCACTGGTAACGAAATAAATAAAATTACAAGTTTATTTAAAGAAACAAATTTACAAATTACATATAAAACTGATAATAAAATTAAAAATTTAATAAACAATAACAAAAATCAAAATAATATGCACGAAAGAAATGGAGTATATAATATAAAATGTCAAACCTGTAATAAATTATATGTAGGACAAACAAAAAAGAAATTAAAAGAAAGATACAAAGGGCATTTAAACGCTTATATCAAACCAAACACATACAAATCAAATTCAGCTACGCATTGTATTAATAATGGACACGAGTTTCCGGAAATAGAAAATATGAAATTAATAAAAGAATTAAATAAAGGATTAAAAATGAATATATTTGAAACATTGGAAATTTATAAGCATAAAGTTAAAGACAAATTAATTGATGAACAAATTCAAGTGAGATCAAGACACCAAACTATTTTTAAGGTCATTGACGTTATAGAAAAAATTACATAAAGTGCAATACTTATAAACATATGGTCGTTTGTAGCACATATGATTTAATTTTGTAAAAATATTTTATTAGATAATTATTTTCCTGAAGATGCTGGTACTATTTTATCGGCGAAAAGCTTTGAATAAATATATTCATTAAAAGTATTCTTGTTTTTGAAATATTTTTAATTTATTATTATTATTATTATTATATATATATATATATATATATATATATATATATATATATATATATATATATATGAAGTTAATATATTACTATGTGAGTAATTTTATCCACCATTAAGTGCAATAATTTTACCTTGAGTGATAAGTTGAATGGTGGATAAAATTACTCACATAGTAATATATTAACTTCATAAAGTCAGTGCAACGGAAAAACAATGGATAATGTTAAATATCAAGAATATATATATATATATATATATATATATATATATATATATATATATATTCTGTGAACCCATGATAATTCCTCTGAAATTTCCACGAATTACAGAAATATCCACTAAAATTGTTTAAACCATTTTAAAGCATTTGTTGATTCCATCTTTGCGTGAGCTACTAGTAATCACTAAACACTTTTAAATGTTTTAAACTTGCCTATAGTAGCACTTACTTTGCTTGTTGAGGACGGCCATTTCAGGAGATGGTTCCTTTTGTCAACTCAGACCGTAACTGATCTCAAGGTTTACGTAGGTTAGGGTGGGGGTGGGATATTTTGGTGGTGTGGGTATATTTTGTGTGTATTGGGAGTTATGATGTCAAAAAGTGCGTGTGAGTTGTAATGGAATTGTGTATTGAGTATGTGTGTAGGGTGTAGTTTGAAGTGCCTATATATTTCGTATTGTTCGGTTGTGTAGCGTTGGTTATTTCTGTGTTGTTTATGAAGAATTTGTAGGTTAGATGTCTATGTAGTCATGTTTTGTGGGTTGAGATGATCGGCGAAGTTTGGTTGGTAGTTATTGTTTTTTAGTGCTTTTATATGTCCTTGGTGACGTGTGTAGAATGACCTCCCTGTCTGGCCTATGTAAATACTGGGGCATGAACTGCAAGTTAGTTTTTAAACTCCAGTGGTGTTGTAAATGTCGTTGATTTTGTTGTTGGTTTAAATTGTTTGTTGAGTAAGCTATTTTGTAGTTGTATTTTCGTAATGTGTTGGTTAGATTGTGGGTTTTGGATGATCTGTATGGTATTGATAAGTATTTTTATGGGATTGTCATCTTGTGTGTTTGTATTTGGGTTGTTATGTTTATTTAGTTATTTTTTTTTTTTATGCGGTTCCCAAAACGGCCGTCCTCAACAAGCAAAGTAAGTGCTACTATAGGCAAGTTTAAAACATTTAAAAGTGTTTAGGCATTTTAAAGATTGCAGTTTTTGACTATTGCCATTAGGTAAGTCAGTCTCCTATCTAGTCCAAAAATTCCTAAATAAGCTCTAAGCTCTACTAGAACTAACCTAAATATATATCGTGATATTTCACGTCCATTATTTTTTTGTTGGACTGAATTTATAAAGTTAGTATTATTAATTGTAAACAATTTTTCCCCACACAAAGTACAATAATTTTACCTTATCTAATGAGGAACCTTTTGGTCACTTGACCTTTGTCGAATCACTGAATTAATTATCTTTATTTTTCAAAACAAAAATAGAGAAAATTAATTCAGTGATTCGACAATGGTCAATTGACCGAAAGGTGCCTCAAAACATATGGTAAAATCCCACCTAGTGGTGGGAAAAATTGTTTACAATTAATAATAACTTTATATATATATATATATATATATATATATATATATATATATATATATATATATATATATATATATATATATATAGGAATTTTTGGACTAGATGGGAGACTGACAGACTTACCTAAAGGCAATAGTCCAAAACTGCAATCTCTTGGAAATAAATAAATAGATACAAACTTATCACACTATTGAAATATTTTGATTGACAAAGACCTTTTTGATCGAAATATTTCAATAGCCTAAATTTAAACTACTTAACTAAGTGAATATGTAATTGCTTACTTGCTGACGCATTTCAAAACATTCGTTCCTTTTACGAAGCTAACCCTCACACTATTTCAATAGTGTGATAGGTTTGTATATGTGTTTATTTATTAATTTCCAAGAGATTGCAGTTTTGGACTATTGCCATTAGGTAAGTCTGTCAGTCTCCTATCTAGTCCAAAAATTCCTAAATAAGCTATAAGCTCGACTAGAACTAACCTAAATAAATATATATATATATATATGCTGATACGTATTCCTTCACGGATGGAAAAAGAAAATATGATGAATAGTTATTATCTGGAGTACATTCGTTCATTCCGACGTTTCGCTAGAATCCCATTCAGCATTGACGAGGTGAACCCAACAACAGTAGAAGAACGAGTACGTAGTTAACATATACATAATTTTACATATTTTTAAATATACATAACATTACATATATTACCATAGTTAACATCTGGAGTTCATCCCTTCATTCTGCAGTGCATAAAATTGCAGTTCCGATGTTTCGCAAGAATCTCATGTAGCATTGATGAGGTGAACCCAACAACAGTTGAAGAGCGAGACAACTCATCATATTTTTCCATCCGTGAAAGAATACGTATCAGCATATATATATATATATATATAACTCAAACTTATTAGATCTTAAGAATTGTTAATTTATTGCTTAAATATACATTTCTATTCTAATCTGCCACTTTATCAATCTGTATATGTTACTGATTTTAATAACAACAAAACCATACAACAAATAATTACACTATCATGGACAAAACTGATAATTGAAAGTTTTTTGTTGGTTTTATGATTTTACTGTGTTGAAACATCAAATATTAAAAACTCTCAACCATTTAAAATCATTCACAAGGTTGAAGGTTAAACTATATATCCCACAATCGTAAGAATCAATAAAACACAATATTTATTAATAAAATATATCTTACCATTTAAACTTGTCCTTCAAATGTTGGACTGTGACAATGGGCTGTAGGTTTAGCCCTTGCCTATGCTCATAGAACTAGCAAGGCAATGTTTCCAATTCCCGGCAACGGCTCCACTCTGCAAAATACAATATTCATTAAACACTGTGTAATCATTTACTTTTTACATGTAACTGATATAGACTTTAAAAAATGATATACTCATTTCCTTCAGACATATAATCAATTTTAGCAGAACAAATTATATCGAGCGATACAAAATGTCACTTTGAAGTTACTTGCAACTAGACATTCTGTTAAATGTAAGTTGTTAAATAACTTATGACAACTTATACTTAACAAAATGTCTGGTCGCAAGTAACTTCAAAGTGTAATAAGTGATTAACAACCAGCTCGTCATGAACAAGATTTTGAAAAAAAAATGTCATCACAATTATACAAAAAACAACAAAACAATAGCTCAAATGCAAACAATGAAAAATTTTGGAAAAAAGCAAATACCACCCCTCCTCCTGGTGCACCTAAAACAAATTCAACGTTTCATTTTTTTTTTTTAGTTAGAAACTATCAATAATAAATACATAAAAACCTCTTTAAAACAAACCCTTTTTATTTTACACTTATGTACATTTCAGTTACCAGTAACCATTCTCAGACGGTATGTTATCCCTCTGAGGATGGTTACTTGGTAACTGAAAGATACATAAGGGTAAAATCAAGAAAGTTTGTGGTTAAGAGGTTTTTATGTATTTATTATTAAATTCAACCACAGTATATTCCTAATACTTAGAAACTATCAAAATGCTTCAAAAAGTAACTTAACTTGCTGGTGATTCCTTAAAAATTACAAATTTTGAAAACCATTCACCTTTACCAAAGTACTATTAACACCACGTTTCAACACCCGCGCTAACTTAATAAAATTATAATTTGCATACGCATCTAAATTTTTATGATCGTAAGTCACAAAAGGATGAAACAAACACCTACAGAGTATTCCATTGTAATGCACAGAACAGATATATTGCATTGAAGATTTACACCCTTTCATTTCTAAATTTCATCTAAAAACAATATAACTTACAGTGCATTAGTAGCATCAACTTTAAGAATTCTAAATCGTCCCCCCAACCGACTACTCGTGGAGTAGTTTACTACTTTTCCGTTTATAACTAAGCATTCAAGTATAATTTTGAGATAAAACAATGCCGTCAAATTTGGAAGTTAACGAAAAAACGGACAGTAGTTTTATATCTCCAATATCGCCGTCGTGCTGAATATGTTAATATTCAAGCCTTTAACCAAATTATTACTTCATCTTCATACAAATATACCAATAATTACAAATAGACAAACTTATATAATTTGATTGCTTCTCGGCTGTAACTTGTGTTTCTTGTCTTCATTGATTTTACAAAGTCGTTAGCAACAAGAATTGGTTTAATTTTCTTTAACTGCATGATTTATAAAAAAGTTAATTACTTCAATGCAGTAATACAAACTGTTAAAATAAGTCAACTTGAAAATAAATGGTGCAAGTTACCATGCAATAGCAGCTAGACAGACCTGTATTGTTTAAGAAAACACATTTTACTGGCCAATGCAGAAACTCATAACAGATATTTAAAAAAAAATAAAGAAACTTCTGCACACATCCCACATATTTACAATTTTGGAAAAAAAATAATCCAAACCCCAACAGCGTCACCTAAAACCAGGTTGAAGCTGGTTTTAATGTGCTGAACACAAATATCAACTTTTCTTACATGGAAAGTACGGAAAGTTATTTTCTTCACATTTTAAATGTTAAGTTGTAAACGCATGTAGGCCTATAGCGTGAACCGGGCGCATAGTAGCTACAGAGCACTGCACTACATCTAGATTTGTAATTTTGGTAAAAATATTGACGTAATGACAAAGGTGCAAAATTTTTTTTTTTTTAATTATATTACTCGTTTTAATGTGTAGAACACGAATATCAACTTTTTTTCCGCGGAAAGTTACTTTTTTTACATTTTAAATGTTAAGTTGCATGTAGGCCTATGGCCTGAACCGGCCGCGTAGTAGCTGCAGCGCACTGCACTACGTCTAGATTTGTAATTTTTTACAACATTACTACATACCTATATTAAAATATACCTACGAAGTATCCAGTCAGGATAGATTTGGTTATAATGTTATTCAACTTTACTATCCACCAACATTGAAATATACTTACGAAGTATCCAGTCAGGATAGATTTGGTTATAATGTTATTCAACTTTACTATCCACCAATATTGAAATATACTTACGAAGTATCCAGTCAGGATAGATTTGGTAATAATTTTAATAAATATTGCTATCTACCTATATTAAAATATACTTACGAAGTATCCAGTCAGGATAGATTTAGTAATAAATTTATTAAATATTGCTATCTACCTATATTAAAATATACTTACGAAGTATCCAGTCAGGATAGTTTTAGTAATAATTTTATTTAGCATTACTATCTACCTGTATTCAAGAATACCTAAGAAGTATTCAGTCAGGATAGATTTGGTTGTAATTTTGGTGAATATTTATACTTATTGCCAATGCAGAAAATTACAACCAAATCTATCCTGACTGGATACTTCATAGGTATATTTTAATACAGATAGATAGTAATGTTGTATACAATTATTACCAAATCTATCCTGACTGAATACTTCGTAAGTATATTTCAATATAGGTGGATAGTAAAGTTGAATAACATAACCAAATATATCCTGGCTGGATACTTCATAGGTATATTTTAATGTAGGTATATAGTCATGCATAAAATTATAACCAAAAGCTAAATTTTTAGATTTTAAGTTTAGTATTAAAATAAACTGGCTTTGACGTAGTGCAGTGCGCTGTAGCTACTGTGCGGCCGGTTCACGCTATACGTGCTATTACAGACTAACATTAAAAATGTGCAGAAAAATTTTCCGCGGAAAAAAGTTTATATTAGTGTTCTACACATTAAAATGAGTAATTACAACAACAAAAATTTAACAATATCAATAAGACTCATTTACACTATACATGCCATTACAACCTAACATTTAAAATGTAAAAAAAGTAACTTTCCATATTTTCCGCGGAAAGAAAAGTTGATTATTCATGTTATACACATTAAAATGAGTAATTTAAGATGAAAATTTTTTTTTAACACCAATGTCATTAAGACTATATTTTTACAAAAAAAAATATTATTGTGAAAATGCACATGGGACACTTCCAGAAACTGAAGTACAAAATTGGTTCAGAAACATGTCCTAAGGTCATATCTATAAATATTTTTTTACACGGAAAGTTATTTTTTAACAAATTAAACTTGGGTAAAAAATTTCAGTCCGGAGTGCTATGACCGCATAACAATGACAGGCTGTACTACATATACGTATATTTAAATATACCTTTAAGTCTCCAATTAGGATATATTCGGTTGTAATTTTATATATTACTATATATCTATATTAAAATTTACCTATAAAGTGTCCAGTCAAGATAGATTTGGTTATCTGTTATAAATTACCTAGTTAAACGTCTACTCCTACAGAGTAATACTTTTTGCCAGGTGACCTTGTGATATCTATTCTAACCTTACATGTGTACATTTGTTTTGTTAAATGTATAAAATATAACCAAGTTTATCCTAACTGGATACTTTATATGTATATTTCAATATAAGAATATGATATTAACCTTCTGTATCAATAATAATTATCAATGTAGCTTCAGGACATATTCTTGAACAATTTTATACCTTTGTTGATTCCATCTTCGCATGAGCTACTAGTAATCACTTACACTTTTAAATGTTTTAAACTTGTCTATAGTAGCACTTACTTTGCTTGTTGAGGACGGCCGTTTCGGGAGATGTGTCCCTTTGTCAACTCAGACCGTAACTCAAGTTACTTGGGTAACTCAACTTGAGTTACGGTCTGAGTTGACGAAGGGACACATCTCCCGAAACGGCCGTCCTCAACAAACAAAGTAAGTGCTACTATAGGCAAGTTTAAAACATTTAAAAGTGTAAACAATTTTATACTTAAATTTCAGGTGGTGCCTAATGTGCACATTAAACATTAGTATTTCTATACCTACTCTGCCATTTCTACAATATTTATTCACATAATGTTTGGCCCCTATAAAACTTATGCATCTTAAATTTCTGCAAGTTGTTAAATTCTAGCTTCTGTTTCTTTTCAACAAAACTTTTGGTAATTATTGGATATCACAACATGTCTCCATAGCTAAATTGAAAATAAAATTGACTCTTAAGTCAATATATTACCAGTACAAAATATTATCTTACCCTGATATAAAAAGGAATTCTTCCTTACATTACCACTTATACATTCTAGTTCTGTATGTAAAACCATAAGATAGAAATTTATTGCTTATGTTCACGTAAGCGTTAAAAATACAAATATCATCTTAATACACTTACCTTTACATTGTTGAACAGTAAACTTGCTGACAAATAATCATTCCTACATTGCATGATAAAAAAAAATTCTGTAAGAGCTTCATTACCACAGCAAGGTTTTCACGTTTTACAAAGTTTATTCGCTTAAAGAATCCAAATTTGGTCCATATAATGAGAAGAGCTACCTCCCAAATACTTGCAAATTTACGACTACTCTTTAAAGAAACGAACGCCTACAATATATGTGGAAACAAATAAATTAGCTATAAACACTTCCAAATGAACGCCATTTTTTTTCAGAATTCAGAATGAATATAAGGCGCGGCAACAATAGAGATTAGTGGAGGAAGGAGCACGGCAAATGGCCAGTAGATATTAAACTATTGATAATACAAGCATTGAAATATAATGAAAAAAAGGAGGTGAATTTACTTACATTATACTTTATTGGTATAAATTATATAAAATTTTTTTAAGAATCAATATTTCGATCAACTGTTGTTAAATTATATATTTGAGTACATTTATTGCTTTTCCCAACATTAAAAAAGTTTATTCTTTTGATGCATTTCAAAATATTTTTCTATTTTCAAAACTTTAATTGTACTGTGAATATTAAAAACTGACAAAAAAAATTGTAGGAAATACAACTGTTCCATTAATTTTGAATGTCTACATTAAAAAATGTCTTTAAATTAAGAGTGTAATCGTGTTTATTTACATGACTGGAAAAAAGGCTTAAAAATTGATTTATATGTAAAGTGATATATATATATACACACACACACACACATATATGTCTTCCGACTTTTTTCTTAATATCAAAATTTATAACTACAGACACAAGATATATAATGAAGCTTTAAAAAAATATTTCTGTTGTGAGGTTTTACATGTTCTTTTGTAGTATTTTTTTCATAAATTATACATTTGTTGATTTCATCTTCGCGTGTGCTATTAGAAACTGAAGTACAAAATTGGTTCAGAAACATGTTCTAAGGTCATGCTAAGATAATATAACATTTTTACCATCGAAGCTCGATTCCCCTTTATCACATTATATAAATGATAGATATAAAGTTAATGATTTGAGAAATTCAAAGATTTTTGGTGATGAATAAAACCTTATTTTAATAAGTAAAGTTTTTGAATCAACGTTAACGTCCTCTTTTTAATGCACCTAATTTGGGTAAAACTTACATATCCTTTTAGGCTTACGCGAGTTCGTGTAGCTTATCCTAGAAAAATTCATTTTGAATTAAAGAATAGTCATAGAATCATTAGTATCGGTACACTAATCTTTCAATATAGTGTTACCGTGGGAAGTGTAATGCCCGATCGTAGTTAATAATTTAAGTTTTTCCGATACGTCAAATTGGTGATAATAAAAAGAATTTATTTATTTTTTTGTCAAAGGTTACCGAAAAATATTAAACAAAGAATAGCCGGAAGAAAAGAAAATGAAGATATATTTTATGTAGTCAGTTTATTGTTTGCCCGATTTATCATTATATTTTGAATAGTTTTACAAAATTATATTTTTGTTTACCTGGTTTAAGTCTAAGAAAGATTACTATTTCTCTCAGTCTTTCACAGGATAAATGTTCAATTTTACAAATTGGTGATATTACAAAGGGCAGGTAATAACAACAGCATTTTTACCTTTGTAGGTTACACTTTATTATTATTAATGTTTAAGTTTGCTTAGAAGATCAACAAATTTTTAAATTAAAATCGTGTTAAAAAAAATGTCTTGCAATGATCTTTCTCAAATTAAGTTGTTTTTGGATTAGTTATCAGTATCGAAAAGTTATTTTATAATTATTCAAGCACTATAGAAAAGTTTCTTGATGTAATCATCTTGAATTCACTGATTAAACTAATTTTAAACTACTAAACTAATACGTAATTCACTTACGTATTCACTTAGTGAAGTAGTTTAAAATTACTATAGAAAAGTTTAATTATAACTATGAAAAGGAACAATACTAAACCTGCATCTGCAAAAGTCTATTCAAGCCTATGACCCTTGTAACAGCAAATATAATGTCTCATAAGTCATATTTAATTGAAGGGCGTTTCTATAACAAAAACAGTTAATTGTCTTGTTTGAAAAAAATATAGTCTTAATGACTTTGCCTTGAAATTTTTGTTTTAAAGTTATTCCTTTTAATATGGAAAGTTATTTTTTCATATTTTAAATGTTAGGTTGTAATGGCATGTATAGCATAAACGAGCATATAGCATAAACTGGCGCGTAGTAGCTACAGCACACTGCACTAAATCTAGATTTGTAATTTTGTACAACATTACTATATACCTATATTAAAATATACCTACGAAGTATCTAGTCAGGATGGATTTGGTAATAATTCTATTCAACATTACTATCTACCTGTATTAGAGTATACCTACGAAGTATTCAGTCAGGATAGATTTGGTTGTAATTTTGATAAATATTTAGACTTATTGCGGATGCAAAAAATTACAACCAAATCTATCCTGACTGAATACTTTGTAGGTATACTTTAATATAGGTAGATAGTAATGTTCAATAAAATGATAACCAAATCAATCCTGACTTGATACTTCATAGGTATATTTTAATGTAGGTATATAGTAATGTTGTATAAAACTATAACCAAATCTATCCTGACTCAATACTTCATAGGTATATTTCAATATAGATAGATAGTAAAGTTGAATAAAATTATAACCAATACTATCCTGACTTGATATTACGTAGGTATATTTTAATGTAGGTATATAGTCATGTATAAAATTATAACCAAAAGTTTATATATTTAGATTTTAAGTTTAGTATTAAAATAAACTGACTTTGTCGTAATGCAGTGCGCTGTAGCTACTGTGCGGCTGGTTCTTGCTATACATGCTATTACAGACTAACATTAAAAATGTGCAGAAAAATCAACTTTTTGTATTTCAACTTTGTATTTAAGAAAAAAGTTAATATTAGTGTTCTACACATTGAAATGAGTAATTAAAAACAAAAATTTTAACAATATCAGTAAGACTTGTTTACGATATACATGCCATTACAATTTAACATTTAAAATATGAAAAAAGTAACTCCGTATTTTCCGCGGAAAGAAAAGTTGATATTTGTGTTCTACACATTAAAACTAGTAATTTAAAAACAAAAAAAATTTTTTAACCAACATCAATAAGACTATATTTGTACCAAATATAGAATTAAAGTGAAGTCATTGAATCGACAGTGCACATTGTAAATATGGTTAGCCAATATGGAGATTTAAATTCAGAAGACTTGAGTGAATATGTGGAAGGGACAAAAATGATATTGATTTACAAACAGTGAGATATTCAACAGTGTGTAAAAAGGACACTGAGATCACAGAAGACACTATCAAAAAGATGATGAATCTGAAACAGGAGATGCTGAAGAAGATGTAAGAACGCCAGGTGTGAAACAGAACGATGCACTTTTTGCTTTTAATACATTGACTGGGCAACAGAAAATGACATACCATACCATCAAGTCTTGCTGTTTTAGAAGCAGCAGCTTCAGCTCAGAAAGAAGACTTAAAAAGGCAATCAACAAACTGAAGCAAACGAAAATTTCGGATTTTTTTAGTAAGAAGTGAAGGCTATAAAAAAGTAAAGTGTTTATATTCAGTATGTACAATAGTATGTTTATTTGAGTTTTATCAAGTCTGATGTTCAAGTGTTTGTTATATTGTTCATTTTAAAACTTGACTTGTTTCAATTAAAAAAATACATGTTTCATTTGGTAAATGTTTTCTTTCCGTTATTACTGTACTTGACTAACTCTACAATTACATTAGCCTATACTTTATAATACCATACAATCATATATGTAGCCATAGTTACGTTGTAAGTGTACGTAGTACACGTAGTTTCCCTTAATCTGAATAAAACCCTCTAATCTGAAATGGACGTACATTTATTATTTCGAATTACCGGGAGTGGACCTGAGGAATTTTATTATAAATTTACCTAATTATGGAATTAATGTTTCTCATTAGTATCAAAATATAAGTATTAAACAATATATTTAATATTTATAAAAAATATTTCATTACAGTATGTTCTTTTTATTTATGTTACTTTCACCATGTTGTATGAAAATGTATTTTTAAAATAAGTGCTTATAATAGTCTTAGAATTTGATACCTTTCTTCGGAATACAAAATTTTTAATCTTGTTATTCTGTTTCAGATAAAAGGACGTTACATGAAAAACTTTCTTGTTGTTGCGGGAACTATCTTCCTGACTATAGTCATCAAATGTATTATTATTAGTAGGTACACCATGACACCTTTCGAGGACTTTTGGTATCTGCTGAACTCGGTCCTGTTAGGGGAAGAACCGGTAAATAATATTTATTTGTCTTTAAGGCAACAAAATTAATTTTTTATAATTAACATAATTATTTTTAGACACAAATACTGTTCTATTCATAAATTTGTGATGAATACAGAATATTCATAAATTGGTGATGAATACAGAATGTCACGTACATGGTTATTAGGATTATGAAGTAGATTAGACAACACAAAACTTTTGAGACACATGAACACTTTTTAGTTCTTATTTCAGTTTTAGAAAAGAAAGTTTTATTAATGTTAATATATATATATATATATATATATATATATATATATATATATATATATATTCTTGATATTTAACTTCATCCATTGTTTTTCCGTTACACTGACTTTATGAAGTTAATATATTACTATGTAAGTAATTTTATCCACCATTAAGTGCAATAATTTTACCTTGAGTGATGAGGCACCTTTCGGTCAATTGACCATTGTCGAATCACTCAAAAAAAAAAAAAAAAAATTATTGCACTTAATGGTGGATAAAATTACTTACATAGTAATATATTAACTTCATATATATATATATATATATATATATATATATATATATATATATATATATGAAGTTGATATATTACTATTGTAACTATTGTAAATACTTTTATCCACCACTAAGTGCAATAATTTTACCTTGTTGTGATGAGGGACCTTTAGGTCACTTGACCATATTTTTCTGGTGTAGATGTTCGGTCCGTGATGTTGGTATTTGTTGACAGTACACGCATTTTCTCTTGATCTGCGTGTATGATGTTTTTATATAGTATGTCTTGGACAACGTAAAATATCAATATATATATATATATATATATATATATATATATATATTTATATATATATAAATATATATATATTTATTGTAATAAATATAATATATATATAATTATATATATATTACATAATATATTACATAATATATATATTACATATATATATATATATTACATATATATATTACATAATATATATATATTTATTGTAAGTGGTTCTTTTGTTGTATTATAATATGAATGAATGTTTAAAATATATTTTTCAATAATAATTTCAATCAAGGTAGGTTAGTAACTTTTCTAATTTATTTTAAGATAAATAAATTTTCTAGAGCTTTCCTTTATTTTTTGTTTGCCAACATTTTTTGTAGTATAAATTAATGGATATTTTATGTACATACACACACTGTATATACAGGGCGAAAAAATGACAAGTAAAACATTCACAGATTGTTTTCACAAACTCATGCGTATTAATTAAACATTTTCTTCGCATGGATTAAAATTTAGGTAATTAATTATTATTAATATTGTTTTAGACAATTGAAGACTTCATACTCCTTGTGGGTACTTGTGTGGCATTTATTGCATTTGTGTTGTGGTGTTGCTTTCCAATTGCACCAAAACAAGCAAACGCACCACTACAGTATGACCCAAGAGGCGGCAGTCAATATAAAAAGTTGGATACATGTTATGAAATACAGACCTAGTACAGGTTTATATAGGCTGTCTTTAAAATAGCATCAAGAAAGATTCCATGTAAATATTTTTAATATTTATTTTTTTAAATAAACTGATTTTCTTCTAGTCTAAAATTTTATGTAAACACATGCCATCTCATAAAAGACTTGATTTTTATAATTATAAAACATATTTATTTTGTACTTTTAATAATTTTTAGTACTATGCTATAAGTTATAACAAGGCTTAATTATTATTTATAAGTAGGATACATTTGCTTTAAAATACTAGAAATATATAAGCAAAATTGTAGTTTAAGTTGTGTATCATTGGAACAATGTTTTTTCATGAAAACTTTGTTTTCAAATAATTTTAAATTTATTTGCTGTTTTGTTTCTTTGCTTATTCAATTGTTTTATAAATATCCAAACGGATTACAAACAACATATTTTAGGATAACATGTGTAATACTTAAAATTGAAGCAGTCCAAGTGTTGAAAGGTTTTTTAAAAAAAATTATTACTTTTGATTTTGTAAAGTTCAACCTAATTTGGTCATTTTCATTATTCTATTGTCACAACACAGTTTGACTATCTTAGTATTTTATAAATACATTCATCCCTCCTTGGTTGATAGCCTCTGCATTACATAATTTATATAAGTCCTGCTTTCTCTTATCTTGAACTTTTAGGTCTTCTATTCTTTTTTTTATACACTGGTAATTTCTGATTAAGTACTTTTTAAAATTATTTTGTTTCTGATCAATAAATTTATATCGTGTTTTAAAGTAATAGTCCATAGTATTTTGGTGAGTTTAATTTGGTTAGTATCTTTGTTTGATAAAATAATAATTTCCTATTAAATGAGAATTTATGTGTTGAGTGAGAACATACTCAATTTTACTGTCTTCGTTAATTGCATGGTCAGGACAGATTTGAACAATTAGAGGTTAAATTATGTTCCTTTCTTGAAAATTCATGACTGTTGCTAGTTAATTAGTTTTGCTTATATGTAGTTTAATTCTTTAAATGCATACTTTCTTGTAAGCCTGTTTTGTTGTGTCTGCCATGTATTTATATGATTTCATAGGTTGTATTAACAAAAAAATTGTAACTTTTGCCAGAAGTATAAACATTATAAATTTAAATAGATTTAATATTCTACCTAATTCTTTATTAGACCTGTATTCCAAAATTATCTGATATTCAATAATATTTTTTCAAAACTTTGATGTATGACTTAATTATTCAAAACTTGTACACGATTGTAATTTTAAAATGGTAAACACAAACTGTATTCAGTTTTACCATGTTAATTACTGCTGTTGCTAAATTTTGTCATTTTATTTATTAATCTTTACAATAATTTTATAATTACGTATTAAATAGAAAAGTGAAGTGAAGTTTTACATCCATAGAATATAGTCATGGATAAGTTTGCTTCACGGGAGCCATCTCTCTTGCCTCCAAGGTCAAAGGGAATAAATATTCTTGCCTTAATAGTATTATAGTGGATTCCTCTTGGTTGGACCATTGGTTCATCAGACCAGCCATTTAATTTGACCAAAATTTGCATAATATTTACTAAACACTTTGAATGTTGAGTTACGGTCTGAGTTGACAAAGGGACACATCTCCCGAAACGGCCTTCCTCAACAAGCAAAGTAAGTGCTACCATAGGCAAGTTAGAACATTAAAAGTGTTTAGTGATTACTAGTAGCTCACGCAAAGATGGAATCAACAAATGTCATAATAATTATATTGAAAAATTAAACCTAATCCTATGAGCATTTGGATCTCTATTATTACTATATTTTGTGGTGTAGCATCTGTTTGTACTGAATATATGAGAAAATATCTATTATGCAACAGAAAATAGGCTTTATTGCAAATGCTACACATGGATTTTTGAATGTTTCAATACACTGAAAAGAAAATCCCTACTGAAGTGAGTCTGCAGCTATTGCCAAATCATCCCTCTGTACTAAAAAATGTCAACACATAAATATTTGATAGTCTATCTTATCCTGAAAAACTTGATTGACACTTTGTAAGGATGCTTGGTAGTTACAGTCAAATACAATGTTGAACTTCCTTATAGTGGTTCCTGTATTTTAGAGGAACCATATGCTACTTTGTGAGCACATATCAGCACTTTATTAATTCAACTACTTGAAATTAAAATTTTCATGTTCAGAACATATTCCTGAATAACATAAAATAGAATCATTACGTTCAGTTAATCTTAATTAATCACTTAAACAATAGTTTATGACTATCTGAACTTTAAATTTTGTAAATTTGTTAAAACTTACTGAGACAACGTTTTGGATCGCTTTCAAACTGTAGCTGCTTTAGTTCAAAAGCAATTGAAAACGTTCTGTCTCAGTAAGTTTCAACAAATTTACAAAATTTAAAGTTCGGATAGTCATAAACTAATGTTCAAGTCATTAAATAAAACAGAAATCGAGGTTGCCGGTTGTGTAGTAAGTTATTACTCTACATTCTCAAAGCATGTTTAATCGGGCCATATCTTCCCAGTCCTGAAGATGTTTGATTATCCAGAATCGAATGCATTACTTATTAATGTGACCATATTATTCACAATCTATTAAAATATTCTTCTTTGGGAATAGTAGAATAAATTGTGTTGTTTTAAAACACATAAAAATCAGTATTAAGTGCATTATTTATTGTGATCTCACAAGTTGTATCAATACTTAATTCTGTACTTGCTCAAGTAATGGATGGGTTTGTGGTGTATTAATGAGATTTCTTTAGTAAATAGTAAATAGCATTTCTTTTGTTTGTATTTTTCTTAAAAGATTTTGTACACCTTACATATAATAAGAAAAACAAATTAAGTGGTTATAAAACAGATGAATAACAGCAAACTAACAAAACATAAATTATGAGAAAAAGGGAAATTATGAAAAGCATCACCAATTAAGTGTTTATAATTATTGATACAAATAAAAATATTAAATTATGTTGTGTTAAATGCAATGTAAACATAAATGAGAGGAACAGTGTAAATGTTAAAACTCTGCACTAAGCACCATACAAAATATTTGTAAATGCATTTAATTATAAGCCTGAATTTATTTTTGACAACTAATTAAAATCTAGTTTCCTAGTCATTTTATTGTTTTGTTTTAATTTTTTATTCTGATTTTTGTGTTGTGTATTATAATGAATAAATAATATGAAACATTGTGAACGTGTAATTATTTACAATTATTTTTATTTAAGTTTGTATGCATATTTATTAAAACTACTTTCTGATTTACTGATTATCTATAAAATTAGGCTGCATTTTACCCTTCATCCTTATTTCTCCAAGAAATACTCATGAATTAATTAGTTTCATCCATTGAATGAATAAGCCCCCAAAATTTTATCAAGATTAAACAAGTAAGTGTTTATTTAATTTGCAGTATTTGTGTTGTAATTCTTGAGGTTTTTTATATATAATTATTAATATTACTTGACAAAAAAATCACTACTTTCTAATCTAATTTTACACTACTTAACTAAGTGAATAAGTAATTGCTTACTTGCTGACGCATTTCAAAACGATCGTTTCTTTTTCGAAGCTAACCTTCTACTAGCGGCTTCTGGCTCTTTACAAACGGTATGACAGGGTTGGATTTATGACATTGGGTGAGGTGTCGGCGTCTTGTGTAATGTATTTGAAAAGACTATTGGCTTCGAAGTGTGTGTGGTCATTAAATATATTTTCTCTGTCTGTTGCGTAGTGTTTGTAGATTTCATATTTTTCTAAGGTTGTTAGTTTTTTTACTCTGTTTTAATGTGTGTAGAATATTTAAATTAGTGTGTATGTCGGTATGTGTGTGTTTGGGTATTATTTAGGTGTTTTGTGTAGCTGGATTTAGGGTTTGTTTGGGTAATGTGTTCATCGAAGCGTGTGTAGAATAACCTGCCGGTTTGAACGATGTAATAGTTGGGACAATCGTTGCAAGTTAATTTGTAAATACCTGAGAGTTTGTATGTGTCAGTTTCTTTTTGAAAAGGTTGTATATGTTTTCTTAGCGTGTTTGTTGTTTTGTAGGATATTTGGTAATGGAGTTTTTTAAATGTGGAGGCTATTTTGTGTGTTTTTATTGTGGTAGGTGAGGGATATGTATTTGTTATTTTTTGTGTGGTTTGTTTGTGTGGCTGTTAGATGGTGTTTATGTTTTATTTTCCTGAGAATGTTGTCTATGAGTGTGTGTTGGTAGCCGTTTTGTTGGGCGATGTATTTTATGGTATTAATCGTAGTCTTTTTGTAGCATTGGTATGTTTGTTAGACGGTGTAACAAATGATTAAAGGCAGCGTGTTTGTGTTGTGTGGGGTGATTAGATGTATTATGTATGACCATATCTGTAGTTGTTGGTTTTCTGTATATTTTAAAATTATGTCTAGTGTTGTGTTTGGTGATAGTAAGATCTAAAAAGTTTATTCTATTGTTTTCTTCTAACTCGAGAGTGAATATGAGGTTTTCGTGTATGGTATTAATGTAATTATGTAGTTATTTGATTTGCCTTTTGTTGAAGTTGTATAATATTAAAATGTCATCTACATATCTATGGTAGTAAATTATTTTATGTGTGTGGTTATTGTTCTGTAGAATATATTGTTGTTCGATGTGGTGTAGGAATATTTCTGCTAGGATGCCTGAGATAGGGGAACCCATTGGGAGGCCATCTTTCTGTGTGTAGTATTTGTGTTGGTCTGTGAACTAGTTTTGTGATGTGATGAGTTTGGTGAGTGTGATTATTTCATGTGTGAGTTTATGTGGCGTGTTGTTTGCTGTGAGCATATTTTGCAGTATGTTCAGTGTTTGTTCTATTGGCACATTAGTGTAAAGGTTTTTTATGTCGAATGAGGCTATGTTGGAGTTGTGTGGTATGTATGTGGATGTCTTGTATTTTGTGTATGAGGTCTATGTTATTGTGTATGGATGTGTGATTGTGAAAGTTTATGTTGTCTCTGATAAGTTTGTCTATGTATTTGGCTAATTTATGTGATGGTGCATATGTGTGATTGATTAGTGGATGGATGGGTGTGTTTTCCTTGTGGATTTTAGGTAATGCATTTAATACGGGGGCTTGGGGCTTTCTAATATTCTCAGCAGACGCTTTTGACACTAGATCAATGCTGTGAGTCTTGTCTGTGAGCATCGGTAAGTAGTCGATTTTGCAAAGTGATTAAGATGTTTTATTTATTAATATTAGAAATCTAAATGCTCAATATTTTATACTCATTGTAACAAATCTTTTTTAAAAGCCAAGATTAAAAAAATTGGTTGAAATTATCTTGATTTCACTGCTTAAATTATAACTAATTATTTAAAGAACTAAGTGAAAACTATTAACTTACTATGTTAACGTGTTTCAAAACCGTTTTTTTATTATTGAAGCCTAACCCGCTACTTAGCCAAATATTTTAAATCCTTGACTTTCAAAAATGACTTGTTACAAGAAATATTATGAAATATTCAGTATTTAGATTTCTAACTACAGTAGAGTCTCGATAGTTCGAGATAATGGGACAGAGACCCACTCGGATTACCGAAATCTCAGATTATATGGAAAAAGTTCTTGAGCATTAGATAAAATAGGACTTCTAATGAACCCTAATACAGTAAAACCCCTCATATCAAGATCAATGTGGCAACAGCCTGAACCTGATTTATTAATAGCAGGAATAAAGACAGGTCCAGCTAATCATTGATTGGTTTGTTTACTTCAAGAGAGTTGATTTTCTGATATGTAATGCACAAGACTAGACATGCATTACCTTATACAGAGATATTTGTTGACTGTCAAAACTTACAGCGTAAATAAAGAAAGATATTTATGGCCCATTGACCTTCTGTCATCTAAACATAACTGATAGGGACATTCAAACACAACATAACAGGGAGCATAAGCGACAGCATAACAGAATAGGGAGGAAGAAAAATATCATAGTTTCAAACATTTCTTGGAAGCCTGACTCATTTCCTTTGCATGACGTATTGATATAAATATTTCTTGAATGCATGATTCATTTTCTTTACCTATAAACATTTCTTTCGACTCATTTCCTTTCAAATAGATAAATTAGACTCGAAATATCGAGACTACTGTACTTTCAAGTTGACTTATTCAAATATAAGTATTGGGTTAAATAAATTCATTTAAACCTCACATGTTTACCACTAAAAGAAATTAATGATTGTGTTTACCTGATATAAAAACCGATCTAACACAAATGATTTTATTTTGCTTGGTTTATTTGAATCTTCTGGTTGGATGTTTACTGGAGCACCAATGAGTCCCTTTCAACCTAAATGAGAATTTATAATAATCCACAAGTCATATCAATAAATTTCTATAGAATTCTAAAGTTGCTAAATTATTTTAAACACTACTTAAGTCAAACAAGAAGTGTTTTGATACAAAATAACATCTCTACTGATTCTGTAACTCACATCTATAAATTGCTATATAATTTCAGTTGTAAAGATTTTTTGGATTTGATAGTAGACAGTGAGTTAAACTAAAAGGGTATTGGTACAAAATAACATCTCTGCCAATACAGTAACTAAATTTGTATGAATTTCAAAATTCACCTGTCTTACACACCTGTACAAAAATCATGTTTTCCAAGTTGGAGTTTTATGTAAAACTAAAATAATTTATTTTTTTAAAGTATGTCTCTTTTTATATAAATTATAATGAAGACTTAATCTTTTTTTAATATTGCTAACACAAAGCAGCCCTTCACTATTCCATGCTGTTAAAATACCTACTTAAAATGTTTGTGAAGTTAATTTTATTTTAATATTGCTAACACAAAGCAGCCCTTCACTATTCCATGCTGTTAAAATACCTACTTAAAATGTTTGTGAAGTTAATTTTATTTTAATATTGCTAACACAAAGCAGCCCTTCACTATTTCATGCTGTTAAAATACCTACTTAAAATGTTTGTGAAGTTAATTTTATTTTAATATTGCTAACACAAAGCAGCCCTTCACTATTCCATGCTGTTAAAATACCTACTTAAAATGTTTGTGAAGTTAATTTTATTTTAATATTGCTAACACAAAGCAACCCTTCACTATTCCATGCTGTTAAAATACCTACTTAAAATGTTTGTGAAGTTAATTTTATTTTAATATTGCTAACACAAAGCAGCCCTTCACTATTCCATGCTGTTAAAATACCTACTTAAAATGTTTGTGAAGTTAATCTTATTTTAATATTGCTAACACAAAGCAGCCCTTCACTATTCCATGCTGTTAAAATACCTACTTAAAATGTTTGTGAAGTTAATCTTTTTTTAATATTGCTAACACAAAGCAGCCCTTCACTATTCCATGCTGTTAAAATACCTACTTAAAATGTTTGTGAAGTTAATTTTATTTTAATATTGCTAACACAAAGCAGCCCTTCACTATTCCATGCTGTTAAAATACCTACTTAAAATGTTTGTGAAGTTAATTTTATTTTAATATTGCTAACACAAAGCAACCCTTCACTATTCCATGCTGTTAAAATACCTACTTAAAATGTTTGTGAAGTTAATTTTATTTTAATATTGCTAACACAAAGCAGCCCTTCACTATTCCATGCTGTTAAAATACCTACTTAAAATGTTTGTGAAGTTAATCTTATTTTAATATTGCTAACACAAAGCAGCCCTTCACTATTCCATGCTGTTAAAATATCTACTTAAAATGTTTGTGAAGTTAATTTTATTTTAATATTGCTAACACAAAGCAGCCCTTCACTATTCCATGCTGTTAAAATACCTACTTAAAATGTTTGTGAAGTTAATCTTATTTTAATATTGCTAACACAAAGCAGCCCTTCACTATTCCACGCTGTTAAAATACCTACTTAAAATGTTTGTGAAGTTAATTTTATTTTAATATTGCTAACACAAAGCAGCCCTTCACTATTCCATGCTGTTAAAATACCTACTTAAAATGTTTGTGAAGTTAATTTTATTTTAATATTGCTAACACAAAGCAGCCCTTCACTATTCCACGCTGTTAAAATACCTACTTAAAATGTTTGTGAAGTTAATTTTATTTAAATGAATTAAATAAAAGGAGTAGTAGAAGATTAATTAATATTTATTGTTTGTATTTACACTTATATTTGCAAAGAAGCGACACAACATTATACAATAATTATTAAATCATTTCACTCATTAAAAAAAATATGTGCATTTCCTTAATTTAATATATAGATTTTATTACACACTTAAAAGGCTAGTTTGAAATATCTTAAAATAACTATAAACAATAAGAAATATTGACATAAAGCTTAATAGAATCTTCATAGATTCTTTAATAACTGAGATTACATTGACACTAAACATAGAAACTTAAGATATATACAACCCATCTTCAGTTTTCTTTGGAAGTAAATATGTACTACAGTAAATGGTTTGTAAATGCATTCAAAAATTCCAATTAATATAAGTTTGACATTTCAGTACAGGAGAAAATATTTTAAAGAGTGCAAATGTTCAAAAGTTGTAATTCATATTTGAATTTATCTTTTGTTCCACTATCGTAGAATACAACAAATTTTCCAAGTGTCTTTGGTTGCTGTTTATTTATAAAGGTTTCCTTCTCAACTATTAATGCTACACACTTGTGCATATGTTATACTTGCCTATAGTAGCACTGATATGATTGTTGAAGATGGTCGTTTTGGGAGTATGTATGTAGAGTATAGCTTCAAATGTTTGTAAATCTCATATCGTTCCGTTGTGTATCGTTGGTTATTTTTTTTTGTTTGGGAAGAATTTGTAGGTTAGATGTTATGGTTTGTGGGTATATGTTTGGCGAACTTTGATTCAGTGTTTTTTTAGTGTTTTTTATAGCACTTTTATGTGTTCTTGGTAGCATGTGTAAAAGGACTTCCCAGTTTGGCCAATGTAAAAATTGTAAGCAAGTGTAACATATATATATAAGTGTTTTTTAGTTGAAAACTAGTAAATCAGATGAAGATGGAATCAATTAATATTAAACTTTATTCAAATTTAATACCTTCCCAACAACAAATCTCTGATTTAAAACCAAAAATATTTTTAATCACTTAAACAATAGTTTATGACTATCCGAACTTTAAATTTAGTAAATTTGTTAAAACTTACTGAGACATCAGTGTTTTCTGCTTGGAGACGTTGGGTCAAGCGGCGACGGTTTTAAATGTAGGTTTTCGATAGTATTAAAGTAGGTTTTTGATACTATCGAAAACCTACCTTTAAAACTGTCATCGCTTGACCCAACATCTCCAAGCAGAAGACATTGATGAAGATCGGCACATAGCGATCGAAAACGTTCTGTCTCAGTAAGTTTTAACAAATTTACTAAGTTTAAAGTTTGGATAG
The DNA here is from genome assembly GCA_036971475.1 of Prosapia bicincta. Taxonomy (NCBI): domain Eukaryota; kingdom Metazoa; phylum Arthropoda; class Insecta; order Hemiptera; family Cercopidae; genus Prosapia; species Prosapia bicincta. The sequence goes on from JBAIZL010000007.1 coordinate 34,680,457, forward strand.
TCATAAACTATTGTTTAAGTGATTAATAAGATTCACCAAACGTAATGGACTACAAATTTCAAGAAAAAATATTTCTTTTAATGTTTTTATTGAAAAAGGCTAAAAATAAATATGTAAATATTTGGCCACTTTCTACTGTACTACATTCAAAAATGAAAATTTTGGAGAAAAAGACTGATGCATTTGAGAAATCTTAATTTTTTATTACTTGAAGCGTTTGTTTCTTTAATGCATTTTTTTGATCACAAACCTGTTTCAAAATCATCATCATATAAAAGTAAACGTCAATATAACACTGACATCAATTAAATAGGTAAGAGTTAAGGTAGGTATTTAATTAAGCGATTTACAAGTATTGTAGAGAAGGTAATTGTCTAATTATAAACACTAATAAATAAAAAACAAAATACCTACATTACATACTTGAAATATAGCTACTAAATACATATTTATGAACATAATATATATATTATATATATGAAGTTAATATATTACTATTGTAGTAATTTTATCCACCATTAAGTGCAATGATTTATTAAAAAATAAACAAAATACAATTATCAATAAAGCAACAAAAATAGTCGAATAAATCATTGCACTTAATGGTGGATAAAATTACTTACAATAGTAATATATTAACTTCATAAAGTCAGTGCAACAGAAAAACAATGGATAACATAAAATATGAAGAATATATATATATATATATATATATATATATATATATATATATATATATATATATATATATATATATACACGTAAAAGCAACTCCAAATATAAAATCTATGTTGGGACTCATAAAATCAATAGACTTCTGACTACTATTGTATACAAATCAGAGATAAATCTGCGAAATTTAAGAATAAATCTTTTAAGGTGAGTGTAGAAGTTACTCTATTGCTAAGTTACTCTCTTCATTGTTGAAAGAACTTGATCTTACAAGAAGAATATCAGTTTCTTTTGTAAAAAAGCTAAGATATGGAATCATCATACAGAATTTGGCTCCACAGAACTGATCTTTGGGCCCAGTAAAGAAACAATTTTGGTTAGGTAAATAAAGATCCTTAACCCAAATCCAAACTTATTCACAGAATTAATTCTAGACAATTATGAAACCACTAATGGGAAAAAAAGACTACATATACGATTCAGAAAGAAACTTCTGCCCTAAATTAAATTCACATGTCTGATAATGTGTCTACATAAAGGACTATTTCAGATATATATATTTTTTTCTTGATATTTTACGTTTTCCATTGTTTTCCCGTTGCACTGACTTTATGAAGTTAATATATTACTATTGTAAGTAATTTTATCCACCATTAAGTGCAATGATTTTACCTTGTGTGATGAGGTAATCACCATTGTCGAATCACTGATATTTTGATCACTAAAAATATCAGTGATTCGACAATGGTCAAGTGACCGAAAGGTGCCTCATCACACAAGGTAAAATCATTGCACTTAATGGTGGATAAAATTACTTACAATAGTAATATATTAACTTCATATATATATACGAGGGCTATTCAGAAAGTAAGGAACGTTTCTGTCTGACGCCGCTAGGCACACACCGATCTCATACATTTTGGTGCGTGCACAGTCGGCGTCCAGCAGTGACAACAGGAACATTTCCGCGTTGCCCGTTTTTTCGCAATTTCAACTGAAGATGTAAAATCGCGATTGAAAATCCCGCCAGTTGTCAGTATTCCTACGACCGACATGGTGATACACTACTGGATCGCATCATAACTGGTGATGAGACATGGGTAAAACACGTTAATTGCGAAACAAAATTACAGTCCATGGAGTGGGGGCACACAAGCTCTCCAAAAAAACCAAGAAAATGTTTGCAAACATTTTCAGCAAGAAAGATTATGGCGACGGTTTTTTGGGACAGGCAAGGTGTGCTTCTTATTGACTTTCTTGAACGTGGTTCAACAATAAACTCTGAGTGGTACTGTGAAACTTTGCACAACCTTAAGAGAGCAGTTCAAAACAAGCGCCGAGGGAAATTGACGTCAAAAATTTTCTTTCTGCATGACAATACCCAACCTCACACAGCAAACCGCACCAAAGAACTCCTTCAGTCATTCAAAGGGAGGTTTTTCCTCATCCGGTCTATAGTCCTGACCTTGCACCAAGCGATTTTCACTTGTTTCCAAGAATGAAGATCTGGCTAGCAACACAGCGCTTTGACGACGACGCAGCGTTCAAGGCGCGCGTCACTGAGTGGCTGACATTGCAGGCGGCAGATTTCTATGATGAAGGAATTTCAAAGCTTGTCCACCGCTACGATAAATGTCTCAATTTGTTTGGCGACTACATAGGAAAGTAGTATTTTAGTTGCTCTTTCAGATGTATATAATAAAAAAATTTTATTGTGCTTATTTTTTTTTTATTCAAGAACGTTCCTTACTTTCTGAATAGTTCTAGTATATATATGTATATATATATATTTTACGTTATCCATTGTTTTTCCGTTGCACTGACTTTATGAATTTAATATGTTACTATTGTAAGTAATTTTATCCAACATTAAGTGCAATGATTTTACCTTGTGTGATGAGGCACCTTTCGGTCACTTGACCATTGTCAAATCACTGGTTACTGATCAAAAAATTGAGAAAAAGTAATCAGTGATTCGACAATGGTCAAGTGACCGAAAGGTGCCTCATCACACAAGGTAAAATCATTGCACTTAATGGTGGATAAAATTACTTACAATAGTAATATATTAACTTCATATATATATATATTCTTGATATTTAACGTTATCCATTGTTTTTCCGTTGCACTGACTTTATGAAGTTAATATATTACTATGTAAGTAATTTTATCCACCATTAAGTGCAATGATTTTACCTTGTGTGATGAGGCGCCTCCACAACAGAAAAACATCAGTGATTCGACAATGGTCAATTGACCGAAAGGTGCCTCATCACTCAAGGTAAAATTATTGCACTTAATGGTGGATAAAATTACTTACATAGTAATATATTAACTTCATATATATATATATATATATATATATATTACTATTGTAAGTAATGTTTCCACCATTAAGTTCAATGAAAAATTATAGTGGAAAAATTACAATAGTAATATATTAACTTCGTAACGTAAAATATCAAGAATATATATATATATATTGGCAGTCCTGTTTATTCTTGCATGGACCTCTAAGTGATTTCATTGTATGCATTTTCTACTCTATATATTATTCAAAATATATTTTAATGAATTTTTGTAATAGTGTTTTAAAATAAAGCATAAATAGTTAATAAATACAAAACTTTAAATAAATACAATACTAAATCAACATAGCTTTAACACTATTTTAGTATTTGTAAACTATAACAGTTAAAAGGCAAGTTTTTTCTTAATTCTTTGTTCATATAGAATCTACTACTTAGATTTTAAATAAACAGTTTAATCACATTAATTTGCAAATATAAATAAATCATCATTTACAAACATTATTACATGGAAAATAATTTTTCAAAACAGTTATAAGTTTTTTAGTATTTTACTAACAATGTTTAAAATATATTTTTTTTTAACAAAGGCATATTTGCCACAATTACCTGGAATATTAAGGAAGAGGTGAACCAGAAATAATGGATGAAATAAAAGGAATATAGCCCAGCCTGAGAACCACAGGTTTACATTCAACCCATCTTGAACATGATGTCAGAATGTGAATTTTCATTCCTACTTTTCAAGGTTAGGTTGCCTAAGGAAAGGTTCCTTAGCTGCTGAAATATGCATCTTCTACTGTGTTGAAAAGACTTTGAATGTTATAACTGAAGTTCTACTAAAATTAAAATAAATCTGAAAACAATAATTTATAGGGATTTAATTCATTATAATAATAATTTATTATTAATTTGTTTTAAAAATCTGTACTCAACCTTCATTTGACATTAATGACAAAGTAATAGTGAAATAAATCATATGTTAAATCAAATGTGTTACTCTCAAAACTATAAAATATGTAAACCCACTTTGTTTATAACAGTGGTAAAACCTTGTTACAAGATCATTTAACTTGCATTTCCAATAACTCTGATCTTTTAAAGAAAAAATTTAATACATTTTATTAGAACTATTGTATGATGGCACATGTAATATAGTGTACTACATACATGGTGATCAAAAAGCACAATCACATCGGGGGTCGTCGTGAAAGTGCATGAGATCACTAATGAGGGTGATATATATGAAAAGAATAAGTTGGTTATATTTTACATGAAGAATTGCACATGAAAAAGCTTTGTGAAAGATCGGTGTCGCACATTCTCAACGCAGACCAAAATGCATTTGCACATAGCTTTCACCCTATTCTCCAGATTTGGGTCCCTCGGACATCCATCTTTTCACAAAATTTTGTGTCCAATGAAGAAGCAATTGCGGGTGTAGATGGGTACTTTGCAGGACTTCCTAAAGAATACTACAGGACTGGGAAAATGGCATTGGAACATCACTGGATGAAATGTATTAATATTAAAGAAGATTATGTTGAAAAGAAAAGTATTGAAACCACAAATTGTTTGTATGCCCAGAACTTTTCAGACAACCCTCGTATACCTTGAAAAAACTACTAACTCCCTTTATGTTTAATAAATATATATAAGTATTTTCTAATATAGAATAAACCTTTGTTTAAAAATATAAAACATCTAAACATTTTTTTACAATACATTTTTGTACATTATTTATAACCATACAAAAGTTTTACTGGTTAACATGAGTTGTCAAACCATATTTTAATCCAATTATATGAAACATAAAATTCAAAACTTTTGTTATAATTACAGCAAATTATACTGTGACTAAGGTAATTATAAGTATAGGGTATTTATTTATCCAGTTATTTAAAAAATATTACTGTTAAAATCGAAACATATTCACTTATTTACTAAACTTGTGCTCTTTTCACTTGTCCATAATCTTCTAACCTTCATCAGTTTCTTGACTTCTATGTACTTTAAAATACTTCCTGTATATCAATTTTTTGTGTGTCTTCACTTGTAGTTCTATCTTTTTTTGTGAAACAACAACTTCTTGTTTAAAATTTCACCCAATAATCAAATGTTTGTTATTTAATGCTGTAATGTAAAAGATTTTACCTCATTCATGTTTTAACCTTATTTTTTAAAGAATTAATTATATAAAAATATTGATAAAATCTGGTCTTATAATAAATATTTTCTTATTACATTTTTCATATTACTTGCGACCAAACTTTTTGTTAACTAAAGGTTGTTATATTGTTAATGTACACTTGGAGAAAACGTTTTCGTCATCAGCCTTATAAATTTATGCTTTTAAGTTTTTGTACATACATATTTTGACCTCTGAGGACATTGTGGATTTGTTATATACCTTGATCTTTCACTTTCTTATTGAATAAATAATTAAATGAAGTATTTATTATAAACAGATAAAATATAAATTAAAAGTTTTTATACATTTTTATTGACAAAAGTGAATATGCCAATTTGATTTCTTGTTAGCTAAGCAGTAAGCTTCTCTATTCCAGTTTAATATCAGGGAAACAATATGAAAGTTATGTATTAACGAAACGAGTCAATAGAATTAAGAACTATACTTAACAAAATAAAATACCAGAAGTATAAAACAAATAAGAGCAATATAGGTGTTATATTCATTATAAAAATTATATGTTATGTAAACAAATATATTATTTGACATCTTCTTTATATCATTGTATTAAGCATCCTTTTCATTCTGCATTGATGGCTTCATATGAATCCAGGGTGTCTAGTGACAGGGAAAACCTGGAAAAGTCAGGGAATTTTAAGATTCTGGAAAATTCAGGGAAAAGTCAGGGAAAATTTTTAAAAATCGGGAAAATATTTATTTTGATTAGAAACAAAACTAGTGGCTATTGCTCTCGAATATTTGTTATTGTAAGCCAGCGGTTTAGGGGCAGGGCAGTCAGGAAATAACACTTCTTTATTTAGATGCCCATTATTTATTTGATAAGCCCAATGCTATGACTTCAGGACTTATGTCAATAAATATTAAACGTGTCGAGTTGGTACAGCTGGGAGGTTTTAGCCTGGACCGTGGCCTTGGGGTGCGCAGTGGTTCTGTTATCATATGGACAGGTGGGGATAACAGATAACTCAGTCTGTTTTTGACCACACAGAACCCTGTTTAAACATTCGTAGCCAGCTATTTGTCTAGACTCGTGATAGTATGTGTTTTATTTGACGGTGATTATTTGTACACTGTTTATTTCAACATGGAAGGTTCCAGTTTTCATTGCAGTAGCGGGCAAGTGCATCATGCAGATGTCGTCATTACCTCCCCTCCTTCCTTAGGATAAATATAAACTAAAAGATGAAGTGACTGAAGCAGAGATTATATGGTGCGTGAATTTAGTAATGCAACACTTCTTTACGCAATGCAGAAGGTAGTGTGTGCCTCTTTCTAAGGATGTTCCCTGATAGCACCGGTGCACAGAACATGAGATTGGGGAAAGATAATATTTCCTATAGTGTTGTATTCGGTTTATCAAATTATATTAAAGACCTGTTACTGACATCATTAAATTAAAATTCTAACTATGTAATTGGCTTTGATGAAAGTTTAAACAAAATATCACAAAGAGCCCAAATGGATTTGAGTGTTAGGTATTGGGATGCAGAGACGGATGAAGTGAAAGCTCGATATTTTGGCTCTGTGTTCCTTACAGACACATAAGCAAAAGAGTTACTCAATTCGTTCTTCAAAGTCTGGATTTATCCAAGATCCTTCAGGTATCAATGGATGGGCCCAATGTAAACTGGGCTTTCTATAGACATCTAAAAGAGGAAAAGTCAGGGAAAACTCAGGGAATTTCTTCAAGCTATTTTACTAGACACCCTGGAAAAGTCAGGGAAAACTCAGGGAATTTCTTCAAGCTATTTTACTAGACACCCTGGAATCTCAGGGATGGTTTTTGTTTGAACCCATTTTACACAAATATCGAACATATCTTAATCCTAAGTTTTTTCATGAGATGGAATATCATATTAGCATTGCTGTACAAATTACTGTGCACAGAAAACTTGACAATCGTACTTCAGATATCAACCATTAGATTCCAAGTGCTGGTACCTGTCTTATGTTACATCAGCTTCTTCTACGTTAATGTCTTTGAGGATTGTTGAATTGATAGATAACACTTTGATACTCATCTGTAAAACATTCCTTGTGTTCTGTTGGGCTCAACTCAAGTTTTGGGTAGCAATAATTGATCCAGGTAGCCAAACCTCAGCCATCACTTAAATACTAATGGATTCATTGTACTTGTGCACTCGAAAATCAAAGCTCTATTTGATTGGAGTTGCGTCTGAGACTACCTACATTTCAGAACAGTCCACTCTACAATTGGTCTTTTGAATCAACAGCATTTTCGAGTTAACTGAGCCATATTGTAGAACATCGTTGAATCTGATATCACCGCACATCAGTCGTATTTATCAGCACTTGCAATTGGATAACCCACACTTCAACTACCAGGAAGAGATTTAGGAAGTGGAAAATCAAGTGTTTGTGCATTGTATTTAGGCAAAATGAAACGTACATTCAATGTTTATGTGTTACCCAGACCTAACAATGTTTGTGAACAACAACATTCCAGGCTTAGATTTATATTATGCAGAGAATACAAATATCTATACTACACTGATAAACTCAATGCTACATCAACTTTGCGCATTTATTGCACAATCAAGTAAATACATATGGTTCATTCATCTTTTTAAATTATTCTCTTAAACATTATGCAGGCTGCTTTAATGATCTATTTTGGTCCTTCGGTAATTTAATTAATTGAAAATGATTTTATCGCCATACACAACAAATGTAAATTGTAGTCAACTTTATGTTATATTGTTTCTGACTATTTATACCAATTTCACCATTTTTAGGTTTCTTCATAATTTTCTGTTTTTGAGCCAAAATGAGAGTTGAATGTTTTCTATACGTTATGACTACGTAACTAAGTAAATATTTTAGAACTTACTTGCTGACGCATTTTGAGATAATCGTTTCATTTACGAAGCTGACACTATATTGGCCATTAGAGTGTCAGCTACATACGCGAAAAGATTGTTTCGAAATCCATCAGCAAGTAAGGTCTAAAGTATTCACTTAGTTATGTGCTAAATACTTATAGTTTATTCAGTGAATTCTAGATGATTACAACAAACAACTTTGGATGTTTTATTTTGTTAGATACAATATTAACTTTACGATTTCCCTAATACCACTTGAGAATCATGATAAAATCCCTCATAAGCTACATAACTAACCAAACCAAGAAGTCATTGTAATTCTAGACTAGGGCTAGGAAATGATTGGTACTGAATGTGAAACACAAGGAAAAACTAACAGAGGTATTTCCAATGCTATGGGATATTAACTGAAGTTAACCTATGTTGGGCAAGGATCCTAGATCCTCAATTTGGCTGGACAGTTATTTTGAGTAAATATAAACTTACCCTCAAAGTTAAGTGTAAATGAATCTTTACATACAACCTAGGGATGGGCCAATTCCTAAAATTTTAGGTTTCGATCCTAAAATTTTAGATTTTGATTCTAAAATTTTTCTTCCGATTCTTATGTTGATTCTTTTTATTTATATAGGCCTACATGATATTCTCTAATAATAAATTTAGTCAACATCTCGGTCATATGGAGAAGGCTTTTAAAAGTTTTGTTTCAATTCAATAAGCTTTACAAACCATCCATCCATGATCAATGAATAAGAATTTCTGAAAGCATTACAAACATATCAGATAAAAGTGACACACAAACGGACCAGAAATGGTTTCCATCGTTTGTTGTAGCGATATAAATAATAATACTTTTGTTAGGTAAAATCGGTATTTGCTCCAATAATTTAATCCATTTTAAGGCAACTAATACAAAAATAAGACATAGTTGAGAATGAATTAATCTTCCAATAAATTACACCACCATGTATTTTAACAGTTAAAAACAACAAGAATTGGAATAATTACTTTAATCATGGTGAATCTAGTATTGACGATTGCTCGATACCATTAGAAATGGCAATTCATGGAATCAGCCCATCCCTAATAAAATCCAAATAAACTTTTATCAAAAGAGAATAAAAACAATAATATTACATAAATTATAAATTCATAATTTTATAGCAAAAACAAAATATGTTTATAATAAAAAAAATCAATTCTCTGAAATTTTCCTTAAGAAACTTGAATCAAACTGTCGTTATATTCTAAATTTGAAAACTATCTTTTAACTATTAACATAATTTTTTTTACATCCGTCATAACAAAAATAAATAAATTTGAATACAAATCAGTTAATAAATTGAACAATTGTAAATAATAAATAAAATCAAATTGAAGGTTTTAATTTATTTTTCTGCTAAGTAAAAGTAGATATTAAAAGCAAAAATAATTGTGTATCAGTAATATTAAATGGATATAAAACCTGTTTTAGAAGAAAAAAAATATTTTTAAAGCAAAATATATAATAAAATCAATAATAGTTATTTTTATAATAAGAACATATAAGTAATACACTTACACCATTTTGTTTATCCCTCTGGAGATTAGGTAAACGTTTTCGAGTATAAATTATTTTTAGGTTTCATGACAGTTGTACAACAGATTTTAAACTTTATTACCTCTTACACTAAACCACATCATTGAAAGTTAAACCTTTGTTTTACAAATAATCTATTAAAAAAAAGTTTTCTGTTTATGATCAGTCTATTTAGAAAAAAATATTTTCCTAGTTCATCCCTCTATATTTCTGACTTATACAATCACACCATTATACTCACCCCATTAATATTTTAAATGTGACTATAAACATTCTTTTCAAATTAAAAAAAAAAATTAGTGATAAAAATTACCACAGAAACAATATTTTTTTAAAATCTACTTTACAATAGCCATAATATAATGAGCAATTTATATTCGTTGGGCAAAGAACATCTTAATTGTAACCTAATTATAACAGGTAATCAGCACTACACAATAGATTACTGCAATTTTATGCTTCTAACACATAAATAAACTATAATAATACATTACAACAAAAAAACAATGGTCTATATGTTCATTCTACTTAATGTAATAATGTATATATCTATCTAGTAGTTGTAGCTTCTACTTACTACATTGTTAGCTTTCCTCTAAATTATAACTGCTTAAAGCAAAACTAAATTAATAAAACAAAGACAAATAAATAAATAAATAATAAAACAATAATTACTAAATTAAATATAGGATTAAAATCACAGATTTATTTAACTTACTTAAAAATATATAAATAAAAAAAATCACATTTTTTTGGTCTTCTTGCTTTTACTGCTTTTAAAAAACGATTAAAAAGGCCAAGAAAATACTGTTTCTATTTACAGCATATAAAAATTAAAAGCCTAGACTGATTCCAGTTTAAGAAGAAGTGCCGTAAGGACTGTGGAATTTCTTTCCTTCGTAACCCATTCTGTAGAATCATGATCGACATGTGGATCTACAGGTTTATTAACAATGGATACAGAAGGTGGCCCAACTTTATAGGAACCAGGGCGGACGAGGACTTGAAATGCAGCATATGCTGCCATTCGTCTCTTAGTTTTTGGATCATAAAATCTGGAAAAAACTGATTTGATTAAATAACTGTTTTTATATGGGGTGGTTATATAAAATTAATAATTGAGTTATTCCTTTATAATTTATGTAGTACTAGGAGACTGAGCTTCGATTGGATAAGACAGAATATTTATGTTAATTAAGTAAAATACAAATATTTATTTATTATATACACAATATAAACACATTTTAATACACAATAAAAATCCATTTTGAGCTATATCATATCAGCCTCCATATCCTCAGGTTATTCGTTGGCATTGGTGGATCTCACGGACCTTACCTCACCCTGCCTTACTCTCGCCTACCTTCGGCTAACTCCTCAACTCACCTCATCTCGTTGAGCTCTCCCTGTCCGTAAGAAAGTAATGGTTTATCCCTTGACTCCGAACCCTGGTTCGAGTCCTATATCTCAAGGAATAAACCTCTCAGGAGAACCAAACCCTGAATTTGTTATAAAAACCAATTAGCCTCCTATAAGCCTTTTAAGCTCCTTTCGGGGTAGTGGAATCTTTGAGACACTTTTGACTAAAAGACTACAATTGGATACCCAGTGAATTTATTTTATCTTAAATAAAAAACAAAGCTAATTGGAAAATATAAATTTTTTATTTTACATTTGACTTTATTATTAACTAGTTTATGTACTTTTACAAAGGATTTTGCATTTTATGATTTATCTAACCTGAAATTACAATTAACCTGCCTATCTTGTTTCCAGTTAATAGTGTAGAATATGTCTCCTTATTAAGTCTAAATTATTATTATTATTAACACACACACACACACACACACACATATATAGATTTTTTGGACTAGTAGATTGACAGACTTACCCTGATAATAGTCCACTCTGTAGTCTTGAAATAGAAACATTTTGGATGTAGAAATAACACTCCAGAATGGAAATATCAACACAGGAATTCACATCAAACCGACAAACCACCTACAATATCTCCATTTCGACAGCAACCACCCAATAAACATAAAACGATCCATTCCATACAGTCAGGCAATCAGGGACAAGAGAATCTGTTCTAATGATAGAGAATTGGAGGATTTTAATAAAAAGATATCAACAGCCTTCCAAAGAATAGGATACCTAAAAAAACTCATTGAAAACCAAATTCATTCAGCACAATCCTTGGTTCACCCCAAACCACAAACAGAACAAAATAAACTGTCTTTAATAAGAGACTACCATCCTGGTCTACATAAACTCAACAAGACATGATAGATGGCTTCAAAATTCTTCAAGCTTCCGTCCACACCAAAAATCTTTTCACCGATCCACCTCAAATTTGGTACAAGCAACCTCCCAACTTGAAAAACATCCTAGTACATCCTAAACTACCAGACCCTGATGCAGAGAAACCACACAAACTTCCTCATGGCTCCTTCCCATGCAATAGACCTAGATGCAAGACGTGTCCAATACACCCCCCAGCAAATAGTTTCAACAGCTAAACAACAAAAATGGTCTACAAAATACAGGGTCATCATAATTGTACATCGAAAAATATACCAGCTACAATGTAAATTTTGCTCAGCACAGTACATAGGCCTGACCACGGAAGGTCTGAATATCAGAATGAATGGCCACAGACATGATGTTAAAATTATGAATATAGATAAGCCAACAGATCAACATCCTGCGAGTCACATCACAACTTTTGATGACTGCTATACCACAAAAATAATTAAAGCACTCCCCCCTGATTGCAATCCCTCAGAAATGAGAAGATGGGAACTATCATACCAGTGGTATACCAAGTCCAGACAATCCCCTAACCTCAATATCAGATAAATCCATTCACTTTTTTCCCTAATAGCCTCATCAGACGTCTCCAATCTCTTTTCCCCTGACAGACTTATATAAACTATAATCACTCATATGCTCATAGAAACAATATATATATCTTTAATCTGTGCATCTGTAACATCTAATTTCTACACAATCTGTGGTTACCACTTTCACTTTATTTTATTTCATTCTCTCATATTTCATTTCGTGTTTCTATTTCAAGACTACAGAGTGGACTCTTACCAAGGTAAGTCTGTCAGTCTCCTAGTCCAAAAAATCTAAATAATTTTTACCAACCAAAACTATATATATATATATATATATATATATATATATATATATATATATACATATTTTGATATTTTACGTTGTCCATTATTTTTCCGTTGCACTGACTTTATAAAGTTGATATATTACTATTGCAAATACTTTTATCCACCACTAAGTGCAATAATTTTACCTTGTTGTGATGAGGCACCTTTCGGTCACTTGACTATTGTCGAATCAGTGATATTTTTTGTACTGAATTAAAAAATCACTGAATTAATTTTCTCTATTTTTCTGGTGTAGTTGTTTGGTCCGTGATATTGGTATTTGTTGACGTCATACGTGTTTTTTCTTGACCCACATGTATGATGTTTTGGAAAAGTACGTTGTCTGCATATGTTGTCTTTATGTTCATTAAATTGTTGTGTATGTTTTTATAGATGTGGTAGTTTTTTAGTGCGTTTAGTTCTATTGGGTTATTATTTATTTCAAGTATGGTTAGGTTATTTTCGTAACTTGTTATTTCATGTTTATGTGATATTAGGTGTGGTGCTACATTTGATGCTTTTGTATTTTTAGTTTTGAATGCACTGTAATGTTCTGCAAATCTTATTTGAAATGATTTGGTTGTTTTCCCTATGTAAAATGCGTTGCAGTTGTTACATGTAATTTTTGTAGATTCCAGATAGGTTATGCATTTCTGTATTTGTTTTGTGTTATTAAGATATTTTATTATTTTGTTGTTTGGTTTGTATGTTGGAGTTTAGTATTCTTTGTTATATATATTTGTTATTTTTTCTATTTTATTATTGGTGTACTTATATTTTAAGTAGATTTTTTTATTATTATTTTTGTGTTCAGGTTGTAGTGTTGTGTTGAGGTTAGGTAATTTTTGTAATTTATATTTTTGTATATGTTTCTTAGAAGATGTTTGTTGTATCCATTTTCTATTGCTATTTTCGTAATGTTATCTAATTCTTCATTTAATTTTTGTTTGTTATCTTGTGTGTATTTTATTGCTTTATTATGTTACTGTAAATGTTAATTTTGTGTGTCCAGGGGCGGTTAGATTTGTTGTGTATTGTGGTATTGTTAGAAGTTGGGTTTCTTGTGTACTGAAGTTTCTATTTTATTATTGTTTATATTTAATATAATGTCAAGATAGCTAATTGTTCTGTTTGTTTCTGTATCGAAGGTGAATTGTATGGATTTAGTTTGTTTAGTATTATGATGTGTTTGTTGTGAATGGTAGGTTGGTATATTACAAGTACATCATCTATTATCTTATCCATAGTAAAATGTCATGTGTGTATCTACAACACTTTGAACAAATAATAATTAAACCTATACTACACACACATTTTTTTGTAGTCTTTTATGTCGTTACTGTGAAATTAATTTTTTAAAATAACTATCCTGCAAGTACCAAGAACATAATACACAGTTAAGATATGTTTGATTATAAAAACAAATAACTCTTAATGCAAGCTAACTCTGTTGCTACACTACATCTTAGCTTTAACAAATTTATTAATTTCTTTACAACCAAAGTTAACTGTATAATTGTGTACTACATTGTAAAATAAGTATATAATTTAATCTAATAAAAAATATTGCTGTGTTTGATAAAAAAACAATAACTTATTAAGTTTTACTGTGTTTGTGCATAAAAGGTTACGTTAATATTTTTTCAAATTCTAACCACTATTTATGGTTAATGACATTTAAAATCACTTTTGTTTGAAACACATTTTTAAATATCACGTACAAACATTCAAGGTTGGTCCATACTTTGCCAAGTATTAGGTTGATACGGAATAATAATTTATTATAACAAATCATCCAAAATGCTAGAACTAAAATTTAACTCACTCATGTTTTGAAGAGAAGGCAGAACAAGCTGCATATTTGATAGTGGGGCTAAGAATCAGCTGTCTAGAATCACAATGGTCTTGTTTTGATTTCCTATGTACATCATGGCCTAAACCTAATTGACCTGAAATATTAAAATAAGATGTAACAAATAAATTCTTTAATTAACTTTATTTAATGTCTCTTAATAACTATTCAATGTTGTTTATGTTAATGACAGATCACAAACAAACTCATGTTTTTACAAATACTCTGTTTCAGTTTTCTATCCGAAAACCCTTTTCAAAATCAAAAATCTATTAATCTAATTAATATTAAACCATAGCTTACAGTTAATAAAATTCATAAAAATACTTTTAACATAATTAAAATAAAACATTTCACTACTCTTTATAAATATTCACATATACAAGTCAAATTGCACCCTACCCAAACAATCAAGACACTAAATAAATAACAAATCACACATTGTAGTAAATCACGTTCTACTCAATGTAAACATTTCCACTTACCAGGTGTAGATAGTTCTCCTAGATCTAGAATCCTACGAATAGCCCCTAAAGATGTACCTGCAAATGCAATATGCCATTGTTCTACTTCACTATTATTAGCTCTTCGCCTTCTCAGTGGTAATCTTGACCAATCACATGGCACTGAATATAACGCAGGTGGGTCTCCTTTACTTAACTGCCCACTTTGTGAGCAACACGAACTGCAGTAACAGACAGCGTGTGATTCACAACTAAAAAAACCACCTGAAAGGATTACAATAAAAACAAAAATAATTAATATTTGTTTTAGATATGAATATTATTTATATATACATTTACATAGGAAATAAAAGCAAAACCTGTCATCTGATGTTTTGGATACCTAAATAATAATTTAAAAAAATTTTTATTACAGCTTCACCGCAAGCATCGCATCTACAAAAAAAAGAACTGAAGAAGAGCATAAAGAATTCAATCAGGATTGGACAGACTCGTTCGCTTTCATATGCAACTGAGATGACCTTCCGACTTATTTCATTTGCCACTAGAAATTTGCACACAATAAGAAATCAAATTTAGAGAAACATTTCACTAGAAAACATACTCAGTTTGAAAATATGTAGTCAGCAAAAAACGAAAAAGCTGTCAACTAGCTTCAAAAACAAAAACCGTAATCAAGTTCCAAGTTAAGTAACTGGATGCAATCTTCAAGCAATGTTAATCTGGCAAGCTTCCCGGTAGCACTAGAAATTGTAAAAAAAAAGGCAAACCATGCACAGATAGTAAGTATGTCAAAGATTTCTTCATACGTGGATCTGAAGTATTGTTTTGTGATTTCAGCCAGATATTTTGAAACAAATCAAAAATTGTCCACTATTCCCCAAAACAGTACAAGATAGAATAGCTAAAATATCTTCTAACATAACATATTTGCAGGTGAAAGATATTCAACCTTCTTATGGCTTACCACTTGCTGTAGACGAGTCTTGCAACATAAAAGACACGGCACAAGTTATAGTTTTTCTCAGGTATATGTTTTCCCAAGGTCTAAAAGAAGAGCTTCTAGGATTGCTACCACCCTTAGTGGTAGTAGTGTAATAATTTCATGAACTAGTCCAGCGATTCAGGAGACTTTGAATCGATCTCTTAAATCAACAGTGTTTTGTTATACAACTAGTGCTGCTTCTTATACCATATCAAAAGCACAGTGGTAGTAGTGTAATAATTTCATGAAGTAGTCTAGCGATTCAGGAGACTTTGAATCGATCTCTTAAATTAACAGTGGTAGTAGTGTAATAATTTCATGAACTAGTCCAGCGATTCAGGAGACTTTGAATCGATCTCTTAAATCAACAGTGTTTTGTTATACAACTAGTGCTGCTTCTTATACCATATCAAAAGCACAGTGGTAGTAGTGTAATAATTTCATGAAGTAGTCTAGCGATTCAGGAGACTTTGAATCGATCTCTTAAATCAACAGTGTTTTGTTATACAACTAGTGCTGCTTCTTATACCATGTCAAAAGCACAGTGGTAGTAGTGTAATAATTTCATGAACTAGTCCAGCGATTCAGGAGACTTTGAATCGATCTCTTAAATCAACAGTGTTTTGTTATACAACTAGTGCTGCTTCTTATACCATGTCAAAAGCACAGTGGTAGTAGTGTAATAATTTCATGAACTAGTCCAGCGATTCAGGAGACTTTGAATCGATCTCTTAAATCAACAGTGTTTTGTTATACAACTAGTGCTGCTTCTTATACCATGTCAAAAGCACAGTGGTAGTAGTGTAATAATTTCATGAACTAGTCCAGCGATTCAGGAGACTTTGAATCGATCTCTTAAATCAACAGTGGTTTGTTATACAACTAGTGCTGCTTCTTATACCATGTCAAAAGCACAGTGGTAGTAGTGTAATAATTTCATGAACTAGTCCAGCGATTCAGGAGACTTTGAATCGATCTCTTAAATCAACAGTGGTTTGTTATACAACTAGTGCTGCTTCTTATACCATCTCAAAAGCACAGTGGTAGTAGTGTAATAATTTCATGAACTAGTCCAGCGATTCAGGAGACTTTGAATCGTTCTCTTAAATCAACAGTGGTTTGTTATACAACTAGTGCTGCTTCTTATACCATGTCAAAAGCACAGTGGTAGTAGTGTAATAATTTCTTGAACTAATCCAGCGATTCAGGAGACTTTGAATCGATCTCTTAAATCAACAGTGTTTTGTTATACAACTAGTGCTGCTTCTTATACCATATCAAAATTACAGTGGTAGTAGTGTAATAATTTCATGAACTAGTCCAGCGATTCAGGAGACTTTGAAACGATCTCTTAAATCAATAGTGTTTTGTTATACAACTAGTGCTGCTTCTTATACCATGTCAAAAGCACAGTGGTAGTAGTGTAATAATTTCATGAACTAGTCCAGTGATTCAGGAGACTTTGAATCGATCTCTTAAATCAACAGTGTTTTGTTATACAACTAGTGCTGCTTCTTATACCATATCAAAAGCACAGTGGTAGTAGTGTAATAATTTCATGAACTAGTCCAGCGATTCAGGAGACTTTGAATCGATCTCTTAAATCAACAGTGTTTTGTTATACAACTAGTGCTGCTTCTTATACCATGTCAAAAGCACAGTGGTAGTAGTGTAATAATTTCATGAACTAGTCCAGCGATTCAGGAGACTTTGAATCGATCTCTTAAATCAACAGTGTTTTGTTATACAACTAGTGCTGCTTCTTATACCATATCAAAAGCACAGTGGTAGTAGTATAATAATTTCATGAACTAGTCCAGCGATTCAGGAGACTTTGAATCGATCTCTTAAATCAACAGTGTTTTGTTATACAACTAGTGCTGCTTCTTATACCATATCAAAAGCACAGTGGTAGTAGTGTAATAATTTCATGAACTAGTCCAGCGATTCAGGAGACTTTGAATCGATCTCTTAAATCAACAGTGTTTTGTTATACAACTAGTGCTGCTTCTTATACCATATCAAAAGCACAGTGGTAGTAGTATAATAATTTCATGAACTAGTCCAGCGATTCAGGAGACTTTGAATCGATCTCTTAAATCAACAGTGGTTTGTTATACAACTAGTGCTGCTTCTTATACCATATCAAAAGCACAGTGGTAGTAGTGTAATAATTTCATGAACTAGTCCAGCGATTCAGGAGACTTTGAATCGATCTCTTAAATCAACAGTGGTTTGTTATACAACTAGTGCTGCTTCTTATACCATATCAAAAGCACAGTGGTAGTAGTGTAATAATTTCATGAACTAGTCCAGCGATTCAGGAGACTTTGAATCGATCTCTTAAATCAACAGTGTTTTGTTATACAACTAGTGCTGCTTCTTATACCATATCAAAAGCACAGTGGTAGTAGTGTAATAATTTCATGAACTAGTCCAGCGATTCAGGAGACTTTGAATCGATCTCTTAAATCAACAGTGTTTTGTTATACAACTAGTGCTGCTTCTTATACCATGTCAAAAGCACAGTGGTAGTAGTGTAATAATTTCATGAACTAGTCCAGCGATTCAGGAGACTTTGAATCGATCTCTTAAATCAACAGTGTTTTGTTATACAACTAGTGCTGCTTCTTATACCATATCAAAAGCACAGTGGTAGTAGTGTAATAATTTCATGAACTAGTCCAGCGATTCAAAAGACTTTGAATTGATCTCTTAAATCAACAGTGGTTTGTTATACAACTAGTGCTGCTTCTTATAACATATCAAGAGCACAGAGGTAGTAAAATATATTACAATTAAGATATTGTACATTTCGATGACCATAAAATGAAAATTTTGGACTTACACAATTTGGTAAATAACAGCTCATTTGTAGCCTACATGTGAGGAATAGATTTTCAAATAGAAATCATAAATAAGTTTCAGTGATTAGTAATTATCACACACAATTCATCAATAATCAACAAACAATGGCAGAAATTACAGATACCAAACTCCCCATTAAAAAAATCTTATTTGTTTTTTTAATTAAGTTCAAGACAACCCACTACCCATTGTGAAAATGCAGTTTCAGGCTTTTTCATCGAATCGAAAGCTTTTAACATGTCTGGGTTGGAAACAGGTTTCACATGGCATGGTATACAAATCTTGTATTCATGCTCCCATTGATTGCCCGCGATTTATCTCAAAGGCAATGTCAGTAAAACCTTTCCTTGATCATTTTTGATCGAAATATTTCAACACAAAATAAGTACAATAAATAGGCACAACAAAAAAATCGAAAATCTAACATAACAACATAACATAAAAAATAGCCTAAAACCAATCCAACACCCAAACCACAACCCTAACAACAAAAAATTCATAAACTTAACTAAAACCCAATTCACAGAAAAAAACAATAGCAAATGCTTTCAAATATAACCTACCCAATTTTAACAAAAACCAAATAATAAAAAACCTAATAGTTGACACAGAATCTAACATCCATAAAATTACCCACCAAAACACTGAACACATAAGAAACAACATTAATAATAAAATTAACCTAATAAAAACCGAAAAAAAAACAAAAAAACCAAAACATATATAAATTTTTTAAAAATCATAAAACTCAAAGAAAAACTAGAAAACAACGACTACTTAATATTAAAATCAGATAAAACAAACACAAAAGAAATAATAGAAAATACCAAATACATCAATTCAATGACTAACCACATAAAAGAAAATAAATACGAACAAATCCCAGACCCAACTAAAAAATACCTTATTACAATAAAAAACCTAATAGTCGCACACAGAAATACCCTAAACTATAACAATAAATTAAAATACCACACAAGACTATACCCATTCAAACCATGTGCACCAATATTAACAGGCATACCTAAAATCCACAAACCCAACACACCATTTAGACAACAAATAAATTTCAAAACAGCACAGTCTTACAAAATCGCAAAAATATTAGACAAAATAATAAGATCTAAAATACATATCAACAACACATTCACTTTTTTTCCTAATAGCCTCATCAGACGTCTCCAATCTCCTTTCCCCTGACAGACTTATATAAACTATAATCACTCATATGCTCATGGAAACAATACATATATCTTTAATCTGTGCATCTGTGACATCTGATTTCTACACAATCTGTGATTACAACTTATATTATTTTATTTCATTCTCATATTTCTTTTTGTGTTTTCTCTTTGATTGACAAAGACCACTGTGTGGTTGAAATATATCATTGGTTAAGTGCTTTTATGTGTTTCTATTTCAAGACTACAGAGTGGACTCTTACCAAGGTAAGTCTGTCAGTCTCCTAGTCCAAAAAATCTATATATATATAAATATAGATATGATTATAGTACAAAAAAAGTACACATTATTTAAAAAAGGGCTTAAAATATTTTGGCGATTCTTTGGGAAAACGCTGATATTGTGGCGAAACTATTAATAAAATACTTTTTATTCATTCACTCAAGTTCAAATACATTTTTTTAAAACTTGTAGCGGATGACACTTGATGTTAATACAGTTTATATCAGAGGTTTGGCAACATTTCTGTGTAAAACTACAATGAACCAATTAATCCCTCTGACCTCCCTAATCAATCTGGAAATTTAATGTTTTTCAACTTAATAAATTCATTAACTTCTAATACATACCTTCTAAATATTTTTACATACAAATAATACACTACATTACATAAGAAAGTTAAACCAACCTGGTAATCCTAAAGAATCCTTAAGCCTTAAACAGGCATTAAAATAATCACAATTACTGTCTGATTTGAACAACAGAGGTACTGTAGCAGATGGTGATATCATTGGTGTCGCAATATTTGATGTTATACTGTTTAAACTATTCTCTAATGAACGTAGCATTAATGGTTTCAATGGCATTGTGGTCGACGGTGATTTCACCAATGATGTATTCGCAAGGTTTATTCCAGTTTTATGGTCACAATTACTTTCTGATATATGCCTTGATATTTCAGCATTTTGTTGCTGTTCCAACTGCTGTATGGTTAGGTTTTCATTAGACGCTATTGATTTTGGATCTAATTCCATATCGGAAAGTGGAGACATTTCTCCTGGGGTTAAATGACCTGTACTACTAGACTGGATATTTTCATTTATTTTATCTATCTTTGCTCGCACTGAATCTTCTGTAACTAACAACAACCGCCCCTTTTCATGGGTCTCCAGATCAGCTTTTTCTGGAGCAGTGAAATCGACTATTTCTGGAATGATGTTACAGTTGTCACCTTCTATGCTTTCATGAAGAGTGGAATGAAGTTCTCCATTTAAAACTCCTGAATCAATATTATTTGGGTTGACAATTGTTAGCTAAAAAAAATAATAATATTAGTTTATTACACTTCCCGTCATTAATTATAAGCAAAAGACTGAAATATAAACTGTATTATGTGGGATTATAAGGTACTTAAACTGCCCTATTATTAATAGAAAATATATTAAATACCTTCATGTACAATTATTCAGAATAACAAACATATGATTTTGTTCGAATAAGGTCACATCGAGCTCTTACTTGGAAAATTGTTATATTTTTTGTTTGTTTATTAGGCACGAGCTTCTGATGAATTTTGTTCTACACAAAAATCTTAAATATTCCATGTTTCAAAAATCTCCAACTATACTGATGAAAAACTTCGATCAGCTCAATGAAAAATTTTTATTAGAAGCTGATAGTGGATTCGTAAATAACAAAAAATCCATCATTGCCATACTTTTGTATAGTTTGAAAATTTTAATGAGATTTGAATAATTGTTTTTTAAGCAATTTACAAATTACAGTTTCTATAAACTGAATGTATTGTTTTAATAGAAACTACTACATGTCTGAAAAAAGTTATTATAATATTTGTTTCATTAAAAAACTTAGTTGATGTTGTCATCTTGAATTCACTGAATAAATCGTAAGTAATTATTGAGTAACTGGGTGAAAAGTATTAACTTACCTGCTGACGCGTTTCGAATCATTTCACTGACATAGCCAACCCGCTACTTTTCATCAAAGAAACACGTAAGCAAGTAAATAGTTTTCATTTAGTTACTCAATAATTACTCATGATACAGAAAATTTCCAATCAAAATTGCCCATCTTGAAAATCAGAAAGTTTTTATTTGAAAACTTTTTTCCATTTCTCTCATGCTTTAAAACGAAGTACATGAACAAATATTAGGTTAAAATTTGGTAAAAAAACAACTAGAGATAAAACAGTTGGATCTAAATGACACAAATCTCAATACTTTGTTTATCTGAAGGAAGTTTAGGGTAACAGTACAATTAACTTTGTATATTCTACTTAAAAACTTATTGATTGGAACAAATCTCTGGAACTTGAATATAGAATGGAGTAAAAAGCCGGTAACATGAAAAGAAATCAAAGGGTTTACATGGTTGATGACATTATTTAAATTTCTCTAAGAATATATTAAATTTTAAAATAAACTCAGACACTCAGACCTACATCATACTCTACAAGCTATCACAACATAGACTGTTATTTAACATTTATATCATCATTTGTAGACATTGCAAAAAAAAATATTAACTGTATTTTATTAGCCAACAAGTTGGTTTGTACAACTATCAAACAGCTTTGATTTTAATAACTTGAAATAATGGTGGGAAATAACATAATGGCAATAAACCAAAACAAACCTTCAATGATTCAAATGTAAATATTAAAATAGGTCACTGAATCTAACTACAGACTAGTTTATTAAAACATACAGACTAGTTTTGACAACAATGTTGCCTTCATCAGTGATCGGCTACTACTAACCAATCACTGGTGAAGTATTAGCTAATCACTGATGAAGGTGATTCATCATCAAAACTAATCAAACTAATGTGCAGTGAGATTTTAAGCTAACTATTTTAATATTTACAGTTTTTCTCCCTAACTGAGCTCTAATTAGCTTAATATTTAGTTTTTTCTCCCTAACTGAGCTCTAATTAGCTTAATATTTACAGTTTTTCCCCCTAACTGAGCTCTAATTAGCTTAATATTTACAGTTTTTCTCCCTAACTGAGCTCTAATTAGCTTAATATTTACAGTTTTTCTCCCTAACTGAGCTCTAATTAGCTTAATATTTACAGTTTTTCTCCCTAACTGAGCTCTAATTAGCTTAATATTTACAGTTTTTCTTCCTAACTGAGCTCTAATTAGCTTAATATTTACAGTTTTTCTCCCTAACTGAGCTCTAATTAGCTTAATATTTACAGTTTTTCTCCCTAACTGAGCTCTAATTAGCTTAATATTTACAGTTTTTCTTCCTAACTGAGCTCTAATTAGCTTAATATTTACAGTTTTTCTCCCTAACTGATCTCTAATTAGCTTAATATTTACAGTTTTTCTCCCTAACTAAGCTCTAATTAGCTTAATATTTACAGTTTTTTCTCCCTAACTAGCTCTAATTAACTTACTATTTACCTGTTCACATTTTCCGTATAAATCCAAAACCACCCTGCAGGAAGGACTGATATTACTTGCAGCAATTCCTTGGTCCACACCATCAATGTACAAATGAAGATGTCCTGTGTGGTCTACCAAGATTCCGATCAAATGACCCACTCGTATGTTATCCAAGTTAGGTCCGTAATGACTTTTAATCTGAAATTAAAAATATCACTAACAATTTTCTGAAGGATGCTATGTATGAAGGAAGAGTATTCATATATTTAAAATCCTTAAATTTGAGAAACATAATTTAAAGATTCAAATAAAATGAGGGAATTCATTGACAACTAAAACCCTTTTTATAGGATTTATTAATTTTATTGTTCTTACTTGACTAATTAAAATGACACAGGAAAATAAAAGATATCTACAAAGCTTTAAGAAAACTACAAAATTTTCAAGCTCCTATGGAAGTGCATTCAACCAAATTTTAAATGATAACTGAAAAGAGTAATCACATTATAATATTAATAATTATCCAATAATTTTATCGGATATTAGAATTTAGAATTTTTTTACAAATATAAAAATACATTTTTTTTGAATAAATTTTTTTTTTAAAACCAAAGGACTTGACAGATGTAACATACCACTTATTTCTATTTTAACTCTCCAATAAATAAAGTTTTTAAATGGTAATGCTTTTAAAAGGGTTCAAAACTTTTAAAGACAACATGGTACATCACAATTTTTGTAAGATGAACAAAATATTCTTTGAACTAAAAACCAACCATAGAAGTACGAATCACTTCAGATATATAAATAAAATATACACTTGATTCCTACCCATTTAAAATTAATGGAACACACCCATAAATAATAACAATAAGACCAACTTTGAAAAATATATAATTTCTGGAATGCGCTTGGACATGAGATCCTCAAAATTCCCAAACACAAGTGAATAATATTTGAGATTTTAATGTACAACTTGCAAAAAACCAAGTTTAATCAAACTACAGGAGTGTAGACAATTGATAAAAGAGTAAACAGGACTGGAGAAAGGTAATTTGTGTGAATGTGCAGTCTTGAAATCAAGCAAGTGGACTTCAACGGAAATCAACAAAAAGAGCAGGTGCTCATTTTACTTGGGTATCAAGCACTAGAAGTTTAAACAAAACCGTACCACAATATCCAAGTACTGTGAAAACATATTAAAGTCAACATTATACCATGACAATGAAAACCACCACAGAACATTATAAACAGTTTGGCAAAATCCACAGAACATTATAAACAGTTTGGCAAAATATTTAATAAACTTGAACAAATCTTAAAACTGCTATAAGTTTGGAAAAAAATAGCAACATTAATATTATCGTAGAAAAAAAACATGCACAGTGGTAACAACAGTGTGGAATACAGTATAGACTGTCCTTAGCATTGAAGTTATAGAATTCTAGCAAATCCGAAGACAACTTCAAAAAATACAAGACAAGAATGAAAACACTCAAGATTATCAGAAAAAAGTCAAGAGAGGTTATCTAAAACAACGAATTATGGAAATGAAAGAATATTTCCAGAAATGGAATGTATGACTCGTTTATATCATTCAGAAGTTACATCAAAGGATACATAGATGGTGCGTACATTCAAACAATTAACAAACTACTCTTTATGAACAGTTAGAATAGCTTTGGGACTTGGGGAAATATTTATAAGAATGCCAAAACTGTGAAACACCAAACAAATAAGGACAAGTTTTAAAAAATCAACCACCAAATTGGACCTCAACTGACAGAGGATGAAGTTAACTCACTATCAATAGAAAATGATATTAATAAAACAATCAACTCTCAGTTAGTTTGCCTCTTAAGAAAACAATTGAACAAAGTCAGTTATTTTTCTTTAATTTGAGTCACTTTCAGGACCTGTCTTTTTACTTGACAGAGAATAAAAGTTTGTATTTATTTGTATCCAAATAAAATGACTACATTATGTAGACAATTGTGTTAACCAAAGAATCGATTTGTAAAATACTAGTTACATACGCTTACATACAAACAATGCAACCACAAATAAATCACAACTTTATCAGCGAAGGGATACATAAATAATTCGTATTTGGACTAGAGCTAACAACCTAGTAATCTGGCGTTTTGAGCCAGAGTCGCTTCGGTCCTATATTTGCTATTTATTGAGAAACTGCTGTGTTTCTAAAACCTACAATATATTTAAATGGCAAGACTCAGTAAAAAATGATTCAACTAAACTTACTTTTTGTCCATTATATAAAACTGAATCACTGCAAATAATCCACGAATCTCTTCTCAAACCCAAGGCGGTAACAGGCAATGAACAGGATGCTACAGAATATGTAGTTACACCAATGCACAGCGAAGACACCCACATTGGATTCAATGCATCCAGTTTAACCTTCAATTATAAAGTGACCAAATTTTACTATTTTTATTACCATTATTATATTAAATGTTTTCATTAATTACAATAAATTACAAATTAATCTTTTTAAGACGTTATTGTTTATTTTTTTGTCATTTAATACACCATAAATTGATTGTTTAGATTAAATAAACATATCAAAAAAATTATATATAAGAGTGATATTATACATAACATTTTTAGCTTTTAAATTACATATGCCTGAGTGAAAAATATCTGTGCCGAATATCTCTAGCACTTAAAATTTTACTAGTTCTATCACATGCTTTAGGTGTATCTGTGTTGAGTCAAAAAACACATACAAGGTATTATGTACTCACAGATGAACTAAGCTCAGAATATATAAGAAAAATCTTACCTACCAAATACTCTTGTAAAATCCTGTGTTCGGTGCTTTTTACATATTTAAAGAGAAAAGGTTAAATTATCAATAACAATAAATTATTTTCCTCTAATAACATATTATTGTCAAGACACAAATATTTAAATACCTACCAACTATAAATTAGCTTTAGAAAATGAAGATAAAATAAAAACCCTATGTTAACGATAGAAATTTTTAAAATTTGAAAGAATTTAAATAAACACTGGCTACTTAAAGTAGTGAATGATAAATATTCTTTCTTAAAATTAGGGATGGGCCGATTCCTAAAATTTTCGATTCCGATTCCGATTCTAAAATTTTCCTTTCGATTCTCGATTCTTTAGTCGATTCTCGATTCTTTCAAGTTATATTACCTTACATGCTAGTTCTCTAATAATTAATTTAGTCAACATCTTGGTCATATGGCAAAACCTTTTAAAGTTCTGTTTTAATGTAATAGGCTACACAAAACCTTCTACCGTGAGAGTGATATCTGTCTATAATATAATTTATTAAGGTTAAGTTTCGGAGGAATAATACAGTGTTTCTGTTATCCGTCTATTCGCTCAATCGTCATGGCCACGGTTCCGACGGTGACGGTTAATCGAGTTTTTACTGTACCTTTTTTGTGTTTTGTTCTGACATTTAGTGAGAGAGAGAGAGAGAGAGAGAGAGAGAGAGAGAGAGACGAGCGATGTCAAACGACCGGAAATGGTTACAATCTTGATTGCTGTTGCTTCATAAATAATAATATTTTCGTTTACTTTAATCATTTAATTCATTCAAATCAACTAATACATAAATAAGACATAGTTGGTAATTAATTATTTTTCCACACAAATATAATAAATTTTGGTAATAAATTTTGTTTGGTAATAAATTACTCCACACGCATATTTTAATAATTAACGAAATAGGAATCGGAATCGACACTTTTATGGATGAAGAATCGAGTATCGACGATTCCTCGATACCACCTAGAATCGACGATTCCTGGAATCGAGAATCGGAATCGGCCCATCCCTACTTAAAATCTATAGAGTAAAACCTGTTTTAATATACATCCTGATCTAAGCAGTATTTTATAATTAGTTTTCCAAATTACTAACAGTTTTGGCAATTATGGAGGTTATTGGAAATCGATCCTAGTTCTGCGATAAATTGCATTTTAAAGTACAAATAAAGTAGGGAATTTGCTTGTTTTAATCATCTAGAATTCACTGAAAAAGCTATAAGTAATTATTGAGTAACAGTGAAAACTCTCAACTTACTTGCTGATGCGTTTTGAACACATATACAAAACACCCAGATTAATTTAAGTATTCTTCACATGTTAAATGATAGTAAATAAACTAACTACTTGGAAAATTTCAAATATTTGAACGTCACACAACACAAAAACTACATGTCTTAAATAGCCAAGCACACTTTGAATCTAATACCCTATTCCTTTATATAGTAAACGGCTCCCTATCTCATCCCTCCCTCTACACTCATAAATCGTAAGCCTACAACCTTGAGGGATCACTGCCAGTAGCATGTTGGCTTCATCAATGAAATGATTGTTACGATACACACCAGCAATTAAGTTTAAAGTTTTCACTCAGTTACTCAAATTTTACGTATGATTTATGGAAAGTAGGGAGGCAACAAATTAATAAAGTTCGTTCAACTGTTAGCATTAAAAATGTTCTTTAAAATAATAATGTTTTCTCTAAACTTAGGCCCTTACTTTTAATGGTAGGCCATGACAAGTAAGTTAAGACAAGTGAGGGTCAATGACTATAAATACTTCTGCCTTGAGCACACAATGCAGTTAAAATTTTAAGAGTTTGAAATTGGCCTTTTGATATTAATGGATATTTTAAAAAAATTGTTTAAGTAATATAAATTTGCTTGTTGTAATTCACTGATTGTAATTATTGTGGAACTGAGTGAATACTTATAAGGTAGCGGGTTTGCTTTGTCAATTAAACGAATGTTCCGAAATGGGCCACCAAGTAAGTTCATAAGTATTCACTCAGTTACACAATAATTACTAATTATTTTTAAAAAAATATTCTCAAGTCATCATTATAGATTGGGAATGTAGAAAGCAAGGGGTAACTAATGTATTAAAGGTTCATAAGAGCATTCTTACTAATGGCATTCCCAATGGTTCATAACACCAGGGATCAGAATGTTACTGGGCATTGAATCCAGATACCTGGATCTGGCAGAAGAGGTTTTTACAAGCAGCAAAATAAATAGGAAGCAGTCATTAATTTTCCTTCTATTAGCTCACACTCTCCTAATATAAATCTTATACAAATTTTCAATCGTTAATAAAATACGCTTTTATTCATCCAATCAAGTTGAAATACTTTTTTTAACCTGTAGTAGAAGACAATTGATGTTAATGCAGTTTTTTCAAATATTTATTCATTAATTAAATTTAAAAAGCTGATATATTGGTTGGATTCGAACTGAATGACTACTACTACTGAATAACTATTACTTGAAAATGTATATGAAATTATAAGAGAAAGGTTTGTTGCATTAATGAAGTACGAGTAATACAAGACATGGATGGAATGAGAAATTATAGATCACCATTAGTTTTATAAATTAGCAAGAAAAAAAAGAAAGCAGATAAATATTAACAAACAAAAATAATACTCCAACACCATATACTGTATAGAGAGGAAAATGTAAAATTGCAAGGAAATTAGCTTTCTATTTTTCCATTTAATATTGTGGTTTTGTCATATGTATACACATATTTATATTAATTGTAATTATTTAATAAGAAGTACCAAAAATAAATTTTGTCTATTGACCTACGTAGGAATGGACTTAAAAAAAAACTTGTTATAACTTCGTATATACATTAGGTTAAATGTTTTCTTTAAATTTTCACCAAATCCGTATATGAATGTAGTTCATGCATTTATTTATTTGAAAGATGTTCAGATTAACAGATATTAATGTATTTTAAAATGTTTGCAGACTACTGTGATTATTAAAACTGGCGTTTATTGAGATAAACTATTATTTTATTTATGAACAAAATTGCATTACCCAGTTGAATCAAACACTACAAGAGTAGTTTCAATCAACTATATAAATGTAAGACACACAAAATCTAAATTACCTGGAACAGGTGTCCTCGAGGTAATTCTTTATTTGTTATGACAACACCTTGGTTGTAGCTTCCAACCCTGCGGGCAGTTAATCTGTTCGGGGAAAGCTGAACATTTCTTCCTCGTACTTCATGAAGTTCAAACCACTCAACGTCCTATTGTAAAATAAAATTCTAATCAGTGCAATATACAAGACAGATGTGTATTTATTGAGAGAAAATGTGACATAATACCAAACATACAAACTACAAAAGATCTTATTTTAAACATCAAGCTGACATGAAATGTATACCATAAAACCTTCTTAAAAATTGTCAGCCTTTCTAGAATAGTCTTCGACCTTTGCTAAAAAAACCTGCCATTATACATGCAGGAAACAAATAATTTTGTAGTACAAAAAACCCTAGGATGGCTTTCTCAACCTCCTCTATCTGTGACACCATATTGGTCACAGATGTTACCTACCTAAATACAATTCTGCAAATCATGCAAATCTGTTATTGAAAATATTCTAAACAATCATCTAAACAAGACTTATCTCACTGTATTTGTCCTAGCTGACCTCATTTATGACACACAAAATTTCCAGTTTAAAGGAAGAAACTTACTACAAGTGACAGAAACATTAATGGCCGCTAGAATAGCCCCACAGAGAAGACAGAATTTATAAAAAAACAAACATACCAATCATTGTGTTGGTTTAGATATATAGGCATCATCTTTCTAATTTGGACAGATAGCTATTTCACAATAATAGACTTTAAGCATTCTCTTATAATTCTCTATCTCTGAATAAATCAACGAGCTCCATAGATGTGGATGTAAAACCAGAAACAAGAAGACCTGCACAGGAGTTCATATGGTACTAAGAAACTTTAATACCTCTATTTTAACAGCAATCAGCAGTGGTGACTGGTGCCTAAAAACCTTTGGAGGTTGCAGATCATAAAAGTGTTAGTTTTTTAAGGCAAAGAAATCGTAAAAACTTAAACGACTGTTAAAGGGAAAATAGACTTTGTTTTTTATTTTATTTAAGGAAATGTATTGACATAAATCATCTTAAGTTTACTTCTTTAAGACACCAGGTCTCAAGGTTATTTATTAACAAACCAATCCAAATTTATTCCTAACTTTGAATGTTGACAAACTCCGGAGTGGAACGGAGATGTGTCTCTTCGGACAAAACCGATCTTAACCGAACACTCCCAATTGCAGCTTAATAGATCCTTACGGTACTGCCTAGCCATTTCAGTTTGTCTGGAGCTTTCGATGGTTTTTCTGTATTAAAAGTGACATCACTGGGTGTTGCAGATTTCCCTGCAATCATGCAAACGAGACTACCTGCAACTGAGCGAACTGTCACATGGTCACTGCGGTTCTGGAGTTTTTATTATTATTTACAATGATGAATCATGTTATATGATGAATAAACGCTCATAACAATGTACAGAAATCTTATATAACCCGTCCATGAGGCGCCAATGGCAATCCCTCTATTAATACGAGTCATTCTATTCTGGTAACCAATCAGGACGAAAAGAATATACTGTGACAGAGAATTAGAAAACTAAAGAAAAATATCAACAGTCACTATAAGAATAAGTGTGTGTGTGTGTGTGTGTGTGTGTGCGCGCGTGCGTGTGCTTGTGCGTGTGTGTGTGCGTGCGTGCGTGTGTAAGACGTCTCCAAAATTGATTTCAAGATTGAAGGTTATTGTATTTGCACATCTAGTATCATCTGGAGCAAAAATTGTTCCCAGCATACAATATAGAGATAAACAGAGATAGGCTAAGTAGATAAGAGATATTAAGTTGGACCCAAGAATAGTCAACAGAGCATCTCCCTTCTAGTTACCTCACATTTTCTGATGACTGTTATACCACAGAAACAACCAAAGCTCTTCCCCTGACCGCAACCCTTCAGAATTGAGAACACTACCATTGCCATACTAATAATGCATCAAAACAGAACCACTAATTATAAAACCAGATAATTCCATTCGCCTTCGTTCATATATTTCAGCTTTTTTTCTAAAAATATCAATAATGTTAAAATTATACAATGTATCTATTATATTTAATATATCTATTAAAAGCTGAACCACATCTTGTAATATGCATTTTGAAAATATGGAAATTAATTACAATTGTGAAAAATAACAATTCCTCAATCTTATGTTATAATGTATAGGTTATTATTATTAATTTGTATTACCTCTACACAATATTCAGGCATTGCTTCACAATCTAATGGAGTTTTCTCTGAACTTTCCTCCATCTTTTTCAGTTCTTCTGACAGTTCTTGACCATCTCTATAAAAAAGTACATTTTTAGTGGCAAGACAGTTAACCCAATACTTCTAATTAACAAATCGATTTTAAAAACAAATAAAGTTTAAAAATTAATATTTATGTTTACACTTACAAGGTTGTTCATTATATAATTAAAAAAGTAGTTATATTTCTAAATGTGTAGTAATGACATTGATGATGATTACATAAGTAATTAAAATCTCTATGTTAATGAAGTATATTGTTTTGTGGGTTCATGTAGAGTTATTTAGCTAAAGAACATTCACTATTCTGGACATACCTCTTAACCACAGAGATACAAGTAGCGCTCAGGTCTTCAGGATCTGCTAATGTTGCTGCACCAATAGCAGTCACTGAGCTGGCTTTACTGGTAACTCTAATTGCCACTGTCCCTCCATAAACATCAATGATTCCATACACAGTCTATATAAAAAAGTTAAATATCAGAGGTTTGGTCAAATCTAGTTTTGGGTTTTTCAACTTATTATAAGTCAAAAGTATTATTTAAGCCAACTTATTATAAGAACAAGTAACTTTTTTAAAATTATAATATTATTAACACGTTGAGTGTGCAGTGGGGGCGTAATGGGGATAGGTGTTCATGCACACCCTGCTCCCTCTCTCAATTCATTGGTTTAGTGTGAGATTAGTCATTGATAAAAAATTTTGTATCGCTTGTCGGTTATTGTGCCAGTCTTTGTGAAAATTTTGCTGCCATTTTTGTTTGTTCTACCATTGCTGTTATATTAGGGACTGTGTTATCGTATTAGTCTCACTTGAAGTGTGTTATAGTAGTGTTTATTGGTTTTTTTACAATAAATATAGATAATGAAGATGAATTATTGGAGGTTGTCTACTTAGACAAATGTTGTTACAGTAGACATTCTCTATAATTCACCCTTGTTATATACATTCATTGTACAAAAACTAATAAACACTATTATAACACACTTCAAGTAACATCAATAAGATGACACAGACCCCTGTCTGATAGCAATGGTGGTAAAAAAATAAAACACACCGAAATGTTCACAAAGACTAGCACAATAACCAACAAGCGATTCAACATTTTCTGGCAACAACTAACCTCACACTGAACCAATGAATTGAGAGGGAAAACAGGGTGTACATGAACGCCTACTGCCACGAAGGCCAGTAGAGCACGGGGGTTCATGCATGCCCGCCGCACTCAATGTGTTAAGACATAATCACATTGATGAATGAAGCAATTATTGTATCTGTACACTAGCTTTCCAATGATTGTAAATAGTTTATGTTTTTTTGAAGCTGCTAGTTAGTTTGGAAGCCCTGACATCTTTGCCAATTCTTCAATTCCGGGAAAAGATGAAAGTCAGGCAGCTCTATGTTGGTACTCAAGGTGGATGTTTGAAAATATTCAAAACGCAATTAGGTTATAAAGCACTACGAGAATATCAGCTTGCCTCTTCTTACCTAGACCTGAGGGAGCAGGGCGGTGTAGGCTGAGACCACTGCACATCTCCCCTACCACATGATCTGTTAATGCAAAGTTCTAGATACCAGTCTGTGCTGATATATAACACCTGTTTTTACAGAGCTCCATCAAACCACTCCTTGAGTAATTTAAATAAGACATTTTCTATCAGTAGCCATATAGTCCCAAATGGTAATCCATTACTTCAATGATTTCTTTAAAGTGAAGAAGTGGTTAGGATAGCAGGGATTCAACTCTTAACAAACTTAAAAAACATTCAACAAATTTAAATTTATTGGTGGCAAAAAGAGTATTGGAAAGTTTGCCCACAAGGCACATTGTATGCCAAAAGCACACTATAAAAACTTTATTATACTACATAACTAACAGATTACATTTGTAATAACGTTTTTACTATACCTTTGGTATATTGAAAGCTGCAATGCCCTGATCTTGGCCATTTAGATAAAGACGTAATGTGCCATCACTACAACGCTTCACACCAACATGCCCACCTTCTCTTAGCCATTGCAAAGAGCGACAGTAATGTGTGCGAATTACTTTGCCACAAAAAAAAACTTCATCACCTACAAACCAAATAATATTATTATTTTAGGTAGACAGTGGTTATTAATATTTGTCACTAATAAAAAAAAATTAACTTTCTTACCAAAGAATTGATTTTATTTTAAAATTTTGATGGGACCGAGACCCCCTTGGATTACCGAAAACTTGGATTACACGGAAAGAAGTTCTTATGGATTAGATCAAATAAGTTTTAATGAGCCTTAATGATATATATATAAATAAAAATGCACTAAATAATTTTATATAACTTCATATGAGCATTTCTTGGAAGCTAAACTAATTTCTTTTGCATACAGTATAGCAATAAATATATTAGTCTTAGAAGTCTTAGAAGCCTGACTCATCATTTTCTTTCGAAGTGATAAAATATGCTCGAACTAAGCGGAATCTCGAAATATCAGGGCTTGTAATATCGAAACTCTACTGTAAAGGAATTTTGACTATCAGAAAGAAACAGACATTTTTGACAACAATCAACAATGTTCTTGTTCAATAATTTTTTCAGAGTTATAGTGTTTATCCCTATGTGATCTGTACAATATAACGTGTTTAAGGGTGTTCTACAAGTTTAAGTTTATTCTGTTTAACATGTTCAGCACAGCGGCGATATTGGAGATCTCATCAAACTACTGTCTGTTTTTTGTTAACTTCCACATTTGACGTCATTGTTTTACCTCAAAATCTATACTTAAATGCTTAGTTATAAACAGTTGAAAAAAGTTTAAACACTCTATTTAGTTATAAAAATCGGGAGCGTGCCAATGTGCTTGCCTTTCCTGGCAGTAGAAGCATTGAAGTGCTATGCGGGTTGCATATCTTGTCGTTGCATCTATCATGCCCATTGTTTTAATCTCAATAACTTTATTTCTACCATATACAGGTTTATTGAGGACATCAAAACAGTGTATTAGACATAAAATATTGTTTTATTTATCGGGTCACAGTAAAAAAAAGGAAAATTTACATAAAATATCAACTAATACAAATGATAAAATACTGCATGACAAATAACAAAACTCAATAAAAAAAAGAAAAAAAATAATTTACTTTACAATCTAAAGTACCTACTACTAAAATATACTACATGCTAATATTAACCACCCAATGTTTAACTCGGAATGTTTGCTTCTGTTTGTGTCATGTGTTTCACAGAGCGATAGAGATCAATAATGTAAACGCAGACACAGAAAATGCATATGTCACGTCCTAGACTATTTATAGCCGAGATTGGCTGACATTTGATTACTACAATCTTATGATGACACATTAGGTTTTCTGGTGTCTAAACATTTTGTCAATGACTCTTATTTACAGTAGTCTGTTTCCACCTCAACTAGGTTCATTCACTCTAATAGGACAGTTATCGTTTATTCTTGCATTAGTTCAGAAAGCTTAGTTTATTTTTAAGATTGTTTTTACTAGATATTTTGCCGCGTTAAGTGGTTAAAACTTTAAACAAACATTAAAATATACAAGTTAAACCAAATTAAATCTGTTCATAAAACCCCCTGAAGCATTGTTTCAGTTAAAGCATCAAAAAGTTAACTAATGCTCTCTAAACTCTTCTGAAATACTGATGTAAAAATCAAACCTTTATACAAACACTTATCAACACTAGAGAAGTTTTAATTAGACTGGGAGTGAGCATGCTGGTGCGCTCGCCGTCTCTCAGAAGGGAAGCGGAGAGTGCACCGGCACACTCTCAGTGCCTCGAAAGGAACCCAGAGCGTGCCAGTTCGCTAGCCATGCTGAGTATGTTAATATTTTGAACAGTGTTCTGTCTAAAGCTCGTTTATATTTGTTCATT
Source organism: Prosapia bicincta (assembly GCA_036971475.1). Taxonomy (NCBI): domain Eukaryota; kingdom Metazoa; phylum Arthropoda; class Insecta; order Hemiptera; family Cercopidae; genus Prosapia; species Prosapia bicincta. Next base: position 34,716,101 of record JBAIZL010000007.1, read on the forward strand.
AATTAGCAGGTTATTATAATTGAGGTTATGGTAATACTTGACCAAATTATATATTCAACTTCGTATTTTTTTTTTCAGATATCTCACTCAAATATAGCGAATAAGAAACAATTTATTTCAAGCATTACTGGTTAGATTTTCAAAATGTGAAACATTAACTTGGTGTAGCAAAACCCAATAAAAATAGTAAATGTTTCTTTTGTATTACTACATTACTATACACAATTATAATAAATCTATAAATAATCCAGACAGGAATAGTAATTCGATTAACAATAACAATGAAACTGGGAAAATATGGGATTCATATGCAAAAAAAATATATACATTTTTAACTATCTTCACAAATGTTACAAAATGACAAAGAGAAAGATTTTACACACAATCTTCACTGCTATCTTTTTTTATGACATTTTATAAACTCAATTTTTATTTAGATATATCTGGAATGTACAGCTTAATTTTTTTTCTAACCAAAACTATTGTAATAAATTACCTTCTAGATATATTTTAATTCAAGAGTATAGTAATTTAATGTAATATGATGTGGTTTTAAGAAAGAATTTTATTCATACATAAAGTGTGATTTTGCTTTCAACACCATAATTTATGTATCTTTTAAGGAATGTTTAAAATTGTTTAGGATGTATATTTAAGTAACATGTGAAAAGAAATATCAAGGTTAAAGTTACTATTATGTCAAGGCTAATGTGTTTATAAATAAGAAATTTTCCCACACATTAATTTATAAACAGTTACATGTTGTGTTTATTGGTTGGAAATGAATGTTTATCTATAATTGTCAGGCTTGAATACGCATTTACATATTCTTCATATTTGTTTTCTTTCTGCTTGGTAGGTATAATATGTAGTGGAACCTGTGCAATTGATTTTATAGATGCTATTGAAAGTTTTGTGCTTAGTTCTCTTTGTGGTTAAGTTTGTTTAAAACTGTCATTGTTTTTGTTAATAAATGCCATTGTTTTTTTCAATGTTTAAAATTTGCTAATTCAAATAATTTTTTGTGAAATCTATGAATTTAATTCCGGAAGCGAATCAGTCCCCATGAAATTTCTCGAGCAATGAACCAGATAGGATAGCTTAATTAGATTTATTTTAAAGCTTGAGGGCTAAAGACGGTGGGTAAACTATCAGACATGTCAAAAATTACTTGAGCTTCGCCTCACTGACCTTGATTATATCCCATGATTTTCTAATTGAAATATCTCTATAGTGGGTTTATTAATAAATAAGCTCTATATACCGGATGGTGACAACATCAGCTGATGTGAATTTGATTGTATATTTGTTTTATAGTTCTGTTCAATTGAAATGTATCTGACTGTGAGTTTGTGTAAAATTATTTGAAAATTGTGTGTAGTAGAAATAATGGTTAGGGGAAACCCAGTTTTCCTCATGGACAATTATATGCAGCTTTTAGTAGAGCAAGAATGCCTCGAGACATTAAATTAAAATAAAAAACAGAAGCACAAAAAGGAAAATAAACGACAATGAAAATAGTTGCTTCTACAAGCCCCTAGTATGTATTTAACAGGAGGTTTTTACATCAAAAATTTCCAAATATTAGTTTTCAAACTAATAGATTTTCTTTTTCCTTACTAAATTAAATATTAACTTTTAAAAACTTTCAAAGTAAATTTAATTTAAAAACTAAAAAGTAAATGGTTAAACATACCTGAAATATACCATGTATCAGACTTAATACCGTATATTGTAGGAGGTAGCTTATCATCTGGATTCATGACGGTTACTCCTATGGCTATACTGCCTGCCCATTGCCCTGCCCACTTCTCCACTGCTACTTCAAACAAATCGTCCGTGACCAAAGGTAAGGCAGTAAAGCAAATTGCATTATTAGCCTGATTTTTGACACGCCTTATAATTCCACTGCCATCTACTGATAAGTTTTTACCACAAAAAGGACTTATCCTGGAAAACAAAGAGCTTGATAGTTTACATTTTACATAATTCTGGTTTTTCATTGTATTTACAACTCTAAAATGCATTCATTAATATTTTTGTATACACTCCCAATGTTGCGCATTATAAATAAACAAATGATGTAAAAAAAAAGTTTGAAGTCTATTCCTACTTAGGTCAACAACGGAAAATTTTAATTACTTTTTATTAAATAATTATAATTAATGTAAAGAAAGTAACATAACCTATTAGTGTTGAAATATCTGTTCTACCACATAACCTTTAACATAAAATCAGCAGTTTTATGAAATCATATGTTACCATTTATTTTTAACCAAATGCGATGAAATAACTATATTGCATACATTGCCCTTTTTGTGAAAAGTTTTTCTCACATACAAAAGTAAAATTAATTCATTAAATTTAATTAGTGAATTATTATTTGAAAAACAATAAAAATAAAGAGATATCGGTACTGCTGGTATTAGATTTCCCTAAAAATGCTTAGATATGGTTTATCGTAGATCTTACAATGCAATCTAAACCCGATGAAGGTGGTGAATTAACTGTTGAAATATTGCCAGTTCTTTAATAACTAGTATTAATTTCTCTTAAATAATTTGAAATTAACATTTTTTTTATAAGAAAGGTTATGAATCAATAATTTATGTTCACATGGAAGTGTTATTGTGTTTAGTGATTTTAGAAATGTTTGTAGTAAAAAGGCTAATGCAAAGAATGGGAATTTGTTAAAATACAAAATTTGGGTGAACTATTGGCTTATGGTGTAAGGCCTCTAATTTCAATGATTCATATGTTTTAACGTCAACAAAAACAGTGAATAATTTTATAATAAACTGAGATGAAATTTATTTTAACATTGGCAAAAATGAATACAGATTGAATTTTAATACTAAAATTTAAACACAATAAATTAATGACTTTCTCTGAAACATATTGTTTTCTGCAGAATAAAGAGAGATATATTCGAGCACATTTTTCTGCCTTTCATAACGTTAAAATTAGGGATGGGCCGATTCCTAAAATTTTCGATTCCGATTCCGATTCTAAAATTTTCCTTTCGATTCTCGATTCTTTCAAGTTATATTAGCTTACATGCTAGTTCTCCAATAATTAATTTAGTTAACATCTTGGTCATATGGCAAAACCTTTTAAAAGTTCCGTTTTAATGTAATAGGCTACACAAAACCTTCAACCGTGAGAGTGATATCTGTCTATAATATAATTTATTAAGGTTAAGTTTCGGAGGAATAATACAGTGTTTCTGTTATCCGTCTACTCGCTCAACCGTCATGGCCACGGTTCCGACGGTGACGGTTAATCGAGTTTTTACTGTACTTTTTTGTGTTTTGTTCTGACATCTATAAATCAGTGGCAGTAAGACACGTGGGGGAAAGAGAGCAAAAGAGAGTATCGAACCCACTCTAGTGAGAGAGAGAGACGAGCGATGTCAAACGACCAGAAATGGTTACGATCTTGATTGCTGTTGCTTCATAAATAATAATATTTTCGTTTACTTTAATCATTTAATTCATTCAAATCAACTAATACATAAATAAGACATAGTTGGTAATTAATTATTTTTCCACACAAATATAATAAATTTTGTTTGGTAATAAATTACTCCAAACGCATATTTTAATAGTTAACAAAATAGGAATCGGAATCGACACTTTTATGAATGAAGAATCGAGTATCGACGATTCCTCGATACCACCTAGAATCGACGATTCCTGAAATCGAGAATCGGAATCGGCCCATCCCTAATTAAAATACTTTCCTTTGTTGACTCATTTCGGAATTACTCCATTATCAAAACTTATAATAGTACTGTTAAAGATAAACTCAAGATGTGGGCAAACAGTAGCCTACTATTTAAGTTTTGAAAATGGAATCATTCCGAAATGAACAACAAAGGAATATATTGTAATGTTAGGAAAAGCAGAAAAATATACTCGAATATATACAAATATTCCTAATAGAAGTGGAGATGAGTAGAATAAGAATTTTAATGAAATAATCTTAATCGAAATCTATTTCGGTTGCAGGGAGGGATTGTCAGCAAGGCAGCAACATTATTAAAGGCAGGTGGTATAACTGTGGTCAGAGAGTAAAAGTCATTTGAACTGGGTGTGTATGTTTTGATATGTTGATAAATTTATATATGGCACTGGTAAGTTCATATTGGACACAAATTTTTCCATTAAAAAAACCAAAATTAGTTTTGGCAGCAATGAGCACAGATATAACTATAAAAATGATTGGTTAAATAAAATAATCCCCCAACTGCTAGATTAGGTGCATAAGATTTGCTACCCTGAAAATTTGTGTTTAATTTAACAAAGGTTTATTATTTAAATTTATTCAGTACTAAGTGGACTATTAATACAATTATAAAAACACTAGACATTGTTTACTTCCTTCGTTTTTTATCATGATCACATAATATAACTATCTAATCTTTTTTCTTTGCCAATTTAAATTGTGTCCAGCTGTACATGCACGATCTGGGCATCGGATGAAGACCATCTCAAAGCGATAGATTTGGTTCAACTAGCTCTACACAAGATAATGGAATGGTGTGGAAAGTGGTCACTTGAAATATCTCTGGACAAGACAGAGTGCTCTTTTTTCACGAGAAGAAATAAACTGGCAAACTACATACCGCAGTTACGAATACAAGATATACCTGTGAAATTTAATCCTAACCCAAAATTGTTGGGAGTAGTGTTGGATTCAAAATTACATTGGGCAAAGCAAGTGGACTATGTTTTGGAGAAGTGCACATCACGGCTGAATGCGCTCAAAGTAGTAGCCAGTCGCAACTGGGGTGCAGACACAACAAGACTAAGATCATTTTACCTAGCCTTAGTACGCTCCAAAGCTAACTGTTGCTGTGAAGTTTGGGGGCTGCAGCCAAAAGACACATTGACAAAATAGGCTGTATTCAAGCAGCGGCTCTCCGTACATACCTTGGATGCCTGAGCGCCACTCTTACTTCCGTTATGGAAGTGGAACTGGGTGTTGAACCTATTGAAATATATATCAGAAGGCAAATATGGACCAAATACTTAAAAATACAGTCATCAACGCCCAACCATCCTTTACGCAGCGTGATAAATGCAAGCAGTAACATCAGAAACTCATTCACGTGTCAAATTAGGTCCATGGCCTCCATGTTAATGTGTGGCGTTCCTGAAACCATCCCAGTGACGTATGACGACAGACCAGGCATGTGGAATGGAGTGGAAATTGTTATGGAACTACCAAACTATCTTGAAAAGTGAAGCATTGTCCATGATAAATTAGCTTTATGATCGCCATATCAAGATATTCACCGATGGCTCAGTGGACATTGAAAGAAAAGTTAAGGGTGCCGGTTACTTTAATGAAACAACTGGTGATAGATACCATGTGTCAGCAAACTCATTGTCCAGTAAGGACGCAGAATTATTAGTTGCGTTTTCAATGTAGCGCTTTAAATGCAGCGCTTACAAGTTGTTTATCATTGAAAATATCACAGGTGTGTGTCTTAACGAACTCCAAAAGTGCTCTGCAGGCTATCTTGAACCCCGAACCTACGGCATATGCTTTTCTTATCTTGGAAATTAGGCACCTGCTTCGTGAACTACAGGGCCATAGATGTGAAATTACTTTGCAGTGGGTACCATTGCATTGTGACGTATACGGAAATGAGGTTGCGGACCAAATAGCGAAAGCAGCCTCTAAAATGCAGCCTACAGATGAGAAGAAGGTTTCATTGCTTCACTGTAGGAACCAAAGCAACAAATATTTCTATAAAGCCTGGTCGGACAAATGGAATCAGTCAACCATTGGGAGACACCTACACAAGATTCAACCCCTACCAACTGACGGGAACTTATATAAAGGGGTCCAAAGACAACTAGCATCTTTTGCAGCAAGAGCTAGAATCGGTCACATAGTGACGCAGAAGTACCTATTCCGCTTCAACCTTACCGATTCATTGCACTATGCATTATGCGAAGACGATGAATAGGATCTGGAGCACATTCTTCTGCGTTGCAGCTATCCACACATACACACACACTCGCACACACAATTGAGTTAATTAGTTCTGCTGCTATTTTAGATTAATTTTGTACTTTCAATATGGTTCTAAGTGTTAAGAGAAAGAAACATAGTTACATATTTACCTCTGTAACACAACAGTTGGCAATGGCTGGCTTGCTGCAACTGCAGGAACAACTATAAAGTCTTCTACTCTACTTTGTAAAGTGTGAGAACAACTGTTTTCATTGCTTTCTGGCTCCCTTGGCCGATCCACTGGACTTACTATAGACACCTTTAATCCAGAAAAATAAAGCTCAATACAAAAAGAATTTCACTACATGCATAGTAAATTTCAATACAATACATGTAATATCCTAAATTATCTTTGAGCAACTAAGAGTTTATGTTTTTTTATAATTATTAATTATTGGTTTACTAATAATTAAATAGCCTAAACTGGTTTTCTCCAGAATTTTTTATCTTTCATTATTAGGGAAAACTTTATGCTTACCCTTCACAGACATGGCTTTACTCACAAAAGGACTAAAAATCATAAAAGGAAAAATAAATGAAAAACTAACAACAACAAAAATTGAAATTCAAGTGTTTGATGAAGTTTTAAGAGATTGCCAAGCAAATCAGAAAAGGGGAAATTCTCATTATAGAAGTATTTGGGAACAACAATAAGTATAGTGAAAGTGTATACAGTGGTTAACAATGAGATGTTTCAACTAAACCTAAAGGACCAACAAGTGAAGGGTGATATCCAAAGAATTATATGAACTGCTGGTTTTCTCTTGACACAAAATAAATTTACAATATATAGCAATGAGAAGTAATGATCAGCTACAGAACATAATCAGATACTGCACTTTAAAATTTAAAAAAGCAGCATCAAGCGCTACATAGTTGAGGGGCTACTGTACTTGTAATAAACTGATTGTTACACAAATAATTTTTACACACAACAAAATATAAAATATTACCTGGGCACACTGACCATACAGATCAATAACAGGGTAAACAGCAGTTGGTAATCCAGAACAAGCTTCTCCTTGGTCTATATCATTTAAATAAAAGTGCAATGTACCGTCGCTATGCCTTTTCATACCCACAACAGCTCCTGTGCCTAATGAGTCCAGATCTAGGTTATAATTATGTTTTAGTGTAATACCATCCCTCATAACCGCAGAACCTAATCAAATAAATCATTACAATGCGGTCATGGCTCATATTACATTTCCAGTAATACTAATCTCTTATAGCAATTATTACACTTCAATGTTACATAATGGAAGGATTTGTAAAAAGAGGTTTAGATCAGTAGAATAGGTCAGATGGTAAATAAGAATAAAATAAAAGGATATGTTGGGAAAAATTAGAAGCAGAGATGAATGTTTAGGTACTGCCTGAGAGAAGGACCTGGAGTTGGAATCTATGAATGATTAGGCATATTTTAAATTACAAAGTATTTTACTAGCATAAAGTGTGAATGTAAATTTTAACTTTAATCATGCTATAAATTTTGCTTTATTTATCATGTTATTATCAATAACTACACACATGATAACAAACAAAAATTATATGAAGAATTAGATAGCATTAGAAAAATATCAATAGGAAATGGATAAAACAAACACCTTATAAAAAAAATATACAATAAATTTACAAAAAACCTAACCTCAACACAACGCTACAACCACAACACACACAAAATAATAAAAAACCTACCTAAAATATAAATACACCAATAACAAAATAGAAAAAATAACAAATATATACAACAAAGAACACTACATTTCAACATACAAACCAAACAACAAAATAATAAAATATCTTAATAACACAAACCACAAAATAAATACAGAAAAACATAACCTATCTGGAATTTACAAAATTACATGTAACGACTGCAAACCATTTTACAAAAAAAAACAAGATCATTTAAAATATGATTTGCAGAACATTCATAACTAAAAATGAAAAATAGCAGAACAGCTAATATAACATAAACATGAAATAACAAGTTACAAAGAAAACCTAACCATACCATATTGAAATAAATAACCAAATAGAACTAAGCTCACTAGAAAAATACCACATCTATAGGAACATACACAACAACCTAATTAACCAACAGTCAAAATATGCAGACGACACACTCTTCAAAAACATCATGCGCGGGGCACACAACGAAACAAATATGACGTCAACAAATACCAACATCACGCACCGAATAACGACATCAGAAAAATAATTCAGTGATTCGACAATGGTCAAGTGACCGAAAGGTGCCTCATCACATAAGGTAAAATTATTGCACTTAGTGGTGGAAAAAATTGTTTACAATTAATAATAATAACTTCATAAAGTCAGTGCAACGGAAAAATAATGGAGAACGTGAAATATCGCGATATACATAAACAAATTAGAAAATTTAATTTAATTATATTATAAAAATCATTTCAAATACAAATCAATAATATTTTAATAATTGCAGAACCTAAAGTTTATAACTTGTCTTTTACATTTTCAATCATACTGATCTAGAATCCTATATTTTTTGTATAATTATGCAATCATTAAGAAATAACAACAAAATATATTTGTAAATGTATATTACAAATGGATTTTTTTTTAAAATGGAGTTCAATACAGGCTTATTCTTTAAGAATGAATTTTTTAAAAAATCCTGCAATATTAGTATTAAATAGACAATATAAAATCAATCACCTTTGATGATTTTACATTCCGAACTAAATAAATATTTTACTCTTAAAAAATGGAAATAAAATTTTCCCCCATTGCGATTTTATGATTCCTAAATTAAAAATAATAAACAAACATACTGCACCCATTGAGCATAAATTAATCAACCATGATAGCCTAATCTTGGATTGCTTCTGCTATTCAAATAAATGACAATACTATATAAATTTAAACTTCCAAAGCAGTCTTCTATATAGAGGGAAAATATGTTTATTTTTTAAAATCATTTTGAATGTTAAACAAGACAAATGGACGACTTTAGTTATTCAAAAGTCAATGTTTTACAATAAAATTCCATCATAGATTTACAAAAATCACACTGCTGTTCAATTTCTCTCATTTATTGTAAGAGTTTTAATGCTTTTCTTTAAATTTTAATATCTGAATATTTTGTATATAGAACTATGTATGCAAAATTATACGATTTTTTCCCTTTAATTATGAATATGCCATTGATATATTTAATATACAGTAATAGTTAGACTTATTTACTATGTAACAAGTTCTAAGAGTATTTAGTTATAGAATTACTTATACAAATTGCTAAGCAATACTGATTATAAATAGTTCATTATATTTCTGTTCTACTTATTTACATAAGAAATTTCAATAATGGATCAATTATTCATAGTGTACATGTACTCAAAGAATCTATAACTTAACTCCTTCAATGCTTGGGACTATCTCTGCCATCTTGGTGTAAAAATATTCCTACACTTAATATACATTGAGCCATGGTAGTGAGAGGACTGTATCTCTCCAACTCTTCTCACTGTGACTTGTTAAAATGTTCACTGCATTACGAAGTTCGTTCAGCGAGTAGGTTTTCGTTGAGAAAATACTACAAACCAATTGAAATCCATCATCAACTTTGTGAAGTTTATGGAGATGGGATAATTAGTGAAACCAGAACAAGGCAATGGTGTATTGATTTTAAAAATAGCCACATAAATATTCAAGACGAGAATCGCAGAGGTCATCCTTCCCTGGTTACTCAAGTCTTTAACCAGTGTTAAAATTCTCAATCGGCACTCTTTAAAGCTGGATTTGATAAACTTGCGTCCCACTAAGATAAGTGGCTTAGTTTGAATTGGGGATATGTTGAAAAGCAGCCCAATAATCCCCATTCAAGGGGATGTAGCAGTTAAAGTTACAACTAAACCGTGGTTTTAAAATGAATGGGGATTATGTTGAAAAGCAGCCCAATAATCCCCATTCAAGGGGATGTACCAGTTAAAGTTACAACTAAACCGTGGTTTTAAAATGAATGGGGATTACGTTGAGAAGCAGCCCAAAAATCCCCATTCAAGGGGATGTTTCAGTTAAAGCTACAACTAAACTGTGGCTTTAAAATGAATGGGGATTACGTTGAAAAGCAGCCCAAAAATCTCCATTCAAGGGGATGTTTCAGTTAAAGCTACAATTAAACTGTGGCTTCAAAAAGAATGGGGATTATGTTGAAAAGCAGCCCAATAATCCCCATTCAAGGGGATGTTTCAGTTAAAGCTACAATTAAACTGTGGCTTCAAAAAGAATGGGGATTATGTTGAAAAGCAGCCCAATAATCCCCATTCAAGGGGATGTTTCAGTTAAAGCTACAACTAAACTGTGGCTTCAAAAAGAATGGGGATTATGTTGAAAAGCAGCCCAATAATCCCCATTCAAGGGGATGTTTCAGTTAAAGCTACAATTAAACTGTGGCTTCAAAAAGAATGGGGATTATGTTGAAAAGCAGCCCAATAATCCCCATTCAAGGGGATGTTTCAGTTAAAGCTACAACTAAACTGCAACTTTAAAATGAAAGTAGTTGAAATTTTTTATTAAAGTTTGTTAATTTTCTTTTTTCAAAAGCTCTGTTACTTTTTGGATTGCCCAGGAATATACACAAATGCAATCGGAGATTAGGGTTTCTGCAAATATAACACCGTATCTACTCCATACCTCCTCAACCAAAGATTTTATGTTAGTTCCCCTAACCTGTCTATTATTTACAATATTCCATCCTTATCTCTCAAAGGCACTAAGTCAAGTTTGACAACTAAGTGGATGACTTGATTTAGTGATATAACCTAATACTTATATAACTTAGTGTATACTTATCCAAATTAGTGATATAATATATACATCCTTAGTGTATATTTATACAACTTAGTTATATAATATAACCCTATACAACTTAAAATGAATTTATTGATTTCTCTAAAACCCCCAACAAAATAATAAAATGGGACAATTTAGATACATGCACGTGTGTGTGTCCGTGTCCTAAGGTAAGTGAATCTCGCTTAAGCTCTTTATCCATAATTCGTCAAGATGTCCTAATGTTAGTTTCACATCTTCCTAATGGTGTTTACTTCGGCTAAATGACCTGCCTACATCAATTTCCTACACTTAATAAAATAGAACATTCAACATTGTATGGGGAGTAATACAATTTAAGCGATTCTGCACTGTGAAGCTTTCCCATTCTCCATTCTTGACTCTCAAATGTCAGACTTTACCTGCAGCTTATATTCCACTTTTAAAATAAGTAACTACACTTCAAATCCAATTTTGTTTTCAATTTTCAGAATTTAAACACGTGAAACATTGTTATGACAATATAAAATGATGATAAAAGATTTCACTGTAGTTTACAATTTTTCACAAACAAACGTGATTCATCTATTCAGAAGTGCATCTTACATCACTTTTAATGCTGTTGTTAGCCCTTTCATCTATAATTCTAGAGTTGCCTTTAGTCAGTTTTGTCTCTAAGAACTGTATGTTCATCTTTTGTTCAATATGCTTCTTTCTGTTATAAACTCAATATCGATTTTTTGCAGGAAGGCTTTACTATGGAGGAATAGGCTGTTATTAAAACATGTTCAAAATAAAGTAATAACTCATCCATACTTTACAAATATTAATAAACATTTTACATAATTAAAAAGAAAAACACTTAATATCACACACGTATAGGTGTGATTTGTAACCAATAGCTTTAAGAAAAAGGATTAAGTATATTAAAAACCATCTTACCTGACAACATCCATGTATCATGATCCAAGTCTGTCATTGTTGCTGGGAGTTCTAAATCTTCTGGACGAATAGCTGTTACACCTAGAAATCAATTGAACTATAGTGAAATTACTAATCCTGCAATATTAAAATTATTTTGCACACTTTAAATATAAATTTTGCAAATTTTAAAAGAGGCTCTAAAATATTAATTGTTAAAAGTTTGTATTCAAATTCTTTCTATGCTCTAAAATAAAATTCATTAAATTACTTTTAAAAAATTAAATATATATTTTGATTTTTCAAAATTAATTCCTAGTTTTCAAACCTTGAAAAGGATCTACCTGTGCAATTAATAGAATCTTTACTATTCTTCACTGAAATGAAGTAGAGTTGTCTATGAAGACACCAACTAAGGTATGAAAAAAATAAAATTGTAAATGACGATGAAACTGAATACAGCCAAAGTCTTTTAAAGGTTATTGAGATAAATTTTTAATATGTAGACAAGTACTACCATGAATGAAAACAATAACATAACTAAGCATTCCTCGTAGTTTTTTCTGAACGGTACAGCGCTGTTTTCTAAATGTTATTTTGCATTCAACCCGTAATAAGGGTTTACATTTATCACCTGTAATATTAATACACCAGAAAAACTTGAGATCTATAAAATTATTTTTTTAGTCTTAATGTCAATATAGTTTTACTATTCCTGGTGATAAAGTGGTGCCTCTGTTCAACTCTACAACCATTATTATTTCGAGATTTCACAAGTCTGAAATAGATTCAGTATTTCAGGTTAGAGAATAGAGGAGAGTGATGTACTCAGAAGCCTTGCGTCGCTCAGGATGCCAGAACCCTGCTGAATGTGAGGAAATGGATAGGAGCAGCACAGGATCGAACTACCTGGGAAAGGATCATTGAGGAGGTCAAGCTCCACACCAACCTGTAGCACCATGGAAGAAGAGATTGGAGTTGCAAAAATACATCACAGAAAAACAGCCTAACATCTCTTTTGTCAAAAGTTGTGAAATAAGGCAAATCAAGGCTAGACCAATGGCATTAGCCTTCTGTTGTAAGCGATAACCAGAATACATTTATGAATGTACAAAACCTTCACCGAGTTCCCACAGGAAGTTGCAACTTCATCACAATGTCACTGTCTAGGAATATGAATTTATTATTTTGACTGAATTAACCTTTCCGTGGGATACCAACACTCCTGTGTAATAAGAAGTTAAACTAAACAGATCATGCATAGCTTTGTTCAACCATCAGACAAAATATTTATAAATGGCTGTATTTTACAGTAGAGGTTAGAAAATTAGTACAGCTTACTAAAGGATCTGGGAATAGTTAGAATGTCTTTTTATAGATTATAGCTAAGCAGGCCGATGCCCTGTAAGGGAAGAGTTGTGGCCGCACTCTCCATGATGCAACCCAGTTCTCGTCCGGGAAAAATAAATTCAAATTTCCAAGAGTCACAACACGTGAGTGGGGCTTTGTTGAGTGATACCACTGTATGTTCTACTAAATTCAAATCAACAAACAATAAAAAAGTTAATGACTCACAAAAAGCTAATAAAAAAATGGAGCTTCAGCAAATTATAGACTATAAACAACATGGTTGTCTAGCATCACTTACATCAAAAATGTAGGTATTAATTTCCAATATTTATATAGTCTGTAAGGACTCTAAAACCATTGTGAATGCAGACCTGTTTTAGAACTGTAGCAACCTAAATTGAGGTCAGCTAAAGGACTTAGCTAGCTATTACTGGGAAGCAAGAAGACGAATGCAGTTAATTTCAGATCATACTATTGGGCAGTAATTAACTTTAATTGTTTATATAATAATTTATAACTGATAGCTAACTTTGATGAATAATCAGAGAAGCTGTGATGTAATTTTTTCAAATTTGATCATTAAATTTAGATAATTTTCTAAGTAAGAATACCGACTTCTGTCATGATAATCCAAGTACTCACCTACTTCTATAGAACCAGACCACCTGTCCACTATTTTCTCTATTACAACGGCAAACATCTCATCTTCCTTTAGTGCTCGATTGCTCATAACGATTGCATCATTAAACTCACCGAGTGCTCGAGGACGTGATGCAGTTCTACCACCATTTGAAACTCTTGCATTACGACCATGCACATGATGGAAATGTAAATCACTGAAAAGAAAGTTAGCTTTTAGCAAAGTAAATTACAACATAGTCTGAAATTAATTTGTATTAAAACGAGTCATACTTATGAGCCTGGCGAGCACGTATCATTGATGTAAGTAGATGCATATTTACATCTGGAGAGTCTAATGGGAACACACAGTTATAGTCAATCAATGTAGCTTGGGCTGCTTGCCCATACAAATCTATTACTCCATAAACCCTTGGGGGAATATTGGTGGCCGCTTCGCCTTGGTCTATTCCGTTCACAAAGAAATGAAGTGTACCACTTTCTCGAAGAACTACTCCAACTTGATCACCAACCTGAAAGAAAAATTGTAAAATAAAATTATAGAGACAACAGTTAAATAAAAATGACTGTTTAGTTGTAAATGTTATAATTATTGACACATTAGATGAGACATAGTAAAATAAAAACATGTTTTGGGGCGAGTCAAAACCTTGTTTTAATTAAAGTAGAACCTCTCTTTCTAATTCTCCCCTTTTTAATTCATCACATTTTGTAATTCGTTACAGTCAAACACCACCTCCGTCGGAGGATTTAATGAAACGAGAAATCATCAATATTAATTTTAATTAGCAAAATTAAATGACATAAGATCCTCTGAAGGGCCGTCGACAGTGCGTTCAAATAAACGTACGAATTATTAACAAATATAAAAAGGAACATTAAATAAATCGTTTACTGTTATGAGTCGATACAATGACTAGTGTTACCTCTTACTGATTCCCTCAGGAAGCTAACATTCGGCCGGATGCAGTCCATTGGTTGCCAGGAAGACGTCTTCTCTCTCAACTCACTAGTCTGGGTCTTTTTCAACAACTTGCTTATTTTATTTTAAAACTATACTGGAATTATCAAGCTTTGCCAGCACAGCTGTTTTACTATCGGTCAACAGTCGGTCTCTTGTGGCGACAATACTGTTTGCTCTCAGAACTATTTGGCGGTAATATATAAGGACGTTAACGACCTTAATGGTAATATGAAAAAACCGATACAACAGTAATAACAAATATCGTTTGCACTGTCATGTAGTAATGGTACCATCAGATAAAACAGATACCAAATCTGAGTCATTCCATTACTGAGAAAATCTCTCAACACATTTCCCCAAAAAATTAAGTGATTAATAGAGAAGTTGATGAAATGCTAACGAAATGAAGTGGGTGGTATGAGAGACTAACGAAGCAGAACTGACTAAATTAATAATATTAGCACAAATTCAGCTTCTTGCAATTCAAAAAAAATAATTCTTCAGTACAAAAGAAATTGACAGACTTTTTTAAAAACTAAAACGTAAATAAATTTAATATACTCTTTTTTTTGCTAGTGATATTTTTCTTACAAGGTACTGTAATACGTTTTTAATGTCTTTTTTGAATATAGCGAAATATACAGTATTTGTAATTACGCACTATACTGCAGACTACCAGAATTTGCATAGTGTTGTTGAGTTTTTAGGCTGACATAAATCCTGTACGTACAACAATTATTACATTACAAACCTATTTCCATATTTATGTGCTATGTTTACCAACAATTACATGTTAATTTCAAGACTTCCATAATTGGTTTTTTTTTCAAATTTAACACCCGTTGATCCCGAACGTCAAAAATTAGAGAGGCTCTATTGTAAATCAGTTTAAATTGTTTGAAAAGATACAGTTGCTTACTGACTTTGCTGAGAAAATATTGATAGAGAAGAACACTAGGTAAATTATAATTGTACTGATCAATTACCAACATTCCTCAGAGTTGATTGAGTTTTATTTGTTTTTTTTTAATTTTACACAAAAAATTATTTTTAAATCCCATATCTTTAGCAATAAAACTAAGTACTCCACGATAATCAAGTTCTTTTTAATATTTACAGTAGAGCCTCGATAATTCGGACTAACTGGGACCATGGCCCATCCGAATTGGTAAAAATTCGGGTTACCAGTACCCTAAAAAAAAATTAAAAGCTACAGTAAACTCCCTATTAGCTGTGGAATAGGGTGGTTTGGCAATACCGGATAACGAATTCCCCGGATAATCCGCTATGAAAAAAGAATACGCAAAACGATCGATAATCGATTATTATACCATAAGTTACACAAATAATGACCCCGGTTAAAGCAATTCACAAATAATCTTCAGAGGACAAAATAAATACAGAAAATAATTTAAAATGTCGATGTATTTGACGGATTATAACATGTACATTTATAGGTCTAACTATTTACAATACGTACATAAGTATATGTCAAAAGTAAGTATGTATGTACATATGTAATTTCCTTTACACATAATACTTTCACTTTTTAATTAAAAAATCTGTCACTTTCATTTGTTTTTTTGTGAGCATTGATTTAACTTTAATGTGCGATCTAAGTTTCTTGAGAACCATTTTGTCGCACAGTGTCTACTTGTGTCACGAATGTCACAAAGCCATAAAGATCGATAATATATATTACAGACATGGATAATGCATATGTCACGTACTAGATTATTTATAGCCGAGATTAGTGGACATTTGTTTACAATCTTATGATACACATTAGGTTTTTGGGCGTCCAAGAATTTTGTCATTGTGTCTTATATACAGTAGTCTGCTCGCCCCTTTTATTTCGCTGGCCTGCGTCGGTATGCTGCCCTTTCAATGTAAAAATTAGTACATACATATTTACATATCTATTCCCCTCATCTTAACTTCTATTAAGCCTTATATGTATTTAAGTTGTAATTCACAGTTTGGAAATTTAAATACATGAATCTGATTGGAATAAAAATTGGATATTTGTAAAACAATGGCAGACCCTGGATAATCCGCAAACCGGTTAATCCGCCCACGGATAATCGGGAGTTTACTGTATTATACTTACAGAAAATCTGATTTATACTTGTCAAACAAGGTGTATAATGTACAGTATATAAACGTACATATTGAATATACGGGTAAACTCCACTGAAATTCATTTCTTGACACTGTCAATTTTGAGTGTTTAATTTTGTGAAGCACTTTCGTTCTGTGCGATGTAGTAGTCTTTTCAGCGTAAGACGCACAAAACATTGTATTCATTATTTTGTTTATCTGTAAGTCTTTGACGATTATATTGTTGTTAATCACTTAAACAATAATTTATGACTATCCGAACTTTAAATTTTGTAAATTTTTAAAAACTTACTGAGACAGAACGTTTTCGACTGCTATGTGCCGATCTTCATCTGTGTCTCAGTATATCAACAGTATATTGTTGTGTTAGACTATTTATTTATTGTTGTTGTATACTGTGCTTATTTGGTTTTTGTTATTTCTTATTTATCGTGTTTTTATTCTACTTTCAAAATCATTCCGGGTTATCCAGAGACCCGAGTTAACAGAGTATGACTTATCAGGGTTCTACTGTACTAAACGTTTTACAAAAATCTAAAAGACGGAAACAAACTTCTGCAGAAAACTTCGCTAAACATACAAGTCTTTCACATTTTCTAATAAAATATTTCATATTCTAGTTACCCTATAATTATACAAATAAGAACTTCTTCATAGGATGCTTTTTTTACACTGGGGTTGGTAGTAAATGCTTATATGGTATCCATTGTATGGAAGAAATAAAAGAAATCTTTTCCTGCCCATGTGTCACGCTGACGCCAAATTAATTTACATAAAATCACAATAATTAAGGTTGTCATAGTAGCGCATCCTATAAACAAACATGTTATGTTTTGAAGATGTATACTGCGGAAACACAGCCTTACATAGAAAAGTCAAAGAAAATGCTGAAAAGAACAAAAATGAAATTCCTTAGAAGAATTGATGAAAAACAATCAGAGACAGAGTAAGAAGCAGAAACATATAATGGAGATGTCAGTGGAAGACATTAATGAATGGGAGGTGAAAACAAAACAGAAGTGGAATAACTAAAGATAGAGTAGTAAAATCACAATGAGATTACTCGCCTATAGGAAGACCACAAGAACAATGAAATGTCAACTTACTCGAGACATTGAAAAGGACTAATGCCTATATAAAAGAAGGAGAAGAAAACTTTTATGATGTTAATATTATGTTTTATAAATCCATTAAATTTTCACCATTTGTATTTATTTCAGTAACTAAAATATACAGGGTTATCATAAAAGAACGGTGCGGTTTCGAACATGGTTTAAAGAAAAACCGATTTACTTACAGTTAATGTTGTTTATTTATCTAATTTGTCTTCTCAAACAGGTTTTTTATACATAATTAATAAATTTTAATATGTGTGTCCTTAGTTGCTCGACAAATGTCCAAACGATATTCAACTTCTCTCCAAACATTTGCTAACGTTTCTTCAGTTATGGTTTTAATTGCTTCATTAATGCTGTTTTTGAGTGGTTCAGGTCGCGATTTTTTTGTGAATAAACTACGCTTTTGATGTACCCTTAGAACAAAAAATCACAAGGTGATAGGTCTGGACTGCTTGGAGGCCACAACATAGGTCCTTGCCGGTCTATCCATCGATCTCCAAATTTTTAGTTCAAAGTATCGATGACCAATGTACTGACGTGTGGGGGGGCACCATCTTGTTGGAAATGAAGCTGTTAATATTTTTGAGTTCATCTAGCTGAGGAAAGCAATATTCCCTACAATCTTTCTACGGATTACTGAAATCGCACCATTCTTTTTATTAAGATAGTGTTTCTTTGTGGAAACAGTTTTTTTCAATATATGTTGTATATGACTACCATACATACTATATTATAAAACAATACAATATTTATTAGGATATTCAAATTTTGATGAAGCAATTTTTCAACATTAATTTTGACTTGTAAGCAATGCCCATAATGTTAGGAATTTAGTATAACTTGAGAGAAAAAACTGTGATTCACTTACTTGTAACCTATCTAAGTTTTGACCATACTCTTCCACTACAGTTGTACCATTGTGCATTACACCATTTCCAGTCATCATCCATGTACCCGACCTTGAGCAAATAATAAAAATAACAATAGCCAAAAGTAACAATTATTTTAATTAAATTAAACTCACAAAAAATTAAACTTTCTGATAATCCAAATATACAGTAGAACTGTATATCATTATGATGTCCATCATTATGATGGAGAATACAATCATTATAATGTCTTCTCATTTACACTGCCAGATATTTAAAGAATGTAACAAATTAACATTCATAAAACAGAATTTGTTGCTCATAAATTTAGGACATACATGGACTAATTAAAAATACTTAAATATAAATACAAGTAATATAACCCTTTAATTTTCAAAATTTAAAGGGAATGAAAGATAAAAAATACAGTAGAGCCTCGAGAATCCAAGGTGAATGGGACAGAGACCCTCTCGGATTATCAAAAACTCGAATTACACGGAAATAAGTTCCTGTGCATTGGAAAAAATAGGTGTTTTAATTAACGCTATTACAGTAAAACTCCTCACATCCAGATCAATGTGGTGACAGCCCGATCCAGATATATTAATAGCTGGAATAAAGACCAGTCCAGCTAATCATGAGTCGTCATTGTTTGATTGATTTGTTTGCTTCAAGGGAGTTTATTTTCTGATATGCCATGTACAAGACTAGACATTTGTGCTTTTCAAGGGATATTTGTTAACTGTTGAAACTTACAGCGTAAATAAAGAAAGATATTTATGACCTATTGACCTTCTGTCAGACATCTAAACATAACTGATAAGGACATTCAAACACAATTGATGAAGTTGGGAAATGCACCAATCTGTAGAACACTAGTGAACTGAATGATACAACAGAATGGGGAGCAAGAAAAATACCTTAATGATATAAACATATCTTGAAATCCTGACTTATTGTCTTTGCTTGACGTATAGCTATAAACATTTCTTGGACACCCCTCATTTCCTTTCAAATAGATAAAATATTCTCAAATATAAAAGGCTCAAATTCAACAAAAGCTCGGAAAATTGGGACTCAGATTATCGAGACTCTACTGCAACTTTAAACAATTTTAAAACTAAACTTAAATGCAACATTATTTAATATTATCTGGATTATTATTGTTAATATTTTAGAAGTTTTGGATATGTTCATATATAAAACGTGATTGCATGTAATTCTTCCTGTATGAGAACTTGCTTTATAAGCTGAATAATTTCAGATATAAACAGTACCCTTTTATTTTTAAAAGTTATCACTTAGTGAAATGTGTTTCTAAAATTTAAAAATGTCAGTATTTTATTCGTTAGAAGAGCTTATAAATCTAAGAAGTGCTGGGTCAGTTGGAGTTACAGGTTGCATTCCTTAATGTAGAATTTATTTTTGTATTCTCACTCCCAAAACAAAGAGATTTTAATCATATTTTTAAAGTATTTATTAAGTTACTTATTATTTTACCAATCAGCATTTGTCTGTGTATTTTTGAATATACATTTATTGCAATGTAACTTCCAGATACAACTGACCAGCCTTGCCCAATGTCAAAATCAATTACGAGTGTGTTTCTGTAAAGTCTGAAGTATCAAAACTAAAATAGATCTAAAGTTGCTTGTAATCATCTTGAACTCACTGCATAACTCATAAGTAGTTATTGAGTAACTGAGTGAACTGAGCTACTAAGTAGCTACTTGAGTAGTGGGTTAGATTTGTCAATGAAACAATTGTTTCGAAATGCGTCCAGCAAAGTAAGTTGAAGGTTTTCCCTCAGTTACGCAATAACTGCTTACAACTAATGATGCTAAGCAAGTTGTTATTGTAAAACACCTATAAATGTAATTTGAATACTAGGAACTGTCATTTGCTAAGCAAAGAACTTTTTTCAAAATATTTAAAACATAACTTCACAACAATCGACTCTCAACTACAAGTATTTAATGTGAGCGTTTAGTTTCAAACTTTAATTCTATATAATTGTACATAAAATTAGGAATTACTTTATGTTGATTATGTTAAACACAAAATTGTACATTTATCATTAAATAAGTATAGTTTTTTGCAGCCTTGGTTTGGTTTAAACTGAATTTACAAAATGTATTAGAGACAGTGTTCGTGAAATTCTACTATAAGAATTGTACTTATGTTTTGATTTAATTTAATTTCTCATATTTCAGTCAATTTAAAACCACTGGTTTTCCATATTTATAACTTTCAAACTGGACAGAAACTGACACTAGTTAAAAAAGGTGTATTTTTATTCTCAATGAGGCTTTTTGTATGTTATTTTTTCTCCCTAGAAAATTCATACTGTAAAAATTTGTGTTTCAAAATATTATTTGCACAGTCTTGAAGGTTAACACTATCTTGTAAATAATTACGTTGCAGACCCACAACGGATATAAGCTAGTTAATTTTACCTGAGACCAAAGAAGGGTATTTTAAGATGACAAATCACAGACTGAATAATTATTAATTAAGCTATTTGGTTACAATATAGTAAAAAAGTAGGCAAATTATAAATTTATTACACATTCTAAAAACAAATAAAACTAAACGTACCTAACATTGGTCATGGTGGATGGGTATTCAAGTTCAGTTGGAGAATGGGTAGTTACTCCTATTTCTATTGAGCCTGCCCATTTGGTAACCATTTTATCCAATTTCACTTCAAACAGTTCATTTGGTTTAAGATGTCGATGTGTTAAAACTACTCCATTGTTAAAATCATCCAGTGCACTACAAGAAAAAAATGTAATAACAATAATAATTTTGTAGCAAACCTGTAGAGAAATATTATTATACAGAAAAAGACTTAAATACTATTAAGTAAGTTTCTTTAAATTATTTAATCATAATGAAAATATTGGAAACAACCTCAAAATCACAAAAGTAACAAATAATACAAGTTATATAAGGTTAAACTTTTTTAACCAAAGGGTTTAAAACGTTCGCTACCAAGCGGCGCATATGCACCGCCTGGTTTTTCACTAGGGAACGGCAATAAGAATTCGATCTTTCCAAACAGACCAGTTAACGTCGGTCTGACCTTCATTACAGACCAAAAGTGGAAAGTTATTATAATAACTTATTATACTTCATACAAACCCTTGGTGTATGTGTGTTTGTTGTATCTTTTAGTTTTTGCTATTTTTAGTGTTTTTTAAGGATGGCGCATATATGAGCCGGTCGGTCTATAGCACAAAAATCTTATCATGTTACGAGCTTCCCACGTATGAGGCACAGTGTAGCCCCTCAAATCCGAAACTAAATATGATTTTGATGAAAACAAATTTTTTAAAATATGTAAAATTTAATAAATTATAAAAAGAATACAGCCTAATAAATTTTTCTACTTACATAAAACTGAATTTAGAAGTGTAATATATTAGAAATAACACTATAAACACATAAAAACAGAAATGTCATACAAAAGCTTATATCAACAAACTCCCAACTAACTTGTCTTGGCTAGTCATGCTAGACAGATTGCTTATATATAGGCTACATATCTCATTGAAAAGATGCTGACATTATAAACAATATTGTATCAGAGACAAAATATGTTTACATTTGTGTTCCATATACAGTAGGCCAACAGAATATTTACAACTGCACTCATCACTTGTGACAGGTTTACATCCTGTGTTGATAAATGCCATTTAGAGTACATTCTTGGTTATTCTAATGGAACAGAATGGTGCACGAAGGACAAAACAATGTGTTAGGAGTATTTTGACGTCATTGACCTTGACAACTGAGAGACCAAACGTCTCACATTAACGCCAGACATGTCTATAGTACGATACCAATATATCAAACCGTTAAAATAAACCACTGATTTGTCAGAGGAATAAAAGTAACACGCAAACAGTGTCGCAAATATGAGCCATCGGTCTATTTCAACTACCCAGAGCGGTGCATGTGTGAGCCGTCAGTCCAAGACGAGAGACAGCACATATGTAAGCCGGCTGGTCTATACCAATAGTTATTTTGTTACCATTGCGGGAGCGAATGTGTTAATCTTCAAGTACAGTACAGGACTATTTTCCTATGTGTTCTTTACTTTTGGGCAATACACATAGTGTTCAATGTACATTGTGTTTTTAATGGACTATCTATTATTCCGACATTTCCAGTTATCCGGCGGTATCCCAGTCCCATATCTGCCGGATTATTGAGAGTCTACTATATTTAATAAATTGATTATTCCAACATTCATTATCAATATAACAATTTTTACACTTAAGTTAACAATTTTTACACTTAAGTTATAGTGTGTTTTTAATATACTTTCAGAATGGATAATTTTTCAGGTATAGTATTGCTACTTTAAGGCCCTAATACTTTCTTTAAATTTAAGGATGTCACATTGGCTGATCCTTAATCCTACAAAAAACTAATCTAGTTATCCTTTTCCTTTTGGTTTGTCCATTAGATATTTTATTACAATTAAAAGGTTGATGTTTCTGCTTCTCATTATTTTGTGTTTCTAATATGTTCTTTCATTGAAGTAGTAAATCAATCCACGTATCTAGGTCGATTGTCAGCTCTGATAAGGTCTCTATTGAGTTGAATAGAAGGATGGCCAATGGCAATAAAGCCTACTTTGGATTATGGAAACAGCTAGCATCCAGTATGTAAGTAGGGAAACAAAAATGATGCTGTATAAGACATTGATCCGTCCCGCACTAACTTGTGCTTCTAAAGCTTGGGCATTACTTAGGAATGAGAAAAACAACATGGTTATCTTCAGGAGGAAGATCCTCGGGAGGAGTCTTGGCCCTGTGATTGTTGCTGGGCAGAGGGAGGAGGAGAAGAAATTGTGAGCTTTACGAGCTGTTTGGAGAACCCAGTATAGGCAAAGTATTAAGAATTGGAAGACTGCGCTGCCCAAGGCATGTGGCCCGTACGGAGGAGAGTGATGAACCCAGAAGCCTGTTAGATGGAATTATCCACAACATAAGAACTAAAGGACGTCCTAGACAAAGATAGATGGATTGAGCCACTCAGGATGCCAGAACCCTGCTGAATGTAAGGAAATGGAAAGCAACAGAACAGTATCGAGCTACGTGGCGAAGGCTCATAGAGGAGGTTCACACCAGATTGTAGCGACATGAAAGAAGAAGAATTTAGTTATGGTTTTCCTTTTGGTTTGTCTAATGCATTGTTTAAAAAAAAAACTACACTGTCTACACATTGATTTCACCAACACATGAAATATATGTTGTCTTCAAAACCACTTTTAAATGTAATTATCAATATTAAACTGGCTAAAACCACTTAGTAAATTAAAAGGCAAAGTATAAAGTAAACACTTTCAAATTCAGGACACATATTAATTTGAACTCCCCACTTAATATGTATGTGAAAATAAATGTGTTATAATAAGTACTAAGAGGAATGCCAACCTCTACTAGCCTGCAATGTCCCAGTGGGAAGTGTGTTTAAACTCTAAAACAATAAGTGGTCATATTGCCAATTACAATTAGACTTACTTTGGTCTATGCGCAGTTCTGTTGTTATTAATGACAGCTGCATGAGTTCCACAGTTCGGATGAAACATGAGTCTGTCAACATCGTCTTCCTCAGGCATATCTAAAAATAAAAGTAATTTTTCAATAACATGAAAAATATTTTGCCATAGATGAACTAATAAATATTCAAATATCACAGGACTTTGTTCAGCTTATGAAACATTACAACTGAAGTGGGGACCATGAAGGCAAATGGAGTTAATCCAATGGTCTGGGTATGAAACTACTACTGGTTCTGCTTAGAACAGGTGTACAAACTTTATGTAGTTTGCCATAGGCCTGTGTAATTTGCCACCCAATATCAGAGGGGGGATTGAACTGCCTCATTGTACCAATTGTTTAGTTTAAATTTATTTACTTGACATTCACAAAATTGATTATTTTTTTTATAACCAAACCTATTGTAATTGAACACTTTGAGCCTATATTGTAATAGTATCATCAGCGTATGATAGTGCACTAATTATTGGAGAATTGCTACATAAAGGAATGTGCTTTTTATTTGAGGTTACCCTCAGGGGATACTGACTAAATGCACACACTAAGAGAAGTTTGGTATCCCTAGCGGTACTCCAATCCAACATAACACAATCATTACAACACACATAAAAACTTTTAAAGTGATGCCTACAGAAACTTATTGGATGAGCATAAACATACAATTTTGTATATGACAGTATAATTTCCCAGGTTATGCTAAGAGGCACCTCAAAGTGAATTGAATGATAACATATGACTTCATTCAACAGCTTATATTTATGTTATAGTTTATGTTGTAGAACAGCTGTTTTAAACAGCAGAATATGTTGCATTATTTATTTAATATTGTTAAGGAAAAAGGTAAATAGTTTTGATGAGTTAATAAACATATTAATACATTTAAAATTTGATAAAAATTTCTCAATACAAAAATTCATTATAGTGATAATAATAAGTTATATATTTTTAATCCAATTTATGTCTGATATTTCTTTAATACTGGTTTTTTATATAGGCTAATGACAGATCACAGACAATTTTGCTATTTTAAAAACACTCAACGTTTTGAATTTCTTTCCGAAAGTCCTTTTCAAGAGCTCAATTTTAATTAAACAATTATACAACATAACTTACGATTTATAAAATACATAACGATATATAAAACATAATAAAAATCAACCAATTATAAAACCCTTAATAAATATCCATTTACAAGTAAACATTTTTTCCATCACAATAAAACAGACAAATCACAGATACATACACTAACACATTAACATTTTAAAATGTTGACTCTATTATTAATAGCAGATGTGATAAGAGTATGTATCTGTGATTTGTCTGTTTTAATGAGATGGAAAAAATGTTGACTTGTAAATGGATATTTATTAAGAGTTTTATAATTGGTTGATTTTTATTGTTTTATATAATGTTATGTATTTTATAAATAGTAAATTATGTTGTATAGTAATTTAATTAAAATAGAGCTCTTAAAAAGGAATTTCGGAAAGAAATTCAAAATATTGAGTGTTTTAGAAAAGCAAAATTGTCTGTGACCTGTCATTAGCCTATATAAAAAAAATAGTTATTAACAGACATTAAATAAAAATACGGATTTCAAATTAATTTGTTCAAATGAATCATTAAACATCTAATAAATATTTTTTGTAGCCTACATTATTTCATTATTGGGTGCATTAAATATTATTCTTTATTAAATTCTTTCCCCAAATAGAGATACAAATATTGAATAAAAAATGTATCAATTCAAATTTTTGAAGATTTTCATTAAAAATTTTGCAAAACCATTACCTCTAATTTGTTTTTTGTAATTCAAAGTTTGGTGTTATATGTAAAAAAATCTGTATTATTTTTTCTTATATTATAACAAATGTTTAGGCAATTTCTCAACAAGCAAGAGTAAATGTTTTTCTCCATTCAAAATTTCTGTAAACTTGGCTATAAAAATTTTCACTTTTGTTGGTGCTTCCCCAAGTGTCACAACCTAATTTTTGTTTTAACTAAACATACCCTAACTAAATTTTAAATTTAACATATGTTGCTAAATTTTAAAATAGGTATGGAATAATTTTATGTAGTATGACACAGTGCTCTGTTCCATAAGGAAATATTTAGCTCAAACAGATTCATGTGTATTTATACATTGTTGTTTAATTTTAAATGTTGTTGAAACTTTAACACTTTAGCTTTTTTCTAGCTACAGAAATCACTTTCTTCTTGTTAAAAATGTATTTCTACGAAACATAAGTGAAAACAGAAATTTGGAAATTTGACCAATCTTTGTAAGTATCATTAATATTTTCTGATTTTAGTCAACTATAAATTTTTTAATCTTTATAATTTAATTCTGTTATGTGGTACTTTCTAGAAATAGTAAAAGGTTATTTGTCACAAACATTTCCTATGATTAATTAAACCTTCATGAAATAAAATAAATTTATTCATACCATTTAAAGTGTGTTCTCTGAGGGCTGTATTTCTTCTAGTTATAAGGTTCTGCTCCTCTCGTTCATCTCGATCGACAATAGTTACCTAAAGACATTCAGACATTATTAATATATTAAATATCCTAATCTTGTTGCTGTTTATGACGAGCTGGTTGTTAATCACTTATTACACTTTGATATTACTTGTAACTAGACTTTTTGCTAACTATAAGTTGTTGAATTGTTAACTTACACTTGGAGGAATCGTTTTCGTCTTACGACTTCTTTAGCTTTATCTGATGAGGCTGGAGAAGTCGTAAGACGAAAACGTTTCCTCCAAGTGTAAGTTAACAATTCAACAACTTATAGTTAGAAAAAAGTCTAGTTACAAGTAATATCAAAGTGTAAGAAATATAATAAATTAAATAAAAACTTTGGAAGTGAAAAATATGGAACCAGTAGTGTTTTTTTGGGACAGGGTTGGTTTTAAGAATGGGCTCTTTTGTATGTTTTTGTGGCTAGGGAAAGTTGAAGTTTTATGCTGTAGGAACAATTTATCTATTGTGAGAATGGCTAAATTTCTTATAAACTAAATACAACAAAAACTTACAATTAATTGTAATATTGAACTAATGACTAATTCTTAACCTATTGTGGGTGGGGGAGTGCTTCATAAGCAGAATTAAGAAAATATATGAATCACCCCTAGTACAAAGAGATAAAACCATAGATCGAATAGCCAAGATCTGTTTCCTATTTAAAGATGCTTAATGGGAAAGTATAAATTATGCTGTAAATGGAAATCTGAATAAGGTTTGACCTGACAAATGGAAACAGAGCAACTTGTCATCTGTGCCTCAAAGAGGGAAGAATGTTTTCCCCTCTTTTCCCATTGTATTTTTTTTTTACCAACAAGTTATTCTATGCACATGCTGTTAATTAAATATGTTTAATGCATGTATTTGAAAATAAGCTTAAAGGAAGGTCGTCAGTCTATTGGAATTCTACTTTAAGAGAGTTTGTGCTAAAAGGATATTGTTTGCAGCTCAAAGGTATGTATTTGTAGCAGCTATACTTCTATTCATTAGAATGTTTTTAAAAAATTACACGTTTTTCTACTAAGCTTTATGTTTATATAAATTATAATTTTAAAAAAAAAAGCTACCACAAAACTTTGCTAATAACCGATTATAGAACTTCTCTCGTCCATATTGCATCATTCCTAGTGTCTTTAATGCCATTATGTTTACACATATTTTATAGTGCCTCGTCATGTCTTCACTGTGTGTTTGTGTTTGCATCCTTACAGATAGGTGAAATATTGGTGCGTGCATGGCTGAGTAGGGGCCCTAGACAAAGTTTTGTCCCAGGCTACAAACAAAAAAAAAACAACAAACACACGACAGCCTTGCTTCAGGCATTCATACTTTCAATTAGAAACGTCTTCTACCTATACTTATAAAAAGAGTAGTATATAAAACAAATATTTTTATATTACAAAAGACAAACAAATAGATTTATTAAAAACTTACCTTAACTGTCATTCCATACAGATCAACAACCCCCCAGATTAAAGCAGGTACCCTATTAGCAGCCACCCCTTGATCTAAACCATTTATGAAGTAATGTAAATCGCCATTAGATTTCCTCATCATTCCAATTCTATCTC
The DNA here is from genome assembly GCA_036971475.1 of Prosapia bicincta. NCBI lineage: Eukaryota > Metazoa > Arthropoda > Insecta > Hemiptera > Cercopidae > Prosapia > Prosapia bicincta. Next base: position 34,744,593 of record JBAIZL010000007.1, read on the forward strand.
CAACCTACCAACAAAAGTAAGCTTCATTAAGACTATACATTAAACATTTTAAAATACAGAATGTCCAAAATAAATTAACTAAGTATCATTAACAACTTAACTTACCAATTTTTTTCACATTTCCTTCCCAAAAAAATCATATTTTTTTATTGTGAATTTCTAATCCTCTTTCGAACTGCCTTCATTGAAAAACTGTTAATATTTTCATATAATAAGGGTTGAAATATCTCTCACAAATATCATTTAAATATTAACCAAAGTTAATTCAGAAATTGACAAATGCACCTTAATAAAAGATATATAACATTCAACAGTTATTTAACTACTATCTTATATTAAAAACAAATAAAAACATACACAGAGCTTACAAATTAATCATTTATTTAACTCATACTGTTTTGTGGTTTGTGTTATTAAGATATTTTATTATTTTGTTGTTTGGTTTGTATGTTGGAGTGTAGTATTCTTTGTTGTATATATTTGTTAGTTTTTCTATTTTGTTATTGGTGTATTTACAAAACAAATACAGAAAAACATAACCTATCAGGAGTTTACAAAATTACGTGTAACGACTGCAATGCATTATACATAGGGAAAATGACCAGATCATTTAAAATAAGATTTGAAGAACATTACAGAGCATTCAAAAATAAAAATACAAAAGTATCAAATGTTGCAGCACACCTAATATCACATAAACATGAAATAACAAATTACGAAAATAACCTAACCATACTTGAAATAAATAATAACAGAATAGAATTAAACTCACTAGAAAAATACCACATTTATAAAAACACATACAACAATTTAATGAACCTACAGACTACATATACAATACAGAAGACATACTATATTAAAACATCATACAAGCAGATCAAGAAAAAAACGTCAACAAATACCAACATCACGAACCGAACATCTACACCAGAAAAATAATCAGTGATTCGACAATGGTCAAGTGACCGAAAGGTGCCTCATCACAAGGTAAAATTATTGCACTTAGTGGTGGATAAAGTATTTACAATAGTAATTTATCAACTTCATAAAGTCAGTGCAACTGAAAAATAATGGACAATGTAAAATATCAATATATATATATATATGATAAAAATACAATTTTAGTAGTGTGAATAAGGCAATAATAAACTTCTATTTCCAAGACTGTGGCTTGTCATTGCTACGCAGGGACAGTCTATAAAGACTATATAATGACAAAAAATAAAAATTATGTCTGTACTGCATGAAAATTATAAACTTGTGCAAATTAAAAATTTTCTTCTTGAAAAGAGCACACTTTATAACATGTCCACTTTATAATGTATAGAGTTAGAAAGACTATGATTTTTAACGATAGTCTGTAGAGGCTGTGATTTTCACAAAAAACCTCTTCCAAAAATAATTTTTATCAACGTATTGTACATTTTGGTAGCAAAGCAATCAGGTCGAAGAAACGTACGTTAGGATAATACAAAAATATTTAAATTCAAGGGTGTGTTATTAAAAAATCTACCCCAGTTTATTCCAAAATAGTTACTAAATTTTAATCACTGGAGACTTTCATCATTATAAGAAAAACTATGCAACTTCATATTAATGTTAGGGAACATTAAATGTAGGATAAAATGGTAGGATAAAATATCTTAATAAACTCGAATATTTAATATGTATGAAGAAGAAACCATTTATATATTCCTCTCGATAACTGCAAGAGAACTGTTTTGTTTTGGAATAAGTAGAGACAAAGATTTTGTTTAAATACATGGATGTATTATATAATATTTTATTATAATGAGTACAATTTTTATTATAATTCCTGAAAATATGGACTGCAGGTATAAGAGGTAGCTACTAGCATTTATTGACCTAGTATCATAGCTAGGCCTACTTTAAAAAAATATTCAATAATTCACCACAGTAAGGAAGGCTGCAGCCAAGAATACAAGAATACGGTTTTAAAGGTTAGGAAAATACACGCCCACATACAATTCAATAAACTATGCACAACTCACAACATAACACCCACATACATGAAAATAAACGTAAACAACAACACTAAAGCAGTTACAATTACCAAACAAAAAGCAGAAATAATTTACATTAAACAAAGTATCAAAAACCTATACAAAAATAAAGACTTTCTAAATTATAGGTTATACCAACTCCACTTAAATCTCGCAAATACTATCGGACATGATATCACATTACAATTGGTAACAGACACTAATTGAGCAACTAATAAAATAATAAACATCCAAAATAACCACAAGAAAAAATTAATCAATTATTATGTAAAACAAAAACACAACATACTATCAACCAACACAAAAATTCTACCCCCGTACAGTATTAGCCTCACTAATACCAAATTCACACGAAATGAATTTAATAAACAAAGGCCTAAAATACAACATACATTATAAATCAAATAACATAACAAACAGAAACATTATACTACAAACTGAATCAGCCATACAAAAAACCGACACCAAAGACCAAGACTCACTTCCACATGACATAAAAAACCTAACCAAACAGAAAGAACATAACCAACAAAAACATGAACAATGAAATTAAAATCGCTGCAAACATAAAACAAAAAGCCCAACAAAAAAACAACACACTCACCACAGCAAAGGCAACACCACAGTAATTATTAATACAAACAGCCTAAATGACAAAATCAATGATTACATAATAAATAATAATATAATACAACTAGATACATACCCAACAGAGAAATATCACAGAACCATCTAATTAATACATCTAAATACATTATCAACAAAAACAAAAAATCCCCCCTAAAGCACCTACCCTCTGCGCTCTTCCCAAAATTCACAAACCCCATGTTCCCATCCAAGCGATCATCAACCACCAGAATGCCCCTGCACATAAATTAGCATAACACATGGACAAAATAATCAGACAATCCATAAACCTAAACACAGAAACACACATAAAAAACAGAACAAACCTCACAAATAAAATAAAAGACATAAACATACCACACAATTCAACACTACTATCACTCGACATAACAAATATGTACACCAACATACCCATACCCGAAACGCTCAACATCCTAGAAAACCAATTAGTACAGAACAACATACCTAAAACCCACATTACCAAAATCATAAACATCCTCCAAACCATCACCAACCAAAACTATTCCACCCACAACTCAAACTTCTATTCACAACCAGATGGCCCACCCATGGGAAGTCCTGTCAATAGTGTCCTAAGCGAAATCTTTCTACAACACATAGAAAACACCAAGATACTCACAAACAATACACACGCACACAAAATCATTTACTGGCACAGATACGTTGATGATATCATAACACTATACAGAGGCAACTCCCGTCAATGTGAAAAACTCCTCACCTACACTAATAAAATACACCCAAAACTCCACTTCACTTCAGAAATTGAAACCAACCGATCCCTAAACTTGCTTGACCTAACCATAACAAAAAGCCACACACAAAAACACAGCTTCAACATTTACGGGAAACCCATAACGACAGACACTCTTATCCACAACACCTCAAACCACCCCTCCTTCAGATACATGCTCCATAAACTTAAAGAAGTCTTAATGACCACAGAAAACATAAACATAGAACTAGACACAATTAAATATTTAGCATACACAAATGGATACAACACCACAATAATAGACAAACTATGGTACAAAATACAAAAAAGCACTACAATTAATACTACAGACAGGGAAAACAAAAACATAACATTACCATACATAAACAAAACAACAAACAAAATAACCCGCAAATTTAAAAAAAAAATTATACAAAATAGAATACTAAACTAATAAGTTACAATACAAAATACAACACAACACCAACAACAAAGATAAACTACAAGCACCGGGCGTATACAAACTGAACTGCGACGAATCTAACAAATTCTACATTGAACAAACAGGTCGCAGCTTTAAACAAAGAGTCGAGGAACACAAACAGAACACCAACTCAACATTTAACAATCACATAAAAGAAACAGGACACAAATACACAGACATTTACCATAACATAGAAATCCTACACATCAACAAAAAAGGACCACATCACAACACACTAGAACAATATCAAATTTACAGACACACAAAAACACAAAGTACAAACATATTAAACGAACAAACACAATAAAAATCATACATACTCTTTGATACTATCGAAAACCTGCCTTTAAAACCATCACCACTTAACTCAACATCTCCAAGCAGAAGACACTGATGAAGATCGGCACATAGCGATCAAAAACGTTCTGTCTGAGTAAGTTTTAACGAATTTACAAAATTTATAAATTCGGATAGTCTTAAACTATTGTTTAAGTGATTAATAAGATTCACCAAACGTAATGGACTACAACATTCAAGAATTAAAAGAGTAGTTCCCAGATTTGACAAGGCACTTCCAGTTATTAGACTCTCATTAAGATTATCTTATATTTGAGCAACAATGGATAAAATAAATCTCAGCTTGTTTATGTACACAAATTAAAGTGGATACATGTCCATAATTACAATGTTGATAAGTTATTTGTAAGGAAATAATTTAATAATTTCACAATCTCTATGAAATAATTTAATCTCTCTCTTTGTAAGGTATTCACAAGCTGAAGAATCGATTTTACAGGGAACAGACTGGCTAGATAGTTGGTCTTCTCCACTCATTCATAAATTTGTTTACTTAGAAAATAAAATGTTTCAATTTGGTTGTGGAATGTTTTGTTGATAGACAACAATAAAGTTAATTAAAATAAACCATGGAGAACAGATGGATAGTAACTACAAGTCAGAAAATATTGATCTAATAACATATAAGATTATTTACCTCCAGGACCAAAATGAAAATGATCCTGACAAACACAAATAGTTATTAAGAGGCTGATTTGCAAATTCTATAAAACATTCTCTGAAGAGACAAATATAATTAAGGTAAGAATGACTTACTGGGGTGGAAATAGTTAAACGTTTTTTGAACCATTTTTAAGTACAGATTTTTATTAGCTTACTCATTAGAAACATTTTAAAATGTAATGTTTTTAAAAAAATGCAATCCAATTATTTAAAATATCTGCAGATTTAATAAGCAAGTAATATAAACAAAAAATTTTAAAGTCAATTCCTACTTAGATCAAACAAGAAAAATTTTATTTTAGTTACTTTTTATTAAATAATTACAATTAATATAAATAAAGTATCATAACCTAAGGGTTAAAAACAGATATTCTACCAAATAACCTATAACATAAAAGCAGCTGTTTTGTAAAATCATGTTATCAGTTATTTTAAGTCAAATAACTTTATTGCATACCTTGCCCCTTCTGTTAAAAGTGTTTTCCCCATCTAAAACTAAAATTAATTCAATATTAAATTTAATTAATGAATTAATATTTGAAATAAACTGTACTAACACCAAGTGTTATTCAATATAAGTTTTTAAAAAATATATTTGAACTTGAGTGAATGAATAAAAAGTATTTTATCAACAATTGAAATTTTGAACATATAAGGAGGTGTGAACTAACAGAAGGAATTGAATAAATATAATCTGATATGTCAATATAACAATGACTGCACCTCACTAAGGACTGATTGTCAAACAAATTTTGAAGTGGAATATTTGACAAAAGGATTTTGAGAAATGCAACGGTATAATGGCCTTCATCAGATCTTTCAAATTTGTAATTAAATTATGTTACCTGTATTTATTTTTAAAACGGTTGAATTTTAATAGCAAAAACATTTATAAAGATGAAATGCTGTATAGAAACTGTGTTAAAAACAGAATTTTTATCATCATTTCAATTTGTCAAATGAAGTTCCTGTTGCCATTAGCAGCCTCCTTCACTTTTGACTACACTTCTAAATCTTGCCCTCTGTCTAGACACCTGTTCTTGGACGTCTCCTCATTCTCTTGATAAATATGTATGCATTTATATTGAATCATATCTCTTTTAATTTTGTTCTATACTACAAATTAATTTTTTTTAAATTCTATTATAACACAACAGTCAACCTACCCTAAGTTCGTCCAAATTAAACTCTCCATACTCTCTGCGAGTTCCCTTTCCATTCGTTAATATTCCACATCCAGACATCATCGTAGTGCCAGACCTCATGTTAGTCATTGTAGCTGGAAAATCAAGTGCATTTGGATTGTGGGTAGTTACTCCTACCTCAATACTGCCTGACCACTTCTCAACAAGCCTGTCTATTCTGATCTAAAATCAGTTATAAAAAAAATACTTTTTAAAAAAATATAATCCTTAACCACACTCACATACACATATAGTCAGAGACCATTTAACCATGCACTTAGCCTTGAGAGATCACAATAGTGGAGACCGGAGGCAGAAGGATGTGTTGAGTCAGTATACTTTCCTATAAACATGTTAAGGACTGTGAAAACACTGACTTGCATAAGACAGCCGATATTATATAAATTCGATGATAAATTAGCTTTGGTATAATTAGGGATGAACCAATGCCCATTCTCAATTCAAGGAATCGTCAATTCAAATGGTATTGAGGAATTGTGATACTCAATTCCCTATTGATTAAAGTACAGATTCCGAATCTTGTTTTTTAACTGTTAAAATACAAATGTAATTTATGGGAAATATAATCAATCACTAAATACATCATATTTAATTATTATTTGCTTTGAATGAATTGAATGATAATAGTAAATCCCTATTTGAGACCAAGAAAATATTATACATGATATCAAAAACAATCAGAACCATTTCTGGCCCATTTGTCACCATTATTCTCTCTCACACTCGAGAAGAAGGCTCCACACTCTAATTCTCTCTCTCTCCCCATCTCTGGCCACCCCTACTCCGTCACTGCTTCATAGATGTCAAAACAAAACAAATAAAATGTAGTTTCAATTTCTCCTGTTATAAAAACTGAAATGCCTACTACTGAAATTATATTTTAATTGTGAACTAAAGTTTATAATCTTAAAATAATTATTACTCTTATCTGATATGTGTATCAACCTTTCAGAGATTTCTATTCATAAATCAAGATTGATCGTTTTGTGTAGCCTATTACATTAAAACAGAATATTAAAAAATTTTCAAAAAATATGTTTTAATATGAATTTTAAAAAATTTCAAAAAATATATTTTAAAAAATATGACCAATATTTTAACTATATTCAATATTACAAAATATCATTTAGGCCTATGTAACTTAGAAGAATCAAGAATCGAGGTAAGAATCAGGAGAAAAATTTGAGAATTGGAATCGAACAATTTAGGTATCGGCCAATCCCTAGAAATAACAAACAATCTTGAAATATGTGTTAACAAATCGGATGCAGAAGCTGTTAATGTGTAAAACATTCTAAAAATATATTTTCAGAAGTGATAATACATGAGAAAGTGGGAGTGAGCAAGTGTGTGGTTAGCTGGATGCCACTATACACACACATACACAATTAAATCTTTATGTAAATAATATATGATCACATACAATCTCTGAACTATAATATAAAAGTTATTGAAAAAAACAAAACTGATGATCTTTAAATTAATAAATTCAATACAAATCACATTTACTGTTTGACCACATGATTGAAAACCTACATTAGACAATTACATCGATACATAATATATCAAGGACACAGGGTACAATTGAAAATCTAACCTCAAAAAGCTGGTCATCTTGAAGAGGCTTATTTGTCATGACAACGCCATTGTTAAACTCGTCCAATGGCCTTAGTCTCTCAGCAGCTCTTGCATTACATGACAATTTGACTAGACTCCCTGTTCGAGGATGAAACCTCAGCCTCTCGGCAGGCTCAGTTAGTTCACTAGGTATACTCACTTCAACATCAAGGTTAGTTACCATTTCTGTTATATTTGGCTTGAAGTCCAACGCAGTGTCTCCATCACTAAGTCCTGTTCAGAATTAAAAATTTACAGTTATTCTCTAACGCGCACTAAACTTGAAAATTATTTGAAAATTCAGCGATTGTATTTTGGACTTGGTACAATGATAAATGCCAATGTTTCAAATATATCACATTAAAATGAAGTAAAAGATAAGTGTATTGAAAAAGTCAACAAAATTGAGTTGAAACATTGGGATTTATCATCAAAGGCATGATTCTGAAACAAAGAGGACAGAATAACAGTTTATGTCATTTGCCCTGTTATATTATGGCTTCTTATATAAAACTTCTTTATAGTGTAAGAAAATTAATTTTTAAAATATCTAAAGATAAATCTACTGGCCTGCAAGTAATCTACGTCATTTAACTTAATATAAATGACTGTTTAAATCTTTGTTTTGAGTTGGTTTACTTGACAGTAAAGAAGAAAATGGTATATGATATACAATCCAGGAGAAGGAATAACAATAAGGAAATTGGGTAGTGTGCAGAAATTTACTTTTTATCCTTCAGGAAGAAATTCATTGTGAATCCATTGTAATCCACGATCCTTCCAAATCAAACAAAACCGGGAGCAAGACTTTCATTTTTTATTTGCTTATTTGATTTTTTTAACATGGGTTCATCTGTTCTTTTCATTTCTTACTTTGTGATTTTAGTTCAAAGTCACGCACATAAAACCATGATTTACCTCTAGTAGTCACCCTACTTAGGAATCTCCATTGTTTTCCACAAATGTTTCTAGTCAACTACACATTTAATCTTTCTCAACTTTTGATTTGGTGACAGCAACTTGGCATTGCTTTTCCATAGAGCTTCTCAAGCGCTTAGTTGGAATTTTGTGTACCTAAGATTTACATAAATGAGGTTTACCAGCAATTATTCACACAGTTTTTTGGCAACTGGTAAAGACAAACAATGCAGATTATTCATGTTTTCATCAATACAAGAGAGATTGAAGGTCATCTCAGTATAGCACCATCCTCAGTAGCTTCTCAACCATCTTTAAAGTATATAAATATTCTTTGAGCTTGGCTTGTGAGCATGTTAGTAGAAATAAAAGACACAAGCTAAACTCACAAATTAATTAATCAACTCAGACACATTTCAATGACAAAGTCATCATTATCAATGAAGTTTGTAGTAGCAACACTCAGTGATGATGATGACTTTGTCATTGAAACATGATGGACTTGATAAATGATTAATTTGTGAGTTTTGTGTGCCTCTTTTATCTTCTTTAAAATGCATAGCCCATTGTAAAACTAATATGACACAGTTTGACATTCAGACAAGTACTGACCCCTTATTGGACAAGTACTGAAAGGAGTGATAAAGTAAAAGGTGGGACTATACATTGCATCATTGTTATCATATTTAATTAGTTTTTATATTTATTACAAAGACCTCGCATGTTACAATAGCATGCATATGAAATTAAAATCCCTCCAATAAAAAAACTTTATTACTAGAAGTAAGTTTAACTGTTGTGAAATATACAGTTATCAATAAAAAGCCTAAAACAACATTTTCAATACAGTATTCAAAAAGGAATAAAACATCAAATCTACTTACTGGGACGTTTAAATACGCTTTTATTAGATCATCTACATAGAACAGTGTTTTTAATTACTTTGAAGATTTTAATTGCTACTGTAGTTTAGAGTTTTTGTCACCTATTTTAGATATGACTATTATTATTGAACAATATGGAATAAAACATTATTTTGTAGCTTATTTTTACTTTATTACCAATTTAAAATAAACTGACTTTCGATATTATAATTAGTGTGATTATTAAAATGTATTTTTTGTTCATTTTTGTTAGTTTTTTTTATTAAAAAACTTACAAGGTGTGACAATTAAGTAATAAGACTGATTTTATTGCAGCTCTTGTGGTAAACTTGCAACCTCGAAATTTCTTTCCCTTTCCCCGGCATTCTTCCCCTCTCCATTGATATGTTTTCCATCGCTCTAGTTTGTTTAGTACTCCTGCTGTGTCGTGTTTAGAAGATATGTGTTGATCCTGCTTGTCATGAAAATAGAGAAGAAAAATCCAGAGCAATGCATCATTATAAAACTTTGAGCCAGATTGGGCAAAACAGCTTTGGAAACGTACGCTAAATTCGTAAAAGTGCATGGTGATAGTGCTCTCAGTCATGCCCAGGTGTTTTTATGGTATTAAGAGTTTAATGAGGGGCGTGAATACGTGGAAGACAAGGCACCGTGCGGGAGACCAGTCGAAATGCAAACAAACTGACGCGAATGTGCAGCAAGTGCGTGCCATGATCAGTGTTTAACAGTTCGAAGTTGGCTTCGGAACTGGGTATGAACCGTGAAAAAGTCAGACAAATTTTAACCGACAATTTTGAGATGAAAAAGTTGTGCGTGAAGATGGTTCTAAAAAACCTTTCTGAGGAGCAAAAGCAGCATCAAATGACCATCACAGAAGACTGTTTAAAGCGAGTGGAAAACGATTGCACGCTGCTTGATCGAGTTGTTACAGGTGATGAGAGCTGGTTTTTCCAATACGACCCGGAACCCAGACGCCAAAGCTCACAATGATTACCTCCGCATGCCGCTGCCAGAAAAAAGCTCGCATGAGCAAGTTGAAGGTGATAGTGATGATCATTACCTTTTCTGATAGCCGAGGAATCATTCACAAAGAATTTGTTCCACAGGTACAAACTGTAAATCAAATACGGTACTATCGCCAAATACTTGAAAGATTGCAGAAACAAGTCAACTGGGTGTGCCCAGACAACTGGGTATGGCAAACAACTGGATCCTTCATCACGACAATGCGCCGAGCTACACCGCTTTCACAGCTACTGCGTGTCACAGTATTTGGCCTTGCCAAAGGGAACTGCAACAGCCGCCTTATTCGCCCAATATGTCACCCTATGTCTTTTTTTTATTTCCTAGATCAAAATCGGTGGTCAAAGAAACTAATTTCGAGTCGATTGCGGACATCCAAGTGGCCCTGACAAGGAAACTAGTGGACATCCCAGTCGAAGTGTTCCAGAAATGTTACGAGGCGTGGAAAACGTGCTGGAATCTTTGTATAGCTGCCCAAGGGGACTACTGTAAGGGGATGGCAGAGTTGTAGAATAAGTTTAAATATACCGTTTTTATGGAATCAGTCTCATTACTTATTGTCACACCTTGTAGTTTTGTCTATAGCGTTTTGTTTTTTTTTTCTTGTAAATGTAATTTGTTTTCTTTCTTTGCAAAAATTGTATTTCCATACAAAATATAGGTTGTTAAAAATATTTCACGTTACCTCTCATGTTATCACTGACAATTGAAACCTCTGCTACTCTTCCATAGAGATCAACAACTGCATAAACATTGGCAGGTATGTTTTCCACAGCAACCCCATAAGAAGTGTCATTGATCGAAAAAATCAATTCACCCTGAAAAAGATAACAACAATATTATATGCAATTGTGTGACTAAGTGAATACTTGTTGAAATACAATCATTTCATTGTCGAAGCCGCTAACTCATAACTTCCTGGGAATTTATGATTTAACAGAACGATGTTTAAAACTTTTGAATAATTCTCGAATTCAGTAATTATATGATTAAATGAAACTCAAACACTGTTAGAAGTTCAAAGAAAATATTATAGTTGACTAAAAACACAAGAAAATTCTTTAACATTTTGCACAGGGACTAAGCTACAAATTGCCTAGTCGCTTTCAAAGCCCATGAAACCATCAGCACCATCTTTTTCTTCATCTTTCTCTTTTTCCCGAGAACACTCAGAAAATCCAAGAAAACCGTCCTAACTTTCATCACATCAGCATTAACAACAACCAGGCATCTAGGTCTTGGTCCTGTCCTACATCTTCTGGGTTGCTGGTAATTTTAGACTTCTTTCTTTTTTAGTTTTAGAGGTGAATGGTTCATTAGCTTCCAATTTTAGGACAAATAAGTTAACTTGGCAGCTTGCTCAGTTGACAGAAGGTTTCTGTTCTTCGAATGGATCGATAAAAATCTACTTCAATGGGAAAAGATCATCCAATCAAGCATACCACTGGATCTTCTGAGAGGCGTAGCAGTGGCTTTGTTTACGATGACCACTGGACATGACTACCTGCAGAGACACCTGCATCGCATGAAGGTGGTAGACACACCAATCTGCCCACTCTGCTCCGATAACAAAGGGACGGCAGAGCATCTTACCACTTATAACGGAATGAAGGATATCTTTCAAGAGGAGTCCAGGGAAGGACTCGCTACATTATACTGGGAGGCACGGCGTCGGATGGCTGAGAGGCCAAGGACGGGCGTTGGCTGAAGTAAGAAGTATAAAAATCTACTGAACCAGACAGTATGATTGTGATATCCTTAGTTTTAAATTGTTATAAGATAATATTACTCTATTAATTTATATGTGTAAAAGGCTATTGTCATACAATCTTTATGATAGATGTATGCTCTCTTTTATAAAATATATGATATTGTAATACCAGTCGGAGTATTTTTACTGGTCCAAGAATTTAATTTTATGAATAGCCACTTGTTTATAAAGGTAATTTATGTATTTGAACATTAATTATTGTAGAAGAGTGTAGAAACTGACAGTATTCCCGGCAATATTCCCATTTTACAAGTTCCTTCCCAGTGGGAATAATTCCTGCCCACATCAATAGCTCTAGCCCATCACGCCCCTTGATAGTCACAAAGATTTTTATAGATCAGGGACAAATTATTCAAAGACTAATATTAGTAGAGTATATTTTCACTGCAGGCCTGAATTTTCAAGTGATAAATTGAAAAACAATAAATCAGTGCACTGATTAATTAGATGTTTTTAGCTAGAACTAGATGTTTAGTGTAGTACAGTGAAACCTGTCTTAGACGGACCCTGTGTTAGATGGAATCCCATCTACCGCATAAACTTGAAAAAGTCCCAACTATCACCTATTTATTCACCTAGTTAATAACCTTTATATGACAAAAACTGACGAATTCGGAAGCGGATTAGGCAAAAGGATTAGTAATACGTATTTACTACATAAGCCGGAAACTTCTGATAGCATACATACTGTAAGAAGCAAAGATTACAACGACTTTGGTTAGATGAGATACAGTTTATAATGTATTTTTAACCATGGCAAAATGCACAGGTCTTCATGTTTATTTGTGACAGATCATACTGTATTGAATTCTGAGAATGCTTTGCAAAATCACGCACATTGTCCCTCCTCTACTCCTCCCGCTTTTCAACCTGCTGTGTACTATAGCTGATGCTGTATAAACATCCGCAGTCTACGATAACACATGATGATGCTGAGTCAGCATTCGTTTCTCTCAAGTGTTCGAATGCAAGTTCAGTACTGCACTATATTCTGAACAGTACAGGCCAGTTACATCTTACAGCCAATAGGTCGACTTACTTCCTGCGTAAACAATAGATGTTATTCATTGTTTAGCCTCGTGATTTTTGTTTTGTAGTGTTTTGTACAGTCACTCTTATTAAGTGATCCAGTGTGTAGTGTACTTTGCTGTAGTAGGCTTTTGTAAAAATGTCAAGAAAAAACTTAGGCTCCATACATTAACTTTGAAAGAGAAAATCAATGTTATTTGGAAAATTAAATGTGAAATAATTATGTGATAAATACAAATGCGGTAAAACACAGATTTATGGAATTTTGAAAAACAAAGAACCAATAAAAGAAGATTGGTTGAAAGGCAAGAGACCACTTCATTCTAAAAGGAAAAAAACATGCACAAATATAGAAATTGACAGAATTTTATTTAAATGGTTTACACAAGATTTGGTTTTAAAAAAGAAATAAAATAACTTAAGTCATAAAAGAAACTATTTGTAAAGTTAATTTAACAAGAGTTTACTTCGCCTCTATTGACTTTATGAATAATGATATTTTTTGGGTTAAAACTTTCTCAAACTTCATCCAGTTCCTAGTCTCCCCTGATGTCTATTTTTTTTCAATCTCCTCTCTCCATATAAGACCATGTCTTTCTCAATCTTTGCGGTCTCCACCTTAATATTTTCCTAGTCTGTTGTCTGGCATTCTTTGTATGTGCACATATCATTTCAATTGATGTATATTTATAACAACAGCTGTGTGAGAAACTTTTGTTATCTTGTGAATCTTGGTGACACAGCCGTTCTCCATCAAAAGTCAATTTCAGTTGGTTTGAATTTTTTTGTTCCACCTCTCAGTTACCACACTTCAGGAAATTGAATAACCTTGTAACTATTCCTTCAGCTTCTACTATTGTTTGGTTCAGCTTCTATTATTATTATTGGTTTTACCAAATTAGTTAAAAAATAAAACGATGTTACAAAATTTAAAACACTCCACTAAATCTTTAAATACAGAGTTTTAAAACATTATGCAACATACAAATAATTGATGAACATAGATAGCACATCAGAAAGTAAACAATAGAACAAATGCGTTGAAATAATACAAATTATGTCTCCTGTAATATTTCAGTAAGGTACTAAATAACTAACATAAATTAGTACAAATTTTTAATCATGACAAGTAATATATAAAAAAAGATGACGTTATAATACTATACCGAGGAAACATAAGACAATGTCAACAACTCCAAACACATATAAACAAAATACACAAAAATATCCAGTTCACTGCAGAATTTGAAAACAACAAAACATTGAATTTCTTAGACATCACCATAATAAAAAATAAAAACAAAACAAACATGAATTCAACATATACTGCAAGCCAAAGATGACAGACACACTGATACACAACACATCGAACCACCCAATACAACATAAATACACAGCATTCAAACATTTACTACACAGACTAAATAAAATAGATCACACATACTCTTTGATCACATCACTTCTAACTTTCAAAAATTGCTACCAAAAAAGCACAGCTGCAACAATCTTAGCGGCAAAAATATGATGCTGAAGAAGTCGTAAGACGAAAACGTTTCCTCCAAGTGTATGTTAACGTTTAACAACTTATAGTTAACAAAAAGTCTGGTCGCAAGTAATAGCAAAAGTGTAATAAGCTAAAAATAACTCGGCAAAAGTCTACGTAATATTACCTTCATACAGTACACTACTACTGCATAAGCCAGAAAACTGTCTTAGACAGAAAATAATGCTGGTCCCAATATATTTCGGCTTAAACAGGTTTTACTGTAATATGACATATTGATTAACAGCTAACTGTAATTCTACTCGTGCTATTTTTAAATGTTTTTTGTTTTATTTTGGCTGTGCACGATAAAACATTTGTTAAACTATTTAGTTGACAGCTAACATTAAAAGGTTTGACTAGTTTTCCTACGCAATACATATGTTAGTATTACCTCAGAAGAACGCATAACACCAATCCGATCATTCTCTACTGTCTTGTCCAAATCAATGCCGTAGGATTCCACAATTGAACGACCATCTTTCAATATTGAACTTCCAGACATTATCTGTAAAATACAAAAGCGTATATTAATATTCTTGTTTACTGAAATAAAATACATCGTATTACAATTAAAATTTACACAGATATTAATAAGTAAACATATCTGTGTGTTCAATTGGAACACATATGGAGCTGTTCTCATATTCCTACAAACACCCTAATCTCTCTCTCCTACCATGGGTTTCTAATCTCATTCTCTGTACACTTAAAAAGAAATCATATTTACTTTGTTCCTAATTATTATAATTTTTATTTAAATAACCATATTAGAAAAAAATTGCATGGGAACATTCAACAGCACTGAGGTTCCCTATTGGTTACTAAAATTATGACCTCATATTTTCAGTTATTTTAATTTTTGAAATGTTTTTTAAACTGTTTCCATTATAATCAACTGAACCCTACTTCCCTATTCACTCCCATTTAAACTTCAGCTAAAAATCCTCAATTCCATAGTTTATTTTGAAAAAATATTTATTTCACATCTGGAAGGCTGATGGATATTTTCTTTATTCTTAAACAACTAAAGAAGAAAAAATTGTCATCTAGCTTTTTTAGTATTTATTTATTAAAGATTTTATCATAAAATAGCTGAAAACACAAGATTATTTTCATATTTTGATCTGAAATTAAATTTTCTTTAACCTGAAAGCAAAATGTAGTAGTCTTAGGTTAGAGGTAGAGGCATAAACCCTGAAAGGTTTAACACAATTTTTTGACTAAATTATTTGGCAAAAATAATTCAAATACAAATTTTACTTGAAAAAATTACTTCCCACAACTTAAAACAAATTTTATTTGTAACAAAAATTTAATTTGTATCTAGGTCAACATGTTAAATTAATTTTCTAGTTTCTTATAACAGCATTATTTTGCCTAATCTAGCAAGCAAAGTTAATTGTTTTAAGAATCCAACTAATATATCAGACAAAAATTTTTAAACAAAATTATATAAAATTCAAATCATTTGGTTTCAAAAATATTTAACTGGTATAACTAGTAAATGTTCTTTACATTCAGAAATTAATAAACATCAAATTAAAACCATTTAAAGGAATAATAACATATTTGTTGATTCCATCTTCACGTGAGCTACTAGTTTTCACTAAACACTTGTAAATATTTACAAACTTGCCTATAGTAGCACTTACATTTGTTGAGGACGGCCGTTTCGGGAGATGTGTCCCATTGTCAACGCAGACCGTAACATGACAGACTGCCACGTGTTGAGAAATGTTTTACATATGAAACTGTACAAATTAAAAACTATGTTAAAAATAAGGCGCTCATTTGGTAGATTGTAAGACATTTGTGAGGAATTGTTAAATCAATTTGAAAAAAAACCAACATTTCTTGGATAAGATTATATTTAGTGATGATTCAAGTGTCCACTTGAGTGGTAGAATAAACATAAATATAGGATTTGGGGGAGTGAACATCAGCACCAAGGTTTGA
Source organism: Prosapia bicincta (assembly GCA_036971475.1). Lineage (NCBI taxonomy): Eukaryota > Metazoa > Arthropoda > Insecta > Hemiptera > Cercopidae > Prosapia > Prosapia bicincta. Next base: position 34,761,433 of record JBAIZL010000007.1, read on the forward strand.
AATATGTTTGGGATAGTTAATGTTTTTGTGCAAAGGACAACAACAAGGTTTACAGCCCTTTTTTCCAAGAGAGAACCATGACCAGAATAGTGTGACTGGATATGCTGGAAAACTTTTAATCAGATTGATCAAGATTACACAGGTCACAAATTTTACTTCATATAAGATGGTGTACCACGTCCTGTCACTTGCACTTTCCAAATAAACAGATTGGTCAAGATGCACTTATAGCTTTGCCCCTCCATTCAATGGTCCGGACCCCTTTTGATTTTTTTAAGGATTCAACAATGATCAAATTAACGATGTCTGTACTACCCGCACCAGATTTTTTTAGCAAAGTCACAGCTAATGTTATAGTCAAACTCTTTATCACTACTCTTTTGCGAATTATATTTGTAAATAGAGTGTGCAATACACAAAATAATAAACAATAAAAATAGGATTTCCAATAATAGCAAACTCACTAATCTTATAAAGGCAGATTTTAAAAAATCATACACACAAATATATCACTTGTAGGGAGCTACAAACAGACTAAAATAGTAAACAAAGTTGAGCCATTTCACCTGGTTCCTAGTGGTCTGCTCATTGAACTAAACACTCGCTCACCCACATCTGAGTGACCTGCAACGAATGTGTTAAGCAATACCACAAGGCTTTTTCACAATATTCTAGTAAAGAGAACAGCATCAATATTTCATATCACATTATCGATTTATATTTTTTTGTTACTAAGCTTACTTGTATTGCTTACTTACTTGTTTACTACTTACTTCTAATTAATTATGATACTTAACCCCAAAGTGATACAACTTTCCAGAAAACGAAACAAATAATTTAATGTGAAACATGACTAATTAAACTTACCCATGTGCCATTGCGCAAATCCGTAGCACTTGGTGGTAAGGTGATTGTGTCTGGATCACATGATGTAACTCCAATTTCTATACTTCCACTCCATGAGTAAACCTGATTAAGTAAAATAACAATAATAAAACAATTTCTTTGAATTAAATAAACCAGAAAATATGTGAAAGCCTATATTTTCCTTAATACTAAAGATATCGAAATCTTGTTGCTGTTCATGACGAGCTGGTTGTTAATTACTCATTACACTTTAGATATTACTTGCGACCAGACTGTTAACTGAAGGTTGTTAAATTGTTAACTTACACTTGCAGGAAACATTTTCATCTTAAGGCTTCTTTAGCCTCGTATTTTGACGCTAGGATTGCTGCAGTTGTGCTTCTTTGGTACCAATTTTTGAAATTTAGAAGTGATGTAATTGAACATTTCCTCCAAGTGTAAGTTAACAATTTAACAACCTTTAGTTAACAAAAAGTCTGGTCGCAAGTAATACCAAAATTGTGATAACTAAAGATATCATTGATATTCTTATTGAGCCATTTTACTTATAAGAATTATTTTCCTTGTGAACATAGTCCTGAAAAAGTGAGTTACAACTTATGTTAGTAATAAGTTATTAGAAAAACACTGGAATAGAATTTTTAAAGGCTAGTGACTAGATAAGAAAAGCAATGGCATGATTTCTTAAAGGAATTTAAAGTAATTATTTTATTAATTTTTTTCGCAACTTGAGATCATTGGGTTATACGTCTTGAGGATTTTTATAATCACTTATTTATCAATTCAACTTGACAAAAAACATAAAATTCACACTTTAAATGGAACAACGGAGAACAATCCGGTTCTTAGTCCTTACAATTACTAAACAAAACAATAAAAACAATTTTTAAATATAGAGAAATTCCACTAACACTGATAGAGTAATATGCAATACATCCAAGCACCCAATTGACACCCATATGACTCCGTGATACATCGACTCAAAAACGATCTCATGAACAATGAAGATAAAACAAACGAGCTTAACACAATAAAATACACTTCATAAAAAAACTGTAACAAACTGTAACCCTGATTTACAACTTTTAAATACAATGTTAAATACAAAATCTCTCTGCAGTAGCTTTTTTGTATATGAATAATCAACGCATTATCATACACACTAAAGAAATATGATACCATATTAATATAAAAAAAACCACATCTCTGTTGCACACAGGAGATCTAATGAAATCAGCCATCTCAGATTCCTATATCAGCACTAATGGAAGAATGACTGTTGATAATGCTATGAAAGGTAATGCTTTTACAATAGTTCCACTTTTGTTGTCTCTATATATTTTGTCTTGTTTATAATAAGGAAGACACAAGATTCGCCAAACGCAATTGCTGTGAATTCCCTAAAAAATTATCTCTAACATAATATTTTTAACACCAAGAATGTCACTACAACCAAAAAGAAACAGAGAGACTATCCTGAGAAGAAAAACAGTCTTTTGACAACTTACATGAATTTTTGGTATTTATTTACCGTGCCCACGGTATGATTTTAGCAAAAAAATCATACCGACTGGCGCAGAAAGTCATCAGGGATACAAAAAAAATTATTACAACTCTCGCTTATGCCCCAAAAATTATTAATTTTGGAAAATTATAATTTCCCCATATGTGGTGCTAATTAGTGCTGGTAAAAATGCACGTTGCCCACTCTCATTACAATGCTTATAAAACAAATCAAAAACATGTCTGATGCTATATTGGTAATTGTTTGTTATTGCCACGGAAAGTTAATTTTATATACCTATTATGTATCCAGTCAGGATAGATTTGGTTATAATTTTATAACCAAGTTATCAAACCAAGATAGAATAGAGATCACATGCCGTCACCTGGCAAAAAGTATTACTCCGCAAAAGTAGACGTCTAATTAGGTAATGTAATGTTGTATAAACCAATTACAACCAAATTTATCCAGACTGGACACTTTACAGGTATATATTAATATAGGTATATAATAATTTACAAAATTACAACCAAATCTATCCTAACTGGAGACTTTATAGCTATATTTAAGTATACGTAGTACGGCGCGCTGTTGATATGTGAACGTAGTACTTCTGACTACTCCGCACTGAATTTGTTACCCAACTTTATTTTGATAAAATGGTATTTATTTCCCTGAGTGAGAGTTTTCGTTATTTTTTTGTATCCCTGATGACTTTGGGGCTGGTATAATTGTTTTCTCTAAAATCGTACACGTGGGCATGGTAAATAAATACCGAATTTTTAATAAATATATTCAGTACCAAGGAAACAACATAAAAAATTAATCGAACTCTAGAACGCAGATAAAACAATGTTGCACATAACTATTAATAAAATAGTTTAAGGTTAACCATTAATTTTTATATCAAGTTAATATTAATTCTCGCATACTATTCACTTTTAATTTAAAATTAATATTTTAGCTATACTATATTTCAAATCTTTTAATAACAAATGTATGTATTGAAAATATTAACTAATTTAGGAATTACAAGCCCGATAAATAAATTGCATGTATTTCCCATATTATATTACCTACAAAACAAGGTTTTGCACTATATTATAAAAGCTAAATACAAAAAGACAATTATTTCAAAAGTATATTTACTATAGTAAATTATGCAGAAATAGCATAAGCTTGGCAGATGAGGAATGTTCAATCTATCAACCAATGATGTCCATATGAGAAGCTTGACCAATGTAGGGTTAAATAAATTTTGTTTCAACTCTAAATTTCTATTACATTAATTTTAGAAAAGACATTTTACAACAAATATTTAGATGAAACTCTTATTGTAATATTGGTTTTACGTAAACATGATGAAAGTTACAGGTAAAAATATAGTCTTAATGACGTTTGTTGTAAACATTTTTTTTTTTTTTTTTTTTTAATTACTCACTTTATTGTGTAGAACACGAATATCAACTTTGTTTACCGCGGAAAATATGGAAAGTAACTTTTTCCACTTTTTAAATGTTAGGCTATAATGGCATGTAGGCCTATAGCGTAAACCGGGCGAGCAGTAACTTTTAAAACAGTGCTCACTGCACTCCGTCCAGATTTGGTTGTAACTTTATACAACATTACTACATACCTATATTAAAATATACCTACAAAGTATCCAGTCAGGATCGATTTAGTTATAATTTTATTCTACATTACTATCTACCTATATTAAAGTATACTTACAAAGTATCCGGTCAGATTAGATTTGGTTGTAATTTTAGTAAATATTTAGATTTATTTCCAATGCAGAAAATTACAACTAAATCTATCCTGACTGGATACTTCATAGATATATTTTAATATAAGCAGATAGTAATGTTGTATAAAATTATAACCAAATCTATCCTGACTTGATACTTCATAGGTATATTTTAATGCAGGTATATAGTAATGTTGTATAAAACCATAACCAAATCTGTCCTCACTGGATACTTAGTAGGTATATTTTTATATAGGTAGATGGTAAAGTTGAATAAAATTATAACCGAATCTATTCTGACTGGATACTTCATAGGTATATTTTAATATAGGTAGATAGTAAAGTTGAATAAAATTATAACCAAATATATCCTGACTGGATACTTATAGTAATGTTGTATAAAATTATAACCTAAAGTTAAATATTTAGATTTTAAGTTTAGTATTAGTACAAATTTACTTTGACATAGTGCAGTGCGCTGTAGCTACCGCACGGCGGGTCCATGCTATTACAGACTGACGTTAATAATGTGCAAAAAAAATTAAATTTTCGGTGGAAAAAAGTTAATATTCGTGTTGGACACATTAAAATGAGTAATTAAAACAACAATTTTTTTAAAACAATATCAATAAGACTTGTTTACGCTATACATGCCATTACAGCCTAATATTTAAAATCTGAAAAAAGTGACTTTCCGAATTTTCCTCGAAAACAAAGTAGATATTCGTGTTCTACACATTAAAAACAGTAATTTAAAAACAAAAAAAATTCGTTAAAACCAACGTCATTAACACTATATTTTTACCAAGTTACATATAAAATATAAATTTAATGCAACATTTTTTTAAAAATTAAATTTAATGGATAAAAGAGAAACATCGTAAAAGATAAGAAAAGAGATAAATATGAAATAAAAGAAAACTATGGAGAAAAGGCCAAAGAAACATAAAACTATTTGCTTATCTATTGACCTATAAATTGGTCAATAAGATGAATTAAGACATGTGAATTTTCCATAACTAGTAAAAATACATATTGAAATACCTTTACTCTTTAAAAACTCCCTATTTAGATTCTATACTAAATCTGGGACAACCTTTCTGAAAATAAATAAGCCTAACCTATAATGTCAAAAGTTGATTTGATATACAAATACCTTTTTATCAATTCTAATTTCAAACAACTCATTATCAACAATAGGTTCACTGCTAAACACTAAACCATAATTGAATTCCGAAACGTTTCTGCTGGCGGTTTTATTGTTATTACTAAATTTAACACTTTCACCACATTTTGCATGGAACATAGCTACCAGAATTTATGCAGCTTTGTTGATTTTGTTTTCATGTTCTGCTTTCGGCAGTCAGATTACATTTGATGCAGCAGCTGATATCCAACCTAAAGCTGATTATATAGTAAATATTTATTTTAAATATATCTCTACTACGTATACTTTTTTTTTTAGTTAGAAAGAAATGGAATTGTTGGTATATAATGTAATGATAATTATGAAATTTCATAATCTTAATCTTTATAACAAATAGTGCAAAATTTTTAAACAAATAATGATTCTTGAATTTTGTAGTCCATTATGTTCGAAATAATTATGATATATCATTGTAGTTAATAGCATAAAAGGACATATTTTTTTTCTGAATGGTTATAGAGATGAATTGCTATATATTTTTATAATGCAAAAATATGTGTATGCTCGTACATATTAGAATCTGGAATCAATACGTTGTAAATATAATCTTCACACACCTACTATCAAAAAGGCTGTAGCTTATAAAGCAAACAATCGTGATATTTGTTTTGAATTGTAATTTAGAGGCGGCTAATATTTGAACTGGCGAACAAATAATACTTATCTTGCATAGGCAGTGAAAAGACCTTATCTATGTAGACAATTTTAAAACTGTATTCTTTACTACTACTACTTTTGTATTCTTTAATCGTAAGAAAGTTTTTATTCGATAATGAAAAAACTGACCCGTATGATAATTTACTCAACTGGAATAATATTTTGTTTCTGTTGTTGTGGTGTAATGCAAGAAAGAATGTTTGCAGAGTCTTGGGGACAGAATAAAAGGGATGGTTCATTTACATATTGTGTTACTTTTATTTGTATCCAGTGTTTAATTAATTATTTCTATTCTGCTTTGCTACAAAATACAGTAATTTATCAAGGTGAAAACAAAACAAACTCTTTGTATTATTGGACATGTGCAATAACTAATTTAAGTGCAATGATTTGTAGTAATATGTCTTTGGACTGGATTAATTATCCTGTTCAAGTCCTTGGAAAATCTTGTAAGCCAATATCTGTGATGTTTATGTCAGCGTTAATTGGTAATAAACCTTATCCTTTACATAAATATGTATTTGTTTTTATACTTATATTAGGTGTAATATTATTTATGAGTGACCATAATTATACAAATAATATTTCTCAAAGTTTGACCGGAGAATTTCTTATTATTTTTTCTTTGGTAATGGATGGTTTTACTGCAGCAATCCAAGACAAAATGGTAAAAAAACACAATACTAAAGCATTACATATGATGGCGGGTATTAATAAGTCTAGTGTAATTTGCATAATTTTAATCATTGTAATTGTAGGAAATATGTTTTCCTTTATTAATTTATTAGTTGAACATCCTAAAGTAATATGGGATATATTTATGTATTCAGTTGTTAATGCACAAGGTCAAGTATTTATGTTTATGACGGTTGAACATTTTGGAGGGTTATTTACTTCAATTGTGTCTACAACCCGAAAAGTGTTTACTATTTTTGGTTCAGTTTTTTTCTTCGGTCATCAACTTTTGTGTAAACAATGGATAGGAATTATTATAGTTTTACTTGCTCTATTACTTGACAATATATGGAGAAGCTATTGGAATAAAGTAATATCTTCCATCTTTATATATATAATCAGAAAGCCATTTATAACAAAAAAACCTAAATATTTTTTAAACTGCCATGGATCTTGGGTTTAAAAACAGTATTAGAAATATTTTTAAACAACTTGTGCATATTTCTATTTTGTGAGATTCAACTATTAATGTTTAAAATTTCTTTCACAAGATATCTTGAATGGCTATCTAAACAAATCCAGAAATTATTTTGACAAGTCAAAAATTGACAAAGTTTAGTATTAATTTGTAAGCAGCATTTAAATTCTATCAAATATGATTAAAAGTTTAAAATTTATAAATTATTTTAAATGTGTGTGCTTTTCTTACATATATTTCACATTTCTTTGTTGAGATAAACATTTGCTATTCTATAAACAGAATTAATTCATCACTGAAGTGATTAAGTTTCACTGAATGTAATGAACTTCAAAATTCAAGAGAATTAATTAGTTACAAAAGTTCATAAATTAGAAATTGACTGAGATAAATTTAAAGATAAAACCTTGTTATTTGTGGTTAAAAGGTTTTATTTATTTAAATTATGCCACAGTTGCTTCAAGTTGTTAATGACAGATATAAGGTTTAAGACTGATGTTTGAAACTAGATAATTATTTACGTGTTTCATGTAGTTAAGAGTAGACATACTTACGTCTACCCATTTGTAAGGTTAGAATATAATCTTCCTGATCCAGAATGGTTTTTATAAATGGTTAAAGGTAAAAAGTAATAGTCTGTGCAACAGACAACAGTTCCGAAACTGTTTCTAATTTCCATATCTGAAACTGTATTTCAAACAAGTAATACGAAAAAAAATTTAAAGTAATTTCGTAATGAGGTTAACAAAAAAAAATTATTTTAGTTACCCTACAGCACTATTAATAGTATTGTGTGGTAATCATTGCAACAGTTTAAGTTGTACAATTGAGGTTTCGATGACAACCAGATGAGAGAGAAAAATTCATTTACATTTTTGAGAAATATATTTCTAGGTATTGGAAAGTTGGCGCACTTGATTTCGAACATGAACATTCTCAGTTCAAATCCAGCTGGACTCCACAAATTTTCAATATAATTATTGAATAAATATTTGAAAAAACTATCAACATCAATTGTCATCCAGTATAGTTGTAAAATAGAAAGCCTTATATAATTTTTAAAAAACAATATTCATACATAAAGTTTGGAAAGTGTTTAAAAACTTATAAATAATAATAATTAATAAATTTTAGGAATGACTGTATATTATTATTTAATAGATAATTGTATTAATTGGGTGCAGTAGGTAATAGCAATAGATTTGAACCTGACTGATTAAGTAAATTTTGAATTCATGATTAAAGTAAATTTATAAAAATAAAAAATTCACAAATCATCATGGACAATGAAATTCTCAAGTGTAATTTGTATTAATCATATTTTCATTGTATTAAAAATAATTATTTACAAATATTATTATTTAGAACTTAAAATTCATTTTTATTTTCCCTTCTTTCTATTTTACTATTATTAGGTACAGAAATTTGTTAATTCAACATTTTGCACTTTTTAAATGTTTTATATTTCCTAAAATTTTATTTTCGCACTAAAAAAACTAAGTAGCAGTGTTATAAATCCTGACAAACTGTTTGAGAGCATCCATAACAGTGACTACAAGCTGGGAGTTTTTGTCTCATTGTTGTTAATGGCTTAGGGTTAATTTATGAATATTCTGTAATAGCAATTTTCCAGTCAAAAATGACCTAACTATAACCAAACCCAAAATAATCTGATCTCAAAATCTGTCCTTCAGTTCTCTGAAAGATGGAAGTACAGAGACAACCAAAGATGTTATACGACAAAAAGAGAAACAACTATTTTCTGTTCCAACTCAAAACCATAACAACCCATTTTGTGAATTGAAAATGTGATTTTTTTTATTTGGAAACAATTATTAGTATTAGTATAAAATATTTGTTTTACATTAGATCAAACAATGGCTACATATTACTATTTCCTTTGAAATGATATTTCATGAAATATAAAATGCTCTAATTTTTAAAACAATTTTATAGAAAATAAAAGTTAAAATTGTGTTTGTTGAATATTATAACATGTAATATGCTGTATATATTATCATATCCATTTTTTAATTTAGTGTAATGATGTTCTAGAGCAGAAAAAGTGCTATCTACAAATAAAGGTCCCATTAAGACTACCCAAGGAAAAGACGCTTATGATTTGTTCACTTTTAATATACATTGTGTCCCATATAAAATGAAACCAATTTGTGACCCATCCTTATATAGGTAGATACTGAAATAAAAAAAGGCATGTGTAAGTTATTGAATGTAATTTTTATTTATTTAATTAACAAATTTTCTATTTATATTAAACATCAGAAGTAAACACCATCTTCTTGAACACGTTTCAATAAAACAAAGATAAATCTTATATTTCTAATATTAAAGAAATGCCATAGTATTAAAGTGAAATTTAGAATGCACCAAACAACAATAAAATAATAGCTTACTATATACATTTGCAGTGAGATTAAAAACGCTCTCCATTTAAATTTTACATAATTTCTAGGGGATTACTCCCCTAGCAAACAAATTAATCATGAAGCCGTCTCTGGACGTACAACCCCTACTACTTGAGTGTTTTTCTCATTAACTTTTTCCCAAGTAAATGGATAGACAATTGACGTTACCTAGTCTTGACACTTGATTTTTTTTATTTTGGGGATTCATCAAGGATATTGTATATGTACCTTCTTTACTTAGGTCAGAGAAAGAATGTATGCCATTGTTGTGCAAGTTACTGCTTCAATGTTATGGCGAGTTTATGAAGAAATTGACTACAGATAGGTTGCATAAAGGATAACCAACGAAAGTCACTTAGAACATCTAAATTTCAAGATAAAATCTTGATGTGCTTCCCTAGAAAATAAAACTAAAATTATCTATGTAGGTTCTTTCAATCCTAGGAGGAAAATATAGTTACACTTTCTATGTCAGTAGAACATTTGTACCCTTGGAAAATCTTCAAGTCACTATCAGCACTTCTATGTTTGCATCTTGTGCAAATTTGATTAGTAAACACCACAAATTTGGTTCTCACTTTCAACACCAAACACAAGAAACATATATTCATTAAAATGTCTAAATAAATAGTTTCTCATTAATATAAATATTTGTAAAATTTAATTTGTCTAATTAGGTTATCATTATAAATTAGGAAAGGAATTCACTTCAGTATGGATGAAATGATTAACAATTAAATTAATTACAGTATTCAGTAAAAGTTATGTATTTGATCATTTTTAAAATTGTTTCTAAATAATGCTAAATTTACCATAAACCTCTCTTCCTACCAATTCAAAGCACTGGAATAAGACATGGAAACATATAAACTTCTTTTTTGAAAAGAATATTAATCTTTAATGAATTAGGTTTCAAGAAGACTATCATTAAAAACTCAATGAAACAAGTTGAATCTTTTTTTAAAATGTTGATTAAATATTTGTTGGTTCCATCTTCGCGTGAGCTACTAGTTTTCACTAAACACTTGTAAATGTTTATAAACTTGCCTATAGTAGCACTTACTTATATTTGTTGAGGAGGGCCATTTCGGGATATGAGTCCCATTGCAAGTTTATAAACATTTACAAGTGTTTAGTGTTAATTAAATATACAAATTTGAAAAATCTGAAATATATTTATAAAATAAATGAAATTCTGTATATTAACTATAAGGATAAATTAAACTCAGTTATCTTCTTCATCTTATGTTTGTAACAAGAACAAATTGCTCACGTTATTATCAGAATAAGTTTAATCACTAATTTAAAGCAAATTGTAATGAATAACTAATCTTTTTAAAAAAAAGTATAAAACTGAAATTACCAAAATTAGTATGCTGCAACACATAAAAATATTATCTTCAACTCTTACAGATAGAGTTAAGATTTATTGTATTCTTAAAGGGTTTTAAAAAAAATATTAACTATCTTAGAAATTACATAACTGACACAACCTTTAGGATACTTTTGAAAAGTTATTGAAAATAACAACAGGAATTAAAAGACATCACTCAAAACGTAGGTGTAATCGTAATCTATCTAGGACAAGAGAAATTGAAGTCCTCATATCATTCAATAGTACATTATTTTAATTTAGAAGGAATATAATAACTTGGAATATTGTTATACATTTGTGTTAAACTATTTTAACCTAATCTGTGGTAATTGCATGACGTTTATAAAAAATAAAAAGTGTATTTATGAATGAGCAATTACCTTTAAAACCAAAGGTAGAAAATATTTGGGGATTTGAAAATCTAATAGACGCAAGTTACAAAATTAGCACTAAAGAGATAGTATATTTTTTCAATTTATCTATAGTAAAAGAAACAGATTTTAATGTTTAGAAAATCCTTTTTGTACCTACTAAATATAAATCAGGATATTTGAGTGAAATTTTTAGGGTAAGCTACTTATTAATATAAAAAAAGAATATAGGTAAATCTAACCTTTTGGGTGTAGACACAAATTGTAACCACAAAATCCATACAAAGTGTGTGTGCTAATTGGAAAACATACCACATCAGGGCCTGCATCCAATTCAGAACAACAAACAAGTAAAGATATATTGGAATTCTAATTAATTCACCATCTCTAATCACAAAGCTTTGGACACAGAGGAGCATCAGTGTCTTAATAAGTCTAGTCAGCTCTGGGAATAAGAGCTGAACCAAATCTTTTCCCGTAAGTTAATCATATAAATTAACTTACCTAATTTAATAGTACTTAAGTTAATTATATTATTCAAATACTTCAGAATTAAAGTTAATTTTTTTTTAGAAGTCTTTTCAATTGTAAGACACTACATAAATATAATGTATATTAAAATATATTAGATATTAAAAAACATTTTTATATATTATAAGAATTTGTATCAAATTGTATAGAGGTTGTACAAATAATACATTTACAATTTTATTATATCATTCTACTTTTATTATATAGCCTATAAAAATATATCTGTTAAAATATCACCGAGATAAACTCTGTTTAAAAATCAACCGTTGTAATAGTTTAATAATGGGAAAATGTCTTTTGTATAAAAGTTTTATTAATATATTACTTAAGATCTTCATAATTATCACTATCATATTCAGATTCAACACACCAAGAATCAAAACTATCTTCTCCATGTGCATTCAAAGTCAGCTTTGTTCTGAAAATGTCTTCCACTTTCTTTGTTTTCTTTCCTTTTCCATAAAGCACTTGATTTAACACCTCTGTCACGACCGGATTTTCATTTTCTTCCACTTTACTTGTGCTCTTCCGTTTCACTTGTTTCTTACTGTTTTTAGCTTTATTCATTTTTTTAGTAACACGATCTGCTACATGGCTCCTGTACAAAATAATGCAATTAAATTTAGTTAAAAAAAATATATGTCTCAATATTCATCAACTTACTTGGCAAAGAACTAGCACTGATGTTTCTCAGCGGACACACTTTGCACTTGTTCAATGTTGGGAGTCACGGACAAGACTAGTTTGTTGACAAGGCTGTTTTTTTTCAAGTAAATTGAAAAATGTGTATTATTCAATATCCTCAAGATGTACAAACCAACATCAGCATCAAATATTTATTGAAAATTCTTTAATAATAGGAGAAAATTCTTTAATTCCTTACACAAGGAGAAAAACGGTCCATGAAAGTGAATAAAATTCACTTGTAATTCATTTGTAAATTCGAAAACATAAAAAGCAAAATAACTTAAATTGTAAAACCAAAGTGAACCGAATAATGTCTGTAAAAATGAAAATCTAAATACAAAAACCTTGGATCAATATATATAAACAATTATTAATAAAGTTATATTTCTTGCATTTTATGAACAATACTCAATAAAATAAGTTTAACTGGGGGTGGATACCACATAGCTTAGGTCCAAAACCACATCTGATTAACAATATTTTGTAAAAATCTCAGCGAAATAAAATATAGAATAATTTATCAACACTGATATATATTTAATACAGTAGAATGTCAATTATCTGAAACATCGATTATTGGAACTCCAATCAAAAGAAATAATTTTTAAAAGACAAATTTACAATTAAATGTGGGAACGATTATATGTCAACATTGTACTAAATGCCAGGAATGACTTTATGGTAAATAATTCAGTGCTAAATGTCTACACTATCAGGTGCAATGTCTGTTTGCCAACACTGAAAATTATTATTAGGTATTTTTTTTTGACTACTGTATTGTAATAAGTGTGTTTTAAAAGTGCCTTACTATAGTACAGGTCATTATATTGAAATATTTAGCGTGTTTTTTATTCTCTGTAATATTTTATTTTAAAAATGAGAGCAAAAAGACATCCTAGACTTAAATGTGTGGATTGCGTCGCTCAGGATGCTAGAACCCTGCTGAATGTGAGGAACTGGAAAGCAGATGCACAGGATCAAGCTACCTGCGAAGGTACATTGAGGAAGCCCAGGACCAAACCAGACTATAGTGCCATGGAAGAAGAAGTTTTATTTCAAGAACCACTAGTTTAAATTATTTCGGATACCTGATACAGTACTGTATTATTGTCAAAGTAAATTGCATGTAGAAGTATGGGTAGTCTTTGTTCTCTACTACACCTGATGTTCATGCTACTTTAAGAATTTATAATGTAATAAATTGTACTCTTTTTAATAGGTCGAAACCAATGACTACACATATACAGAATCAACAGGATGAAAACAGCTGTATTGAAGGAATTATGTAAATAAACTAAATTATATAAAACTCAAATGAATTGAAGAAATGTTGTAAAAATAATGAGACGAAATTAATTTTGGAACTTTAATATTAGATTTGCATCAATCAAAAACAAGACAGCAAGATTGATTAGTAGAACTGGCTATATATGCATATGCTGGTTATTTTACAAGTACAGATGGCAAAGATGTATACAAACCATCTTCCAACTCAACCCTGTTGATTTATCTGGCCACTGTTGCGTTATTTCTCTTCATTCGTGCTGTTAATATAGTTGAATTAAGCCAGTTGTGTACAAGTTAATGTTGTATTGGAAAAGAGACTATAATCATTAGTTAGAATTAATAAGAACTTAAGAATAATAGTGTTTGGGGACTGGGGATTTTAAAGGAAATTTGAACAGTATTTTTTTATGGAAAAATTAGCAACTGATCAAAATTATAATGATAAATCAGATTGTTTACAGTGTGCTAGAGAGCAAAACTTACTTAGAAATTTAATTAATGGCTAGAAGGCAAGTCCTGATATACTCTTACTATAATGTCCTCTAGCAGTATGACAGGTAAAGACAAGTTTCTTCTATAGTACTAGGTTAGTATAAAAATCCCAAAATGATTAAAAATGTTAATTACCCTTAAATTATCAGTTATTTATGTAACATATCATCAGCAAGGCAATCGATTGACTTCAAGGACACCATGCACATTGTGGGTGACACTTAGAATAAAATCTGTCATTAACCTAAAAAATTTACCTGCTTTTCCCCTCCCCCCTAAGAAAAACCAATACTAACATCTGGAGAAATGGCTGATGGTGAATGTCTTCAAATATTTGAAAGAATAAGTGTTGATGTGAAACACCAGTTACTGGCTGAGAATCAATGAAGTTGTGTCTTATAAAATCACAAGCCTAAGCCATAAGAAGGCAATAGCAGAGAGGAGGATTCAAGCACAATAGCAAATTATTATAATTTAGAAGCTACTTATCGGTTAACATCATGAAGTACATAAAACATCTCTCTCTAACCATACTTTTCACTTACATATAATTGTGTGATCGTAATGTTAGAGAACACTGATTGCACTGAACTATTTTTCAAGACAATTTTTTTGTAAATTATATTGCAAAAAAAATAAATTGTAAATGTTCTCATAACGGTTACTACCCAAATTGCTTTTCCTTCAGAGCTTTAGTTTTTAATACTAATAATTTATGCGGTTTATTTCCAATATCAAAAATTTTATATCACTTTCATAAAAACCTGTTTTTCTCAATACAGTAATACCTCAACTTATGCTACCTCATCTTACGTAATTCTCAAGTTATACGGTTTTAAATCTTGCTGTCAGAGTTACGCAGAAACTGACCTGTTTTGGAAGAAAATGCTTAAAGAACTCTTATAGCGCAAAAAGAGAAAATATTTCCAGGTTTTAAGGCCGCCAAAGACTGATGGACATTGATGGTTGGCGCAAATACAGCTGGTGACTGTAAGTTACAGCCTCTCATAGTATATCGCACAGAATATCCAAGGGCACTAAAAATATTTCTAGAGCTAGCTTGCCCGTGATTTGGAAGTCGAATCGGAAGGCTTGGGTGACTGCTTTCCTTTTTGAGGATTGGTTTGGTCATCATTTCATACCTCAAGTCGAACGTTATTGTCGGTCCAAACAAAATCCTTTCAAACTAATTCCTATTAATTGACATGCACCTGGCCATCCTTCTACTTTAACTAATTTTGACACACGCGTGAAAATGATACTATTGCTTCCAAACACAACTAGTTTGCTTCAACTGATGGATCTGGGGGTCATCAAAACATTTAAAGCTCATTACACAAGATCATTCGCACATCTGTATGAAGCTATGAGGCACAACAACAAGCTCTCTGTTGAAGATTTTTTGAAACAATTCAATGTTTTAGATGCTTTGAGAATCGTTGGAGAATCTTGGAATGAAATTTCACAAAAACTTTATTTGGTGTTTGGAAAAAGGTGTGACTATTTTTCTACTATTCAAGTTTTGAAAATGGGAGTCATTCTGAAACGTGTCAACAAAGGAAAATATTGTAATGTTAAAAAAAACAGAAAAATATAATCAAATTCAAGCAAATGTCTATATTACTAATGTAATAAAGCCGGGTTTGGTATTTCTGTGACATTTTAGAAATTTAATTATTAACAGTGGAGCAAAGCGTAAACAACAGAGTTTTACTTTTGTTTGTAAAAAAGCAATTACAAAATTAGTTTTTTAGGCTACACAAAAGTTTGTTAAAGAGTAGTTACAATTTATAAGTGGAAAGTATATCAAGGAGAAAAGGAATGAAACTTTTAAAATTTAACAAATGTAGTTTAAAAAAAAACTGATAGGATTTTAAACCAAGTTGTTGCCATTTAGCTGAAATAGAAATGGTGGAGGAAGTATATGCCATGAAAATACACCAAGAAAATATAATAAAAGATCAAAAAGCATCTTTACAATGTTGAACTTTTTTTTCGTGCTTTGAAGACAATCAGCCAGTTTGAAATACTTGTCCATAAAGGTTAGGAAATCATTGTGAATACAGTAAGGTGCATAAAACCCTATGCCGTAGGATATAGAAGAGATATGGCATTGTAGTGTAGGGTCAAGCACCTGAAGTAGGCTTATTTTGTATTGAGGTCTTGAAAAAGTTTATAAATACCTTTACGCCCTTTTGTAAGAACATGAAGGATAAACCCAGTTAGGAACTAAAAAAAATGCATAATGATCCCCTGGTACCAGGACAAGGGGAAAATTATACGTCACACATAGGCAGTAGCGTAGCCAGGATGATGTTTAGGGGGCGCTTGCCCCCTGTGCCGCTCTCTGGTTACACCCCTGTACATAGGGTTGCTTAACTGTACTAAATCTGCTTTCAACACAACCAAGGTGAAGAGAGATGTATCCAACAAGTACCCCAACAAGAAAATAAAGCAACTCAATAATCTAAAAAACGTATAGTACTAGTATTTTTGGGGGAAAAACAAAGGATTTATCATCATAGAAATTATGACTCACGAATAAAAAAAAAATATTCAAACAAATAAATTACGCAACTCTAAAAAATAACAACTGGAGAGGAGAATTAATTCCAAATTTATATAAAATATTTTTTTATAGCCTCAAAAACAATACTTTTCATTTTAGCACAATTAAAATAGGTTTTATATGATGATGATGACAAGAAAAAAATAATTCTTGTTGGTAAAAAAAACTATAACTTCATATTTTCAAACATGTACAACTTTAATTCTATTTGTAAAAATAATAATATTACTTACAATAACATACACAAAGTACTAAAATCAAATGAAAAAAAATTTAACAATTTTACGAGCACAATTATAACAAATTATACAAAAAGCAATATGTCAATACAAATAAATTAAAAATTTTCTTAACATTCATTTTCAAAAAATTTTACAAATCTACGAAAATAAAACATGCAATATAAAAATACCCATTCATTCCCACTGGCTACTCAATAAATAAAATTTTAAAAAATTATTTGTTTTTTTCAAAAGTAAAAATTCAACTTTTAAAAATATTAGAATAAGTAATTTTTGAAAGGTGTCATCTATATAAAATATGACTACATCAATAAAAGGAAAACTAAACAAAAATCTAAATTCAGTTAAAAATTATAATCAATTAGATATATAAACAGACTATCAAATATTCAAAAAAGCAAAAACCATTACAAAGCTTAAGAAAACATGAATTTTAAAAATCATGGAAAACATTTACTGAAAAGCAAATGAACGAAATGAGAGGAATGTCATAAGCATAAGTAGTTTATGCCTTAGATCTTATTGTAATAAGCTTATCATGCAGGCTTCAGATGTCAACTCCAAGGCTTTTACTGATCTTACTATCATTTAATTCTTAGCATGCCATATATAAAATTTTCAGCTAGCAAGAAATTAGTGTTTACTAATCAATTAGTGGTTTATTTAAAGCACAATTTATTAAACTCTTACATGTTAATAAGGGTTATATAAAATAAAACTTTTTTCAGTGGTTTATAAATTTTTAACAGGCTAAAATTATTTAAAATTATAGTGGATATGATAAATTTGGTACCATTTGTCAGGGTATAGAGTGGAGTTGGATGCAAAAATTTTACAATTGTAACAACAGTAAAACAAATGCCTAGACAACAGATAATGGAAACACAGAACTCAAATGCTTGGGTTCTGAGGATTAACTTCAAATACATAAGTACACACTCGGCAAAGGCTACCTGTTGATGTGATAGTGAATTGCTGACAAATAGCCCAAATATGATAAATTCAATTTAGGTATCCATTTATAACATGGCCACTATCCAGTGTTATATGCTCTACATGTGCACGATATCTCACTTTACAAAAATTGGACTTATCCAAGATATCCTGTAATAATATACGTGTTAAGGGTTAGTTCTAATTCTATATAATTAAAACCTTATAACAGAAATTTATAAGAAATATAAAGTGTATTGATATAACAGATATTATGAGATTTGTAATGTATAAGTACATGAGACTTATATAGACCTGACAATGTTTCCACTAAACTAAACTGATATGAAATGTTTTTTAACTATACTATATTAAAATTCTGAATATACTCATCTTCACTTCTGTTAGGGATATATGTACATAATTTTCTCCCTTTACTAAAAAAAAAAAAAATAATGTTAGGAAAGACAGAAAAGTATACGCAAATGTATATAGTGTTTCTTGTAAAAAAGTGAAAGAGAATTTGTTGATTTTGATGTTAGACATGTTGGATGAATCTTTTAAACTGAAATCGTAATCAACAACATGCAGGTGCTTATATTAACAAATTTATTAAGACAAATCATTCTTGACTACAAAAGGCAACCATCATGAGTGCTTAAGTTAGCCGCCAGGTGTTTAGTTGTGCTTGGCAGTGCTGGTTTTGTTGTGCTGGTTTTAAAATTAGATCGTCAATTATTTGATTTGTGAATGCAGAGTACAATTTGAGGTTGCTCATTTAGCACGTTTGCAACTTTGCTGTATTGTGTTGGAAATTGTCTTATTTTGTTGATATGGAAAGTTTCTTGGTTGATATTGATGTTTGTGTAATTATTATGTGAATAGAAAACTTTGAGCGTGATTGGCCTTTAATAGTTTGTGTTCCTTGTTAAAAACTACAGCCTGTTTTTTGTCCAATGTAGACCTTATTAAAATCCATAGAGTTTATTTTTGTTTGTATATGGTGCCTGAAGTTTTTCTTATATGTTTTTGTTGAGCTTTATGTTGTATTCAGGTATTTTATTTGCTTTAAGGGTTAACTTGTACTTCGTTTCCCTGAGTTTTTTGTAATTCGAAAGAATTTCACATGTCCTAAACTCTTTTATAATACAGAACAATATATTACAACTAATATTTTTGAGATCCTGGTCATCCCTTTACAAAGTAAAACGGTTTCACCTTGAACTCCAAATTCCACTGCAAAAAGCCTACAATGAAATATATTTACTGGATATTTTAAAAAAAAACAGATTCTATTAAACATCTAAAAAAATTATTTACTGGCTCAGATATGCTGACATCACATTATACAGGTTCAATACCCGTAAATGCAAAGAACTTCCATCTCGCACAAACACTCCCTAAACTTTGCCTAATCCTAAAACTCTAACCAGGCTTTTCTTAAATGCCTTGATCTAACAATAACAAAAAGCCCTACTAAAAACCACATCCAATACAGAAAACCTAAAAATTCGAGCATACATATATGAATGCATAAAATTACCTACTTTTAAATAAACATTTTGTTTTTAGATCTCTCACATATAGACTATAAGTACCTAAGTCTACAAATGACACCATCAAAGAAATAAACATAAATATGTAACATAAAGAAGCATGTACAATAACATACTAATTGACAAAAAAAACAGTAATATTAATTTGGCTAAAAACTATAAAGCACAGTGGTATAAAAAAATTTTTTTAAATAATTCTTTACACACACTTATACAATTAAGATCTCATATAATATAATAAAAAAAACTAAAAAACAAGGCAGCATTTAAACAAAGATACTTCAATATATATGAGAACAACACAAAACATAATAAAAACATACACAAAAATTCAAAGCATCAGTTATGTAAATAAACAAAACTGTACAGATTGCTAACTTACACAAAATCTCAGTGCTTAAAATATTGATTCAATATACCTACTTATGTATTTTTATTATCATCTTAGAGGTAAAACCATATTCCCATAGATTTAATCACAGATAAAGATTTTTACCTCTGAAAATGTTAAAATTTATACACAAGCTTTAAGAAATATACATTACATGATATTTATTATATTGAATAAATATTTTATTTGTGGATTCTTTATCCATAGCATTTGGCAAAACTTTTATGTTTAAAATTAGTAGAATTACAACCTGTCATAATGAACGCAATTTATAAAAACCTACTGAAACAAAACTAACTGCACTAAATATTTCATCAGTAGCCAGGTGGGGCGCTAAAAGAAGGATTGCTGAGCCAGACCACGGTGGTTTTAAAAATACAATTGTTCTATATTGTGGTTAAAGAGTGGGTATGATTTGTAAAAGGTTGGTTTAGATTTATTTTTATATTTAGTTCCAGTCAGTTTTGAAGTTAATTCTGTTCTAGTGTGTTGAGATTTGGTCTATTTTTATTTGCTTTAGTAGATTGATGTGACTTTGGTTGATGTCTATGCAAGTGTGCCCTGTTTCTATTATTGGACTAGCATATTTGCTGCACATTCTTGTGATATCGGAAGAAAGTAATGTCAAGGAAACTCGTTTTGAAAAAAAATTAAAATGTCATTTTTATTGAAAATAGATTTATTTACATAGAAAACAATTCAAGCATCCCAATATTCCCCCATCACGGCATCGCCCACGATCTCTTAACGAAAAAATGAAGTCTGTTGTTCAGAGCAGAAACTCCTTAAATTTATATAAATTTATCTTTCCGTAATATTTAAGTTAATTTTTTGTATATTCATACATGTAAATTGACAATTTTTTAAATTCCTACAAAAATTTAAATGGCTATATATTATTTCAACTGTTTTTAATAAAACCGTACCAATGGATTTTGTTAATAATTTTTTTCATAAATCGACGTTTCACCCTAAAAGGCTTTACCTACCAACCTGCAAGAAGAAACTGATATCTGTAATTTAGATATTTGTGTCAAATCATTTATATGTTGCAAAAGTCATTGTGCCCTTACATAAATTTTGTCACTATAAAGTTCACTTGAGCATTTCAGTTTCGCTCTATTATTTTTATCACAAATAATGATATATCTTTGTAGAAACTGTTGTCTAACAATTGCTACAGATGCCTCAGTGAATGCGCGTTGAATTGATCTGTATTCGCAGTGGCAGTTTTTCTACTGTATTAATTATAATTTAGAACTTTTGCATTCGTATGGCATTCTTTTGATCATATTTTCAATGTTTTTTTTCAGTATTTTCTAACATATTTTTCTTAGTCTCCCTCTTGAATATGATGAACACCCTTAGTGTGTTTCTCAAATATTTCTTAAATGTAGAATTTGTTACAGTCTGTACAGTTTAGTTGGTTATACCTGGTGTTTTGCATTTGTGTTATAGTTTATAATATAATTTGTTGTTAGTTTTAGATGTGATCTTGTACCTTGTTTATTAAATGATCTTATTTGAGTATGGTTATGTTCATAGAAGTAATTGTGAGGAAAGTCTCTTAATATAAGCATATTTAACATATTTTCTTAATGCCGTTTTATATAGCACATTTTTTTTTTTTTTACAATTCATACTTTACATTAATAATATTGAAATCTAAATTCCTATATAATTTTACAACTTTTTAAAACATTTAATATATTGCAACTTTTATTTAAATAAATGTTTCATAAAACTACTAAGACAATAAACACCCTTGAATTTTGTAGTCCATTGTGTTCGGTGAAACTTAATTAATCACTTTAACGATAGCTTATGACTATCCGAACTTTAAATTTTGTAAATTTGTTAAAACTTACTGAGACAGAACATTTAAATCGCTATGAGGTGATCTTCATCAGTGTCTTTTGCTTGGAGATGTCGGGTCAACCGGTGACGGTTTTAAAGGCAGCTTTTTTATAGTATCAAAGAGTATGTGTGATTCGTATCGTTTGTTCGTTTAATATGATTGTACTTTGTGTTTTTGCGTGTCTGTAAGTTTCATATTGTTCTAGTGTGTTGAGATTTGGTTCTTTTTTTGTTGATGTGTAGGATTTCTAGGTTATGGTAAATGTTAATGTATTTCTTGTTCTGTTTCTTTCATGTGATTGTAAAATGCTGAGTTGGTGTTCTGTTTGTATTCCTTGACTCTTTGTATAAAGCTGCGACCTGTTTGTCCAATGTAGAATTTGTTACAGTTTAGTTTGTATACGCCTGGTGCTTGTAGTTTTAGTGTTTTTTTGTATTTCGTACCATAGTTTGTATATTATTGTAATACATAAAAACACTAAAATTAATACTACAGACAGGGAAAACAAATACATTACATTACCATACACAAAACAAAACAATACATAAAATAACCCGTAAATTTAAAAACAACAGGATACAAAATAGCATACACAACTAATAACAAGTTACAATACAAAATACAACACAACACCAACAACAAAGATAAAGTATTAACTCTTTTTAAATGTTATTTGATCTCTGAAGAGCGAAACCACAGCTTATGAACCGATGTCCAGACCCTTTTTAACTGTTATCCATAATAATGTGCATTTAAAATTATTGTATTTCACTTGACATAGAAGGAGGTATTTTATAAATAAGTTTTTTTTGTGTGGATTTTGTTGCTCATGATAGAAAGAAAGTTTTAATAGTGAACTTAACAAATTATAATTTAGAACTTGGGCAATTGTGGCGTAATTTTAAATAAATAAAACCCCTCTGCCACAAATAAACAACTTAATTTAAATTCTACTATCATTTCAATTGCAAAGGAATCTTCTTCAGTTCATTCAATAATAAGACTTATTAAATACTTAAGTGTTTTGAAATATAGGGATTTGAATAATAATGTTTATTTGTGATGAAGAGGTTTTATCTATGTAAATTAAAAATTATAGTTAGAGTTCAGACCTTATGGCTCAAGTGAATTTGTGAAAAACTTGGTATCAATCACTGATGCTACACTAAAACGGCTTAGTGAAATAAAAAAAGTTATATCTCAGTACGTATTTCAGAAGTTGTAAGTTTGGCAAATTGTTAGTTTGTTACGATCAATCATAACATGTTTCATCAATGTAACTTTCACTTTTCAAATTTAGTTAACAGGAGTTTATTCCTATGCTTAAACTTTGTGCAACGACTTTCCTAATTGAATTTTAATTAAAAAAGAAATCTTAACTAATTTGATCCTGAAACCAATTTATCAGCTAATCTTTAAACAGAAATAACTAAGTATAAATAACACTCAGAGTTAAATATAAATGAAACTTTTAAAAAATTACCATAATATTTTAAAAACCATTCCCCAAACAAACAAAACAAATGGCACACAGCTAACCAAACTCAAGAATAATGCCAAGTCACTGATAAGAACTTGGATTACTCAAACACTGTTACTAAAATAAATAAATAATTATTATTTTCATCTACCTAGGAACTTTGCTATACTTTTTGAAATAAAAATTCGAAATATTATATACACAATTAAATTGAGTATTCTTCTGTGGCAGAAGATTACAATCAATTTAATTTGTGATTGATCATTTTAAATAATAATTCCTCTATTGCAGGTTCTCGAATAAGATTTACTCTCACAGATTTCAGGAGAAAATGTTTGTTGTTAGCAGAATCTTTTTTAAAAATTTTCCCGTCCACTATCAGATTTCTGTAAAAAATAAAATTTAAGTTATACAACTGTAATTCAAAAATCTTAGTACAACTTTGATTTCAGAATGACCAACAATTTTTTCTAGTTAAAATCTTTTTCTTGATATACAAATTTTTATTAATTGAACAATAAACTTTGTCACTAATTTTAAAGTTTTGATTTGGTTGCAGTCAAGATACATGTACAAACAAAACAACGTCCCCTTCAGATAAGATTAAATTAGAATACACTGATGTAATTTAAAGCAATTTTAATGCTATGAAAAAAACTTTAGGCTTGATAAAATTAACTTATAAATGATTTATATTTAGTAAAAATTTTATATTAGATAAAATTTTCATTCAAATAATCTGTTTTGTTTTTACTTGAAATTTAAAATTTGTGAAGGGTAACAGTTCTAGATAATTAAAACTGGAATAAATCTATATCTGAAAAACACAAACTAATCGAGAATAGGAGGAAATTGAACAAGCAACTAAAAATTAAAAACAATGATCACATTTCTGACACCAAAGGGATTACTCATATTGAGTGAGTACCTAAATATAGCACTGTATAAATCAAGTTTATAAGAGAAACGTTTTTGACGTTCCTTTTACAACATAGGAGAAATAAGTAATAGAAACAAAAAATGTTTAAAATCAATTCCCACTTAGGTCAACAAAGAAAATTTTTATTTTAATTACTTTTTTTACCGGTAAATAATTACAATATAAAAAAGTAACATAACCTGTATGTTAAAACAGCTGTGCTAACACATAACCTATGCCATAAAATCAGCTGTTTTAAGAAAACATATGTTATCCCTTATTTTATGCCAAATGTGACAAAATAACTATATTGCATACATGCCCCTTTTATGAAAAGTTTTTCTCCATTATAAAACTAAAATTAATTCATTATTTAATTTATGAAATATTATTAAATATTTGAAAAAAATGTATTATTATCAAGTGCCATTGACTACAATTTTATAAATTTTCACTCAAACACTAAGCTAGGCTCAATATCTTCTTTTACACACATTTTACCAATTTGTACTTATCAGCAACATTCAAGATAAAATACAGAAATTAAACCTTTTCCAAGAATCAACTGTATTCAACCAAGATCAAATTAAAACACTTTTAGGACCAACAAATTCATTGTTTCAATTACATCGTTGATTTTGAAACATAAGTAGTCTGCAAAATCCGCAGAGATAAAATCATAAGTACTACCACTGCGATATTTTCAGCAAACCTACAACTGTCACTCTCTGTTCCTTGTACTACATAGTTTATTAGCATGAATAATTTTGTATGCCAACTGAACCCATGTATTGTAGGCATAATTTTGTTTTTTCCTAACCCTAAGTCTTCTGAAATTTAACTAACTTGTACCAAGTCCTTCGTTGTTCTAAGATGTTGCTCTCTAGAGCCACCGACTCTTGTTCTAGTCAACCTATCTCTTCCTCCTTCCAAAAGCATATATAAAAATCTGCCTATCAATAACCAATTATCACCATACAAGAGTATTTAATGTAACAATTTTTGTTCAACTACGTATGACATAATATCTCTTTTAATAACCTATTTACTTTGTTCACAAGCAGTCCTGTTGTACACAAACGTCAGATAGAACAGCAAATTCATAAATAACAACTTTTGTGTTTATGTTAGATAGTGTGGTTTAACATAATTTCAACTATTAAAGGTATTTTAAAACAATCTTTCAATGGTTGTTATACTCATGTAAACCCCAAAGCTGAAGAGACTGTTCCTTTTCCTCAATCCATATTTAACTCTTTGAATAGTAACGATGCAACTTTCACATCGCTGTGCTCCCAGCCACCTGCAGTAAGATCACTGGTGCGTTTTTATATATTTATTTCAAAAAAGTGCTTTGTGATTTGTTTATTTTTGTTAGTAAAATCCCATCCTGTCCCTCAGCAATTTTTAAAAGTAATTTTTTGTAGTTTTAATCACATCAGATTAGTGTCACAAGCGTGTAAATAATGTAATGCACTACTTGGTAGGTCCAGCAAGCTCCTGCCAAACACTACAATTACGCTTCACTGCTGTCAGTTCGGCTTTTACACAGTTACCACCAATATGTTTCTTGATTACTGTTATGTTTTTGTGAATAATTAATGGCCTTATATTTTAGGATGACTTTTTTTAAAATTTTCTTACTCATTACTACCAAAATTGGTTTATTTTAACTGTTTTTCGTTTCAATGAATGGTTAAATAAATTTGTTTTAAAAAAATATTATAATTTCTGAACTAACACAATATAAAGTATCAATATAATGATAACAAATTATTTACCATTTTTTTAAAATTATTTTTTGGAATGTTTGGGAATTTACTGCTCAAAGAGATTTAGCATTTAGCAATTTTCGCAGCTATAGTTCTACTTCGTTATCACGAATTAACCTTTGAGAGGCCGCATAGAGTTTCAAACGGGAGAGGGCGCTTGCGAATATTTATTCCACAGATATACCCTTTTAACATTTAAACTGCTTACGATTTTATATTTGGGTGACTTCACAATTAAATACTATATAAATGCATTGTAAATAATTTTAGAGATCATTATTGAACAATTTTAATTTTCTAAACGTCTTATTTCTAACAATATATTCAATTGTTAAAACGTGTAAGCAATGTATACGCTAGACCAGGGAGAGGTGTTTACGGGTTATTTTTCTACAATAAATTAATTCAACGTCTAAACATAAACAATATTTTGTCGTGATGGTAGTCCCTACACATAAGGATATGAAATTAATTATAATATTTAGTGAAAATAAGGAATAACAAAACCCCTACAATCCGACTGCTCGTGACAAAAATTAAATTCA
This sequence comes from Prosapia bicincta, assembly GCA_036971475.1. Taxonomy (NCBI): domain Eukaryota; kingdom Metazoa; phylum Arthropoda; class Insecta; order Hemiptera; family Cercopidae; genus Prosapia; species Prosapia bicincta. The sequence goes on from JBAIZL010000007.1 coordinate 34,788,002, forward strand.
CTCTAAAGCTATGAAGAAAATATGAAAAAAAATAGGTTGGGCCATTTCCTAGATTGCAGGTTGTAGAGTAACGAGCCGGAAATAAACTTCTGACAACGATAAAGACATTTTCTTAACAAATAATAATGTGTGCGCCTTCTTGATTGTCTAAAGGACATTGTGTTGAGGAAACAGGAAACCTGAGGTGATTATTAGCAAAACTCTAAATAAAAAATTGTTTATAACTACTAATATGATTGGTTACTAACTAATAACATAAATATCTGTGACTGTTCTGTGGCAAAGAAGATAATTTATTGTTCATTTTATCACAGAAATCAAATTTTATGAAAAAATTCAATAGTTAATATTAAATTGCTAATTACGATTCTTAAATCACACAAAAAATACTTACTTAACAGGGTTATTTTGTTCATCACCACTAACGACAGATGGAGATTTTGTATTGCCAGTGTGATCCAAGAATGAGCACAAGTATTTTGTAGGCGGAGTCTCTCTTCCACTTATATGATCTGTCTTCTTTCTTATACTATTCAATGCCTCTCCTGGCGAAGAGGCCTGAAAAGTTAATTTTGTTTAAGTCATACAAATGTTTAGGAAATTATTTTTTATCAATTTCAATGGTTATCTTGAATAATTTTGTTCAAAACAAGATTTTAAATTTAGCAGAGTTTTAAATTGCAAAAATTTATTTGATGACAAAAATTTTAACAAGTTTGATTTTTGTATTTTTAAATTATGTTTACTCACATATAAATTCTCCAACCCTCTTTTATTATCAAAAAGATAACGAAAGTAGTTTAAACAAAGTTTTATAAATGTGTCAGGTTAATAAATAAAAACTTTAGAATAATTTTAAAAACTATAATAAATTTAATTCATAAAACCTAAATGAATTACTATAGAAAACAGAAGGATGAGTTTAAAACAAATTAAAATGAGTTAAAATATACAACATAAATAAATGTGTTTATTTAATGTCTGTTAATAATTAATTTTTTTTATATAGGTTAATGACTGATCACAGATAATTTTGCTTTTTTAAAAACTCAACCTTTGGAATTTCTTTCCGATATTCCTTTTCAAGAGCTCAGTTTTAATTAAACAGTTATACAACATAACTTACAATTTATAAAATACATAACATTATATAAAACATAATAAAAATCAACAAATTATATAATGTTATGTATTTTATATAAATTGTAAGTTATGTTGTATAATTCTTTAACTAAAACTGTGCTCTTGAAAAGGAATTTCGGAAAGAAATTCGAAACGTTGAGTGTTTAAAAAATGAAAATTGTCTGTGATGTCATTAGCCTATATAAGAATTAAATGTAAAATACAGCCATTTTGAAAAAATGGGTAAAATAATCAACAAATTTAAATAAATGGCAGTAGATTGATGTGAAGAAATCTAGTAATAGATGGGCTATATTAATGAAAACTTTCACTCGGTCTACAAATTCCATCGACTTTTGTTATGAATCTGCAAAGCACGACAAGAACAATAAACGTCATTTTTTTTAACAGTACATCCAGAGATTTGACTTTTAAGAGAGATTATATAATAATAGAATGGCTAGAAGCTATGATGCCACAGCTTTGACAAGTTCATAGTCCAAATAGAGGGACTGGTTAAGCCTAGTAAAAATTTCCCAATATTCAGAGATGTGAGGCTAAGTTTGTCTTAGCCTAAATGTTACCTAATCGGCTAGAGGGATTTAACAACTACAAATTAAATTCATAAGTTTGTAAATCGGGAATATTACAAATATGTAACCAGAGCTTGTTCGAGGGTTGACAAGTCTAAGGTGTCTCAGAGAAGACCAATGCATCAGTTACTGAGTATCAAAAACAAAGATGACGTCTCACTGGTGAAAACACGAGACTTACATGTTCCAAAGAGAAAACCGCAACCCCTAACCATGAAGGTCTGTCACCTTCTATTTCAGGGAAAACGACAGAGTCCAGTGACCAGGACAAAAGGGGGGATAAAAGGTTCAAACTGTTAGTATGCAGTCTGGGAAGTTAATTCTTTACACAAATAATTTTCAAAGTTTCTAATACATATAATTTTTTTTCTCTTAAATACAGTAAAATCCTATTAATACACTCCAGTTTAAGATGATTTCCTGCTTATTACAATGTTTTTCTCAGACCCTAAACCTAGCATCAAAAAACACTAATTTTCACGAATAATACGCTTTGTATCACACTTAATACACTTTTTTTACAACAATTTTCTCGACTATCGGAAATTTTACAGCATAGCAATAAATTACAAATAAAAAAGCATTACAATAGTTCTAGCTGGTGCAGTTATAGTACTGTGTAACACATCTAAAATTTCTTTATGTACATTTTGATTATACTGATACTATCTTGAGATATTATAAATAGATTATAGTATCGGTATAAATAATTAATCCAAATAGCATGCTCACTTGCAACAATTTTATTACTCCTATTGAATTATAGTTACAAAACCCATTCAACTATTGTAACAAATATATTAATCAAAGACAACAATTTTATTTATCAATACCTGTATAAAACAACTGTGGTGTAATGTTTAATTAAATAAATAAAACCTCTATACCACAAATGACTCTTTCTATTATTTAAATGTACATTTCAATTGCATAGCAGTTTCATTTACGAAACTGTCAGTTCATCTATGAGTAGACTGTCAGCTTCGTAAATGAAACGATTGTTTCGAAACGCGTCACCAAGTAAGTACAAAAGTATTCATTTAGTTTCACAATATATACTTATAGTTTGATTAATATATTTGTTACAGTAGTTGAATGGGTTTTATAATAATAGTTTAATAGGAATTATAAAATTGTAATAAGTTAATGGTGCTATTATTTTCATAACATACGCTTTTTATTAGCTTTTTTAAGCTACTAAATAATATTAGATTAAACTACTATATCTGTTAACAGATACACTAGAAACCTATAAGATTATTGCTGCATAACAAATATTTATAGAAATATAATTTTACAAAAGGAACTCATCGGTTAAAAAGTTTTACTAACTTCAAACAATATAGTCATTAAACAAAAATACCTCTAATCTACTTACCCCAAAACAAAACATTTTGGAACTCCCATGACTTTCAAACAGCTTCAATGAGCTGTCAAAAGGATATCCATTACCATTCTTATATTCTGTATCTGTAAATTAAAAACAATATTTAGCAAAATATTAAAAAACATTTTATTATTATTATTAAACTACAGTAGAATCTTGAAATTCCGAATTACGATAATTCGAGGTTCCGTCAAATTCGAGCCTATTTTATCTATTTGAAAGGAAATGATCAATCGGGCTTCCAAAAAATGTTTATAGCCATACGTTATGCAAAGGAAAAGAGTCGGGCTTCCAAGATACATTCATATCAATAGTGTATGCAAAATAAATGTATCTGGCTTCCAAGAAATGTTTATATCAATACGGTATGCAAAGGAAATGAGTCGGACTTGAAAGAAATGTCCATATCAATACAATACCACAGAAAATGGGCCAGGCTTTAAATAAATGTCCACGTTCTATAAACTGATTTTGTACATTCTTAATTATAGTACTGTATTAGGGTTCATAAAACACCTATTTTTTCTAATGCACAGGAAGGTATTTCCAAGTAATCCGAGAGGGACTCAGTCCCATCTACCTCGAATTATCGAGACTCTACTGTATTTTGATTTTTACAAATATGGCAAACTTCTTAGTAGATCCATTTCACACTAGTTTAAAGGCTTCAATGATGGGTGCCAAACACTAGACTAATTCCTCTTGGTAGTTACATGTTAATGTGGTCAAATGTCTCTTTATATTTCTGGCATAACAATGGAAAAAAACTCAGGAACAAAGTTTGTTAAATTCTATTTCAAAATGTTCTCCATTAAAAGAATACACTTTTCCATGCACTCAAACCACTCCGCCGAAATAGCTCAGAGAAGCATGGTTTTGAATGCAACAACTCCTTCTTCAGGTGTTAAAAATTGTTGATCATGTAGTTTGTCTTTGATATACAAGACTCTACTGTATATATCTTATTATTGTGTTCAAAATGTATTACATATTATACCCATTTTTATAAATTTTAAATCTGTCAGGCTTGAAAAAGGACAACAAATAAGTTGAAGAAACATAGTCCTATTGAATAATCATTTGACTCGTTAAAAAAAGTGTTTCTTATTCTAAAATATATTGTTATAGGTTTTTAAGATGATTATTTAAATACATTATTTAGTTTGTTGTTGTTATTTATGAGGGCTATTCAGAAAGTAAGGAATGTTTTTGAATAACCAAAAAATTAGTACAATAAAAAATGTTTATTATATACACCTGAAAGAGCAACTAAAATACTACTTTTCTACGTAGTCGCCAAACAAATTGAGACACTTATGGTAGCGGTGGACAAGCTTTGAAATTCCTTCATCATAGAAGTCTGTCGCCTACGATCTCAGCCACTCAGTGACGTGCACCTTCAGCTCCGCTTCGTCGTCAAAGCGCTGTGTTGCTAGCCAGGGCTTCATTCTTGGAAACAAGTGAAAATCGCTTGGTGCGATTATAGGCAGGATTATAGGGCGGATGAGGAAAAACCTCCTATTTGAATGAATCAAGGAGTTCTTTGGTGCGGTTTGCTGTGTGAGATCGGGCATTGTCATGCACAAACAAAATTTTCGACGTCTATTTCCCTCGGCGCTTGTTTTGAACTGCTTTCCTAAGGCTGGACAAAGTTTCACAGTACCGCTCAAAGTTTATTGTTGCGACACGTTCAATAAAGTCAATAAGAAGCACACCTTGCCTGTCCCACGAAAACGTCACCATAATCTTCCTTGCTGAAAATGTTTGCAAACATTTTCTTGGTTTTTTGGGGGAGCTTGTGTGCTCCCACTCCATGGACTGTAATTCTGTTTCGGAATTAACATGTTTTACCCATGTCTCATCACCAGTTACGATGCGATCCAGTAGTGAATCACCATGTCTGTCGTAGGCATCCAGAACTTGCCTCCATTCACTGACCTTTATGGTGGTCAGTGAGCATTTTCGGCAACCATCTTGCACAAAATTTGTGGTAGCCTAACCTTTGTGTGACAATTTCAAACAACAAAGTCCGTGAAACTTGTGGGAAACAAAGCAAAAGCTCCGTTATCGTGAATCAACAGTTTTTGTGAACCTTTTCATAAACTTTAGCGACCAGTTCATCAGTCACAATGTTTGAGCGTCCGCTCTTCGCTTCATCATGAATGTCAGTTCGGCCATTTTTAAACTGAATGCACCATTTTCGCACAGAACTTTCATTCATTACATTGTTTCCGTAAACTTCACACCCTTGGCGATAAATGTCTATCGGTTTTAAGTTTTTTGCCAACAAAAACCTTACAATCACTGACCGCACCTCACAACTGGCGGGATTTTCAATCACAGCGGATAACTTCAGTTGAAATTGCGAAAAACCGGGCAATGCGGAAATGTTTCCGTTGTCACAGCTGCACACCGAGTGCGTACGTACCAAAATGTACAAGATCAGCGAGCGCCTAGCGGCGTCAGACAGAAACGTTCCTTACTTTCTGAATAGCCCTTGTATATATAAAATTTGTAAATTTGAGAACAACTTGTTCAAACCGTATCACTCGGCACCGAATTTGTGTGAATGGGTTTGCTGAGAAATTGTAGGAAGAGTGGAGTGCCAGTGACCAGAACTTCAATAATCTGAAACGTTAGTAATCATAAGTTTTGAGTCATGTTTTTGAGAAACTGTAATCACTATGTGATTGCAAGGAAATTGATAGCATAAGTATCCATAAGTAGGCCAGATACCACCCGGGTATTCTCTCATCCTGTATCAGTTGTTTGGTTCTGCAAAATTACAGTACATAGTTCAAACATCATTTATGTTTCTGACACTGTAGTCTGTTATGAAGCGTTGGTATTTATATGCGGATTTACTGATTAGTGAGTTTCATTCCTAAGTGTGTTTAACTTTAAAATTTAAACATGTTAACTTAATTAAAAAAATAATACCACACTAACTGTTGGAAAAAAATTAAAACCATAAACAGACATTCTAAAAATATTCGAGAAGCTGATATTTCTGAGGACCATTATACAACAAAAAATGTGTCAGCAGAAATGTACTGGTATATTGATCAAACAGAATCTTGTGTAAATCAACTGCTTTTAGTGAAGGGCATAAAAATTTAAGTCCTATAAAAGAAGTTATCTAGCATTAGAAAAATATTAGATTTTTATAAATGAACTATTGTAGACAGTTTACTATATACTTCCATGTACTTTTTTTAAAATAACACAGCCTAGTATCAGGTAATTAAAAGTATAAACCTGTGAATAAGAGAAAGTATGTTTTGCATAGTATTATACAAAGGTGGTTTGAAAAGTTCTGGGCCTAATAATGAAAATAACAATTTATGGTTTCAACGCCTTTCGTCTCAACATAATCTCCCTTAATGTTAATACATTTCATCCAGCAGTCTCAATGCTATTATCCCAATCTGTAGTGTTCTTCAGAAAGTCCTACAAGTACCCATCTACAGCCGTAATCGCTTCATCGGACAAAAAATGTTAACCACCGAGGATGATTTTCAACTTTGGAAAAAGTCTGTAGTCCGAGGGAGCTAAATCTGAAGAGTAAGGTGGATGGTCCAGCAATTCATAATGCAAATCCCTTAATTTTCCCATCGCCAAAAAACTTTTGTGAGCAGATGCATTGTCCTGAAGGAAGTATGCAAACGCTCACTTTTTCCTTTTATTTTTGTATGTCAGGTCTATTTTCAAAAACCTTTCGCCAATTTGTGTAAGAAGGTTAGAATATTCCCCAGTTATTGTTTTACCTTTTTGAAGATAGTTAATCAACAGAATTCCTTTCGCATCTCAAAACACCGATGCTAAGATCTTACCTTAAGGTGGCACAGTCATGGAGTTCTTCGGGCCTGAATGACCAGCTTCTATCCACTGCATGGATTGGTGTTTCGACTCAGGTGTGTAATGGTGAATCCATGTTTCATCCATTGTCACAAATCAATGCAAAAAGTCACTCTTGTGTTAGTAAAACAGGCGAAACACTGATTGGAAAGTTGTGTGTGAATGCGTTTTTGGTCTGCAGCGAGAATGTGAGGCACCCATCTTGCATTAAGCTTTTTCATGTGCAATTCGTCATGTAAAATATAACCAACTCTTTTTTTATACAACAACGGCATTAGGAATCTCACGCACTTTCGCTCGCCGACCTTCTAAAACTATATCATGCACTTTCTTGAAGATTTTCGGTATGGTTGCGCTTTATGAACGATCCTAACGCGAATCATCTAACACACTTTCACAGCAACATTTAGATTTGGCTGCCTATTTCTTCATAGTGGAAAATGAAGGAGAAGAGGTACCATACACGTTTACAAACTTTGAAAGAATTTCTGTCGGTGTTATTCTTTTACTTAGAATTTAATTACTGCATGATACTCGATTTTTTCCATTTTCAACAACACAAGTACGGCCAATGAATCAAACGACTGCCCACTCACAACTGCCAGATAGAATGGTGCAGTATTGTGGTAGGAGTTTAATAATAGCTGTACCAACATGGTGAGGAAACATCATTTGACTAGTGCTGCGCTCTCTTGGCGAGACCGAGAACTTTTCAGACCACCTGCGTATATATGTATATCAAACAATATGAAATAAAAATTTTAATACAGTACATACGCAGATGTTTGAATGATTAAAGTAATGTAGACTATGTTAAAGCGGGACGTGCCTATAGAAGATGATTTAACAGAATGTAAAGGTATGTAACAATATTTTATTTTGTTTATTCATAAAATACAGTTTTAAGTATAAAAAACCTTGACCAACCTGATTTTGTCCGAGAGGTTTGTTAATTGTACAAATTGACTATTAGAACTGTACCTGAATGCAAGTAGTTCTGATTACTGACGCTTCACTGTAGTTGTATTATAAAAGTAATAAAAATTATTTTAAAACATCATGAACAATAATATATCTATCTTTGAAAAAAAACATCAGTTTTTGTTTATTGTTATTTTTTAAAAATTAGAGATTACCTTTCTTCTTCTTTTTCACCGAAACAGATTCATCCTGTTGATCATTTTTTCGTTTCCGTCCTTTTGCATTTGCTTGTTTTTTTGTCTACAAAATATCAATATAACAAGTAAATGTGCTCAATATTAGTTAAATAAATGATAGTTTATATGACATTAATTTTGTATTAAACTTATTTGCAATGAAAATATTGGAAAGAACCCCAATACCAAAAATAATCAAAAGTAACAAGTTACTTAAGATTAAACCCTTATGTACATTTCGACGGCCATGTCATCATCATCATCATCATCATCAGAGGGTCTTATTACAAAATTACAATCTAGCAAACAAGAAGTTACAAACTAGAGTGATACCAGTCAACCTCTATGGTGACTATATATAGGCATGAGGTAAGCTCCGCCATCGACCAATAAATAACGATCGGTCATCTTGAGCAAAATAGGCTATGTCAAAAAGTAAACTATAATAAATGTAATAATACCTTCTGATGATGATCACATGGTCATCGAAATGTACATAAGGGTTTAATCTAAGGTAACTTGTTTTATTTGTTATTTTTGTGGTATTAGGGTTCTTTCCAATATTTTCATTGTAATATATTGTACCACTGTGCTCTTGATATTGTATAAACGTATTTGAATAAACCTAATTTATTTTAACTAAATTTTTTTAAATCTAATTTTACAAAAAAATTCAAGTGAAAATAAAATTAAAGTTAATTTTAAAGCAATTTTTTCGACTACACTAGGGAATTAGGCAATCTTTATAGGTGTTAAACTAGGCGATCAATAACATGGTCAAACAATGTGATTTGTCTTGTTTATTATTTTAGTATGTTTTTTTTTTGCTTCTATTCCATTTGGTTTGTAAATTTAAAATGCTCTAGTGTGTTAAGAAATGTGTTTTTTGTGCATGGAGTTTTTCTAGGTTTTGATTTTGCCGCTGATGATTGTAAAACTACATCATGTTTCTATTATATGTTTAGCAAAAAATAAGTTCATTTTTAATCAAGTGTATGATTTTTTTAGTCTGTACATAGCTTTATTTGAGTTTTTTTAAAATTTTTGTAGTGCTTCTTTACTTTTAAATTGTACCCTGCTTCACGTGTTTTGAAGTTTTTGAGCGATTCTATAAGAAGTCTTGTTTAAACATGAAAATGTAAAGTTTTTCTGTTATTTTGTTTTTTATTGTGTTTTGATAAATTTTTAATTGCTAGTTAATTATTAATTGGTTCTTTGATGCTGCTTTTAGTTCTTTGATGCTGCTTTTAGTACTTTGATCCTTCTTTTAGTTCAGGTTGAAGTGGATGATTTGATATGTTATGTAAAAGTGTCTCACTGTTCACTTCCTTTAAATTTTAAATATGTGTTTCAAATAGAGCTCTGATTACAGTTTTGTCAAAGAACTTAAAAATTAACCTGCCTTAAAACCAACTCTACCAATTCATAAAACTGATTTACATCACCTAAATTACTTAACTAAACCACCGATAATAATTGCCTATTACATTAAGAAAACTTTGTTCGATTTTTAAAAAACATTCTTTAAGTTTAAATCTGTGCAAATCTTTAGACTATAAGTTGCAAGAATTTGCAACTATCTGCCTTGCAAAAAATATTTTTTCAGCATCGAACTATTCTGATGTTAGAATCCTGCCAAAATAATTTGACAATAGTAGCCAACTTAATAAATAAATAAGTATGAGTAGTAGCTTTCACCATACTGCTACTTTGAGTGCATTGTTATTCATGAATATTCTGTTATACATTCTTATAAATAGCTGTCTATCATTAGCCCTTGATGTCTAATTAAAACTTAAACTTCTACAGTATTTTAATATAATTTATACCTCTTCTGTTTGTAATTTCTCCCCCTTTTTAGGTACTTTGATAGGTAAATTTTCATTATCCTTCTCTTTGGGTGCCGGTTTCTTCTTAGTGTTTTTCTCAATGCATTTGTTTATCTTTGAAGGAGATTTATCATTTTCCTTAGTTTTTTTCTCAATGCATTTGTTTGCCTTTGAAAAAGATTTATTATTTTCTTTAGTTTTTTTCTCCTTGGATTTGTTTACCTTCGAAGGAGATTTAACATTTTCCTTAGTTTTTTTCTCCTTGGATATGTTTACCTTCGAAGGAGATTTAACATTTTCTTTAGTTTTTTTCTCCTTGGATTTGTTTACCTTTGAAGGAGATTTAACATTTTCTTTAGTTTTTTTCTCCTTGGATTTGTTTACCTTCGAAGGAGATTTACCATTTCCCCTTGTAGTATTATTAAAATTTTCATCTGAACCAATGTTTTTCAAGGTTACTTTTGACTTAGATTGTTTCAGATTCTGTGTTGAATTTGTCAAGACTGGTTCAGGTTTATTATTTTTTACTGCTGTTTTTATACACTTTTCTTTTTCCTGTTTTTTTGTAAGTTGTTTCCTTTCTCTTAGCGAAACATTCAACTTCTGGAAAAAAATTAATTATATTATAAAAATATTATTTATAAAACATACTACCAAAAATATCTGTTTTTATTAATTATTTTAAAAAGTTTTTGAGGAATTTATTTTTATTTTGAATCATAATTATAGTGCTATCAATAAAAGTTATAAAGCTTGAAAAGTTATTTGCATCTTCAAATTATAAAATAAACTTTTTAATTTAAAAAATTAAACTTTTATTATTATATTATGTGAAAAATATAAATACATACAGCTATATGCATTGTAATAATACATACAGCTGTATGCATTGTAATAATACATACAGCTATATGCATTGTAATAATACATACAGCTGTATGCATTGTAATAATACATACAGCCGTATGCATTGTAATAATACATACGGCCGTATGCATTGTAATAATACATACAGCTGTATGCATTGTAATAATACATACAGCCGTATGCATTGTAATAATACATACAGCCGTATGCATTGTAATAATACATACAGCCGTATGCATTGTAATAATACATACAGCGTATGCATTGTAATAATACATACAGCTGTATACATTGTAATAATACATACAGCTGTATGCATTGTAATAATACATACAGCTATATGCATTGTAATAATACATACAGCTGTATGCATTGTAATAATACATACAGCTGTATGCATTGTAATAATACATACAGCTGTATGCATTGTAATAATACATACAGCTGTATGCATTGTAATAATACATACAGCTGTATGCATTGTAATAATACATACAGCTGTATGCATTGTAATAATACATACAGCTATATGCATTGTAATAATACACATAGCTATATGCATTGTAATAATACACATAGCAGTAATACAAACTTTTATTTGTATTTGGAGTTTTTTTGTCTTGTATATCTTGCGATTTTAAAAAAATGTTTCTATTTATATGACAAAAAAAACCATTACTTACTGATATTTTTAGCAGACGCGTTTCACATTAGATCAGTGCATTGTTCAATAGTCAATAGTGCTAAAATATCAGTAAGTAGTGATTTATTTTACCAAGTGATAGCAATAAAAACAAACAATTCTACTCTGGTGATGCACAACTTCGAAAGAAGTTTATTACATTACAGAAGTTTAACTAAATTGTGTAATAAAAGTATTCGTTGATTCCATCTTCAGGTGAGCTACTGAAAATGGGACACATCTCCCGAAACGGCCGTCCCCAACAAATACAAGTGCTACTATAGGCAAGTTTTAAAATATTTACAAGTGTTTTTAGTAATAAAAGTGTTTACTTACTGATATGTTTGAGTTGTTTGAAGTGGTTTTTACCTGAGGAAGAACATCACATTCTGTACTGATAGTGTCATTTTGTCCAAGCTTTTTTTTAACTAAACAAATAATAGGTAAATTATATTGAATAACCAATTATTTCTTCTGTCGTTGCTAAATATTGACAAATTATTCTTTGTAGTAACTTAGCTAGATATTAATAAATTTAATTTTTTAATAAGTTTAAAGTTATAAGTAAAAAATTTATACAATTTTAAGATTACCAAAAGCTCACAATTTATATTCTCTTCATACAATTTATTTGAATTCTAAGGTTATTTACATCTACCTGAAATTTAGGATTTTAGTGTTTTAGCTGGGTACTAAAAACTTCCCAAGAAACACAAAAAAGAGTTTTGCACTTGAGACTGAAACATGTTAAGGCAATGTTAGTAACTTTTTATGAATAGAGTCACTGGAGCTAAGAATTGGGTATCTTATGATCCTCTGAATCAACAACAATCAATGGAATTGAGGCACACTTAATAAAACAAAAAACATTTTAAACTCATGCACAGTGTTTTGGGATAGAAAGAAGTTCTCTTAGTCAATTTTTTAAACAATTTTCTAATTATTGGAGAAAACGTTTAATAAAAATTGAATAAATGATAAAATGGTTGATTATCAAGTCATTTATTTAAATAATTTATTTAGCACTAGTTAAATAAACTGGACTCGATAATCAACCATTTTATCATTTATTCAATACTTATTTCTAGTGCTTAAATAAACATGAATTTAATAAAAATTGAATAAATAATAAAACTGTTGATTATTTAACGAATCATTTATTTAGCACTAGTTAAATAAACTTGACTCAATAATCAACAGTTTTATCATTTATTCAATACTTATTTCTAGTGCTCAAATAAAGATGAATTTAATAAAAATTGTTATAAAAGAATATACATCATGAATATTCTTATACAGCAGAATAAATGTTATAGAACACTCTCAACTGACATTATTTTTACTGCATGACAATGCTTTGACTGGAAATAATTCAATCACTCTAAATGGAGTCTCGTTCACAGATTTTACTCATCACCTCACAGATACCTCAGTGAATTTGTATTAATTTAATGATACACCAGGATTTTCATTTAACTTCATCATTACAACTAAGAAGTAGACAATTTCTTTGTAATAGGACAGGCTTATAAATAAGACAGGGTTAGCACTGAGCTGAGACTTTGATATGGAAGCTCCAAATCCAAGAAATACAAACAGAACTTACTTTCTGAATGTACGATACATTTGGTAATACGAAAAATAAAATAATATATTGTTAAATTAACTGTTTATTCAACACGTTGACTGCAAATGACGAAACCTATTACTGGGTACCTGCTGATTGGTAACTTCTATTAGTTTACACTCTCCCAAGATATACATTAGGGTAGGTAAAAAAAAAATAATGTTTTCTTTTTTTTTACGCTATACCATGGAAAACTTGCTTCTAGGGTAGACAAGTAAAAAAAAAATTACACATTGAGCCCCCGCCTAGCGCATCATACTTAAAATGTTGGTTTTTTCAGAAATCAATCCATTTTTCAATTATTTTTACAGTGCTTAGCCAATAATATTTCAAAATGCTATAGCGAAAATTGTTAATTAAAGATTTAAAGAATACCAAATAATGTGAAACAGACAATATCTCTTAATTTGCGGTAGCGCAAAAGACTCAAATATCATTAAATTATTGCCTTTATATAAACTGCTGTAGCCTCAAGGGTGCTGAAAGATGTAGGTATCTTAACAAATGATGACCATTCCCATGTTGTTCATAAAAGTAAAATAAGAATAGGAAATAAAAACTAAACACAGAGAGCTTCAAAACCAGAACACAGAAGAATGCAAACCCCTCCAAGATCATTACTTCAATGGAAGGAAGGATAATACCCTTATAATTGAGAAAGTCAACAAAAAATGTTTTAGAAGCACAATAAAAGAAAAAGATTATTCCATAATACAAGAACCTGGATCTATTTATGTAGACCATGTCACACCTTATAGTAGATATGCTCAAGACATCGCTCATATAAATTATACTTACATCTTACTTCTTAGTACGGGCGTCCAGCATCAATCATAGCCGATGGCCAGGTGTCCAATGTACGCGGCACAAGCAAGCTGCCAGTGTTAATATAAATTATCTCATATAAATTATCGCTTATAATATTACCTCTTATATGACGGAAGATGGTATTTCTTTAGACAAATTTGACGTAGTGGGATGTGACGATACCCTTACAAACACGGGTTAGAAAAATGGTGCGATGCATAATTGAAAAACAAGTAAAACAAGACTCCTGCAGTGGGGAATATTCCTCTTGCATTTCAACGAGTTGCCATTTCGGCATTTATTTCAAACCCTAAAGGGTGAAACAAATGGGCTGTCATTTACTGGCCCAATTGGCACCCAACTTCATAAGCGTGAAAAGCTTTCAACAGCTGATTTTGTTAGTTTTGATTGTGAATTATAAGACATAATCACACTCTATTGAGTAAAGATCAACAGAACGGTAACTTCTAGACATAAGTAGTGAAAGTCAAACAACTGGTGGAACACCACTGAAATTACACCACCATCATTGTTATGGAGAGTATCTGATGAAGAAGTTTGGGTTAAAATCACTGTTGGTGAAACTCCTGAGGAATGGAACTTTGGAAAATTTCCGTCTCACACGTAAGTGTGGAACGCTGCGTTAAGTTAGTGGCTCAAGCATCTCAAAATGTCGTCGGCACTAAGGAACGAGATGGTTTCATAAGATCCACAGTAGCATCCAGAGCTTTGATGCCAAAGTTTGACAGCTAGTTGAACTTCAACTGGAACTACTCAGAAATAGTGAGTAAACGACGTCCATCCAGTTGAAAAAAATATTTTATTTGTTTCAATTGCTGGGCTGTAATTTTGTTTTTTGTTTTTTTTTCAATTAAACATGTTATTAAAATTATAAAATAAATAACAGACATTTGTTATTTTATTTATATTCTTAAGATACACGTACGATAATAAAATTACAACTAAATGGAGTGTTAAGTAAAAACACAAAAATAGATTGTGCTATTAACACAGAACACAGCATGCTAGACCATGCCTTGCTTAAAGTGCTTGTATGTGCATTTTACTGATTTTTGAGTCTTTAGCGCTACCGGAAATTGAAATATTTTTACAGTATTAATTTGGTTTTGTGTTTCTTAACCCATTTAATAAAAGATTTTCACTATAGCACTACAAAATATTATTGTTTAGGCACTGTAAAGATACTTGTAAATGACTTATTTTCGAAAAACAAAAAAAGTACGATGCGCTAGCTAGGGGTTAAATATATATTTAGTTTTTACTTATCTACAAAATAAAATTTTTATTTGTTGACCTAAGTAGGAATTGACTTTTCTTTAAGAATATTTTCTTATCTATATTACTTAATCTGTCCCCCCCCCCCCCAACTCTAGCATAAAGTACCAACAGTTGCCTTATGTTCATCACATCAAGGGAAACCCATTGAAACCCTGCAACCTGAGTTTACTTAATGTCCAGTTTAATTTGCTTTGACTGTATTAACCTTTTCACGAGCACTCCCAAACATACTCGTTCGCGGACTCGTGCGCAGTGTAGGAGCACACCCGAGAATACTCTATTTGAAATTTCTTCTGTCAGAGCATACGCAATTATATTCTTTTTTGTCAAATGTCATTAATACACCATCTATTGGTTAATATTTGAACTTCTTCGGTATTTGTTAGGCCATCTATTGGTCATTATTTGAACTTCTTTGGTGTCATCTGCTAGGCCATCTATTGGTAAATAATCGAAGTAACTTTTCTGTAATGTTTTTTGATCAACCATCTGGAAATCAGCTGACATTTCATGTTTGTCAGACAGGAAGTGTTTTTGTATGTATTTAACCTGTTATTTACCTATATTTGCCAATGTTGTTTGTATAAAAATTGACATAACATCTCTTCGTAGGTAAGTTTAAGTTGGAAATTAACAAAAAAAATTTTTTGAAGAATAAATAGGGGTTTTGTATTTTATTTATTTTTTATTTATTATTTGGAACATTAAAAGTTAAAATATCTCAAAATCAGGAAAATATTTTTTAAAAAAACCTCGCTCCTATAGGTGACGCTAGTATTGAGAAACCCCGCTCCTGAAAAGGTTAAGTGCTGGTGATAGAGCTATTGTATTAATGTCAATTTGTCACTTTTTTTATACGTGGATGATTTTGTACTTTATTTTGGCTCCCATTCTGTGGTAGATACAGTTAAAAATTGGTATTCAATTTTAGGATTTATATATTAAATGTCACTGAAAATATAATGCTTTTTAATAAACTAAATGGGTAAAATATATCATTTTGTACAATTAGGTGTTTTCCTTGTACATACAAAAATTATATCATTTTACAGTAAAATTAACATTTTAAAATCAAACCTCATTATTTTAATTCCAAAACAACTATTTGAATACATACTGTTTCCTGTGAGATTAGATCATCATGTAATTCATTTTGAGTTTTGATTTCTTGGTTACTTATATCATAAAACACATACCAGGACCTGTGTCAGGATTTTAACCAAATAACTGGATGTTTAAATTAAAGTAACAATAAGTCTTGCAATAATTGTGTTGTACATCATAAGGTTTTTTTAATTACTACTTTTGGTATCATTTGGCAAAAAAACCACTACTTACTGATATTTTTCAGCAGACGCATTTTGCACTAGATGAGTGCTTTGTTCAATGCTGTAGATCATGGACAAGACTGTTCCTCAGGTGTTGTATTGGTGTGAGTCTGTGGTGTACAAATTATAATTGAACACATAATTATCAACTAATCTTTGAACAATAATACACCACAGAACACCAATACACCACAGACTCACACCAATACAACACACCTGAGCAAGTCTTGTATGTGACTCACACCAATACACCACAGACACACACCAATACAATACACCTGAGCAACAGTCTTGTATGTGACTCACACCAATACACCACAGACTCACACCAATACAACACACCTGAGCAACAGTCTTGTACGCGACTCACACCAATACGCCACAGACTCACACCAATACAACACACCTGAACAACAGTCTTGTATGTGACTCACACCAATACACCATATAACACCAGACTCACACCAATACAACACACCTGAGCAACAGTCTTGTTTGTGACTCACACCAATACACCATAGAACACCACAGACTCACACCAATACAACACACCTGAGCAACAGTCTTGTATGTGACTCACACCAATACAACACACCTGAGCAACAGTTTTGTACGTGACTCACACCAATACACCACAGAACACCACAGACTCACACCAATACAATACACCTGAGCAACAGTCTTGTATGTGACTCACACCAATACACCACAGACTCACACCAATACAACACACCTGAGCAACAGTCTTGTACGTGACTCACACCAATACACCATAGAACACCAGACTCACACCAATACAACACACCTGAGCAACAGTCTTGTACATGACTCACACCAATACACCATAGAACACCAGACTCACACCAATATAACACACCTGAGCAACAGTCTTGTATGTGACTCACACCAATACACCACAGACTCACACCAATACAACACACCTGAGCAACAGTCTTGTACGTGACTCACACCAATACACCACAGAACACGACAGACTCACACCAATACAATACACCTGAGCAACAGTCTTGTACGTGACTCGCACCAATACACCACAGACTCACACCAATACAACACACCTGAGCAACAGTCTTATATGTGACTCACACCAATACACCATAGAACACCAGACTCACACCAATACAACACACCTTAGCAACAGTCTTGTATGTGACTCACACCAATACACCATAGAACACCGTCTTCACACCAATACAACACACCTGAGCAACAGTCTTGTATGTGACTCACACCAATACACCATAGAACACCACAGACTCACACCAATACAACACACCTGAGCAACAGTCTTGAAAGGTGACTCACACCAATACCCCACAGAACACCACAGACTCACACCAATATAACACACCTGAGCAACAGTCTTGTACGTGACTCACACCAATACACCACAGAACACCACAGACTCACACCAATACAACACACCTGAGCAACAGTCTTGTACGTGACTCATACCAATACGCCATAGAACACCAGACTCACACCAATACAACACACCTGAGCAACAGTCTTGTATGTGACTCACACCAATACACCACAGAACACCACAGACTCACACCAATACAACACACCTGAGCAACAGTCTTGTACGTGACTCAAACCATTGAACAATGCTCAGATGAAGTGCGAAACACGTCGACTGAAAAATATCAGTAAGTAGTGATTTTTTATTCCATGTAATACCAGAAGTAGTAATTAATTTTTGTGAATAATTTATAAATTCAATAATTTGTGAAAGTTCTTAAATGAATTAGAGTGATTTATGCTGACTTGATTCAACGTACATAATCAGAATCCAGATATTTAATATTAAACTATATTTAAAAAGTACTTAACCAAGTGAATACGTAATGGCTTACTTGCTGACGCGTTTCAAAATATTTGTTTTTTTTTAAGAAGCTAACCCTCTACTTTTTAAATATAGTTTAATCAGTGAATTCAAGATGATTACATCATGAAAATTTAATATTAATACTAATAGTACTCTAGTAATTTTTAAATTTTAAATTGATTCTGTCACTATCAGTGGAACAAAAAAGTATGAGGACATAAAAGGAAAGAGAGCTCTACAAGATATTTGTTCAAGTGGAGAAGGTGAATAAAAAAATATTAACACTTTGAAACCTAGCCCCTTAATAGGCACCCGTCTTTATCTGCCTGGAGGTTTTTAGATAGAATATAAAAAATTCCTGACCTATAATAAATACCATATTTACAACAAATTATACATTTTTGTAAACAGAATGAAACCAACTTTCAGGAAATATATACATAGTAATTGATTATTTACATAAAGATATACTTTGAAAAATGTAAAAAAAATAATAAAATAGCATCACTGCACTTCAATATACATATTTTACATTGGAATTAAAATAAATATTACATTTTGTTTTAAAACTAATAGAAAATGTAATTTAGAAATATTTCTTCTAAAATGTGGAAAATTTTTTAAAATCGGGTCATTTACATTTCCATTCAGTTCATCAATGAAAGATATGTTGATTGTACTTCAACCTAAATTGGTTTCACTGTCACTGTCTAAAATCAACATATCTTGTATTCAATCGCCTACCCAAGTCTCTTTAGCTATTAATATCTATAACGTAATATCTCTAATAATAAAAATTACTTATTACACTTTTGCTATTACTTGTGATCAGACTTTTTGTTAACTAAAGGTTGTTAAATTGCTGTGGAAGAAACGTTTTCGTCTTACGACTTCTTCAGCCTTGTATTTTTGTTGCTACTATTTTTGTGGTACTATTTTTTGAAAGTTAGTGATGTGATCGAAGAGTATGTGTGATCATCTGTGCCGTGTTTGTTCCTTTATGACATCCTAAATAAAAAATGACATCCAAAATGAACCAACACGGCACAGATCACACATACTCTTCAATCACATCGCTTCAAAAAATGGTACCAAAGAAGCACAACTGCAGCATTCTTAGCGGCAAAAATACGAGGCTGAAGAAGTCGCAAGACAAAAACGTTTCCTCCAAGTGTAAGTTAACAATTTAACAAGCTTTAGTTAACAAAAAGTCTGGTCGCAAGTAATAGCAAAAGTGTATCAAGTAATTAATTAACAGCCAGCTTGTCATGAACAGCAACAAGATTTCGATATTTAATAAAAATTAAATAACTGAAAGATAAATTAAAGCGAAAAACAACAATCTTGAAGCCCAAAGAAAATTGCACAAACTACAAGTTAAATAAATGACGAATAAATAAAATTTAGCACTTTATCTGACCAAACATCTGTCAAACAAATGTCTGATAGCTCTCAATTACCACACTCAACTAAATAAGCTTTTGTTCATAAAATAAACTCTGAATGGCCAAAAGTAAAGACATGTAAAATAGAATAACCAATATAAAAAACAATATTGACAAAACTGAGCATATGCGGGAATTACGTTGCTGTGGAAATAAATACAAGAACCCAAACTATAAACAGGCGTAGGGAACTAGAGTTAATTAAATGGGCGAATCTATATTCAGGCATAGGCTTGAAAGTATTAATAAATAATTTGAAGGAATTGAAGAAAATATTGAGCAAGATGAAATAAATTTGGTTTACCAATTCAAAATTTGAGTAATACTTACGCCAGTACTGGGTTGTTGGTTTTACCACTCTGCCCCTGGAGCTTACATAAGAATTTATTCCCTTAGATTGACCACAGTTATTTTCTAAAACAAAATATTTACCATAGTTTGATAGAAGGTTTTTAAGTTGAATAAAGGTGAAATTTTTAAAGCCTAGTTATACAAATATAATAACATAAAGCTGTAGAATCCATATTACTATCATTATCACTTTAATATCCATACTGTGTGTCGTAAATTCTCTTCAAGTCTTTAAAAAAAGTAAAGCTATCAACCCATCTTCTGTTGGACTATCATCTTTCAAATACCTATTATTTTGATATGAGTTTTCTTGATACTTCTATCTTCTCGTTTGCTGGCTCTTCATTCAAACCTTATCTTACTTTCTGTTCTTAATTCTATGAAATCATGAAATTTCCTATTTATTGGAAATTGTTTTATTTATCTGAATCGTGTTGTAATGTGCAATCCCCTGTTAATGAAAATATTGTTAACATCATCTGAGTTTGTTCAATCAAAATTATGCTATTTTCTTTAGTCCTAAATTATTACATTGTTTGTAAGATTAAATATAACATAGTCTCTCTATATAACGCTAGGCAGTTTCACACCAGATGAATGACAATTACACATTCAGATTAGTAAACAAATTTCAAGAATAGTGAAATCTTCCACAGTAATTGCAAATTTATTTTATTGAACACAGTTTGGTGCCTTGATTATACATATTGTAATATCTATTTAAATATTAAAACAGTACTGTACTTTATACGCAGAATTCAAATACATGACCACCAGGATTAAAGTACTTGTCTGTTTCAGTTAGTCTTCGGTTAAGATAAACAACTTTTATTGCATTTGTATTATAAAAAATTATTATTATTCCAATAGAGACAGTAGCATTATTTGAAATAAATTTGAGAAACACAAAATGAAAGAAAAATATTTTTAACACTTCAAACAAAAAACTGAAAAAATAACTAATCAAAATATGGAAAGCCATCATCACGGTGAAGCGTTAATTTATTTTACCGCCTAAATAATCTAATTCGATAGGAAATAATTCTATTTGTCGCTGCGAGAGACCAACTGTTGACCAATAGTAAAACAGCTGTGCAGGCAAAGGTTGATATTTCTAGTATAGTTTTCAAATAAAATAAGGAAGTCGTCGATAGAGACTGAGATTAGCGAGTCGAGAGTCTTCCTGGGAACCAACGGACTGGATCCCAGCCGCATGCTAGCTTTCAGAGGGAACCAGCGAGAGGTAACACTTAGTAATTGTATCAACTCACAATAGGTAAACGATTTATTTAATGTTCCTTTTTATATTTGTTAGATATTTATATATTTGTTTAAACGCACGGTCTATGGTCTGCGGAGGATTTTATGTCATTTAATTGTGGTAATTAAAATTAAAATCGATGATTTCGAGTTTTATTAAATCCTTCAACAGCAGTGACGTTACAACAGGAGAGCTAAGGTACAAGGAACAACAGGGGGATAGTTCATGGTTGGAGACTCGTCTTCAATTGTGTATTTAAGTTAGGAAATTTTCAAAAGTATTAAAGTAAAGCAAAGGAAAAATTAGTTTAAAGTGGAGTTTTGAGGGAGTATTAATTTAAAAAATTAAGGTTTATTAATTTGGGGGTAGTTAATAATCAATAGTTAATCTTAAAGTTAGACAAGAAGTTTTATTTCTTGTCTAAAGGTAGATTGAAAGGAAAATATAGTGCATATTGTAAAGCTAAAGAGAAGTTATTTCAATAATAAATATTTGGGGAAAGTTAAAATTAGAACAAGAGTTTAGGCAGCAAGACAATAAGAAAACATAGAAACAGTTGTAAGAAGGACTCAGATGAGGGATTCAATGGATCCAGCAGACGATATAAGAAGGTCAACGCAGTAAGGTTTAATGGAGACATCAGCATCATCTGTGCATCAAAATTATAAAGAGCCTCTATCCACATAGTCATTGCATAACACGGTCATCAGTACATACACAATGAAAACAAAGGGGGGAAATCATACACGTAGACATTTCTTTTAGTAAAACTAACCAATTAAATTTATATAAATTATTTAAATATTAAAATTTAATAAATAAAATCTTAAACTTATGTACATTATCTCTATTTAAAAAATCATTAAGTAACTAGAAAGGCAAAGTGTTTACTATCAAAATTAAATGAAACTAATTTGCAGTGTTAGCAACCACCATTGCCCTGAAACTGATTTAATGTTTATAAATAAATATTTTGTTTAGTAAAAACGTGCTCACCTAATGTTGATTTTAAATTTTGCTAGTCAAATATTGAATTTATGATTTTTGTAGTACTTGAAATCTATAGTTAACAATTAAATTTAATCTCTAGACAAACTTTTTTTATTCCAAGACCTAATTATTAATAAAGATAATTCAAGATTCTCAACAGAATATGTTGACTGGTGCCCCCACTGAGCTACATGAAAGAACAAATTTAATTGCTACTCACCTTAATTAACTAAATACATTAATTAAAATAGGTGTCAATTACAATTAGTGTGAGTAATTCATTTTACACTCACACAGAATTAATAATAGAAATAAAAGACAGGTATCTTGCGAGTTAAATATAATATTTTATTCTGCTACAGCGACATTTCGATAGCTAGATTATCATCATCAGGCTTATCTTTTTTTTATTATTTTACAGAATTTTGGGCTGTTTTAAGCGAGGCAAAGAACAATACTATATTACAAGAAAAAAACATTAGAAAAAATTTTAAAAAAGATAAGCCTGACGATAATAACGATCTAGCAAACGATCTGATCAAAACATCACCGTAGCAGAATAAAATATTATACCTGACTCGCAAGACAGCCGTTTTTTATTTCTCTTACAATTACTGTAAGTGTTGTAATTGGCACAGAGGTTAATTGACCGGCAGACAATCACCTGAAGAGGTTAAGGAGATAGGTAATTGGTACAAAAACTATCTCTTACTCACTTGATGTGGATTCTTCCTGTGAGGTTTCATTCAAATCATCTATATTCTTTATCTTTTGTTTTGGTTTTTCCACCTATAAATGAATAAATATTAAAATGTATTGATGTCTTGCTTATAACTACAAGAAAACTGGTATTAAACTGTTGAAAAGCACTAAATGAAAAATATATTAATTTGAAAAATTCTATTTCTTCAAACTCTTTAAATTGGTACTACATTTAAATTTGTATGTATAAAAATTATTTATATTCTATAAAAAAACTAATCAAATATGTGTGTGGTGTATAATATAAATAAATTGTTTAATCTCAAAATTATTAATGTTTTTATTGCCAAAATGATTGTTTTGAAAATAACATCAGTTATGAAAACGAAAGAGAATCCTAGAGCTTTTAGTATTTTGTATAACCCAAATATTATTTTACACGCATAAAGGGTTGAGATTTAACTAATTTTAAGAGTGATAATTCACAAATTGTTGTGAACACTATAGGTTTATAACTGTGTGGACTAAGACGTGTTATATGAAAATTTGCAAAGTGAATTTCTATGCAAAGATCAATGTCTATAGATGTTTTTGTCTGTGTAGATGTTCTATTCTAAGTATCGTGAGCTTTATTGTTGCGTTTGCAGTTATACTTACGTTCGTTGCAGTTGTTTTTTTCTTTGTTTTGGCTTCTTCAAGCAACATAGTTTCCTTGTTATTTCTGTTTAAAACTGATTTTCTTTTTCCGACATTCTCAATATTTTCTTTACCTTTGGAATCAGCTTTTTTGATTGCCTTAGTAGATGGATTATTATTTGGAATCTCACTTAATATCTTAGTGTCAACACATTTATTTCGTGTTTTTATTGTTGTTGCCTTGTCTTTTGTTGCATTCTGTGATGAGTTAGACAAACTTCTGCGTTTGGAAATTTCATCTTCATTTTTAGCAGATATATCTCTTAGTGTTTTAATCTCTTTAATTCCTTGTTTTGGAGAAATTTGTTTCAATCTCTTCAAGTTCTTTACCTGTATCAAAAAACATTTCTTTTTTAAATTAGGTTATTTGTATCTAATATTTTATCATCTATGACCCAGTGAATATCTACTATTATGTTTAAAACAATAAATATATGGGATTAGAGATTTCTTCAAAAAACGGATATTTGGTAATTTATACCATTATGTTATTCCATTTTGCTCATTTGATTGTTGTAGTGTTGGTAATCATGTCTGGTAAACATTAGGTTGGCTATATGGATATTTGGTAATTTATACCATTATGTTAGTCCATCTTGCTCATTTGATTGTTGTATTGTTGGTAATCATGTCTGGTAAACATTAGGTTGGCTATATGGATATTTGGTAATTTATACCATTATGTTAGTCCATCTTGCTCATTTGATTGTTGTATTGTTGGTAATCATGTCTGGTAAACATTAGGTTGGCTATATGGATATTTGGTAATTTATACCATTATGTTAGTCCATTTTGCTCATTTGATTGTTGTAGTGTTGGTAATCATGTCTGGTAAACATTAGGTTGGCTATATGGATATTTGGTAATTTATACCATTATGTTAGTCCATTTTGCTCATTTGATTGTTGTAGTGTTGGTAATCATGTCTGGTAAACATTAGGTTGGCTATATGGATATTTGGTAATTTATACCATTATGTTAGTCCATTTTGCTCATTTGATTGTTGTAGTGTTGGTAATCATGTCTGGTAAACATTAGGTTGGCTATATGGATATTTGGTAATTTATACCATTATGTTAGTCCATCTTGCTCATTTGATTGTTGTAGTGTTGGTAATCATGTCTGGTAAACATTAGGTTGGCTATATGGATATTTGGTAATTTATACCATTATGTTAGTCCATCTTGCTCATTTGATTGTTGTAGTGTTGGTAATCATGTCTGGTAAACATTAGGTTGGCTATATGGATATTTGGTAATTTATACCATTATGTTAGTCCATTTTGCTCATTTGATTGTTGTAGTGTTGGTAATCATGTCTGGTAAACATTAGGTTGGCTATATGGATATTTGGTAATTTATACCATTATGTTAGTCCATCTTGCTCATTTGATTGTTGTATTGTTGGTAATCATGTCTGGTAAACATTAGGTTGGCTATATGGATATTTGGTAATTTATACCATTATGTTAGTCCATTTTGCTCATTTGATTGTTGTAGTGTTGGTAATCATGTCTGGTAAACATTAGGTTGGCTATATGGATATTTGGTAATTTATACCATTATGTTAGTCCATTTTGCTCATTTGATTGTTGTAGTGTTGGTAATCATGTCTGGTAAACATTAGGTTGGCTATATGGATATTTGGTAATTTATACCATTATGTTAGTCCATTTTGCTCATTTGATTGTTGTAGTGTTGGTAATCATGTCTGGTAAACATTAGGTTGGCTATATGGATATTTGGTAATTTATACCATTATGTTAGTCCATCTTGCTCATTTGATTGTTGTAGTGTTGGTAATCATGTCTGGTAAACATTAGGTTGGCTATATGGATATTTGGTAATTTATACCATTATGTTAGTCCATCTTGCTCATTTGATTGTTGTAGTGTTGGTAATCATGTCTGGTAAACATTAGGTTGGCTATATGGATATTTGGTAATTTATACCATTATGTTAGTCCATTTTGCTCATTTGATTGTTGTAGTGTTGGTAATCATGTCTGGTAAACATTAGGTTGGCTATATGGATATTTGGTAATTTATACCATTATGTTAGTCCATCTTGCTCATTTGATTGTTGTATTGTTGGTAATCATGTCTGGTAAACATTAGGTTGGCTATATGGATATTTGGTAATTTATACCATTATGTTAGTCCATTTTGCTCATTTGATTGTTGTAGTGTTGGTAATCATGTCTGGTAAACATTAGGTTGGCTATATGGATATTTGATCTGTGTCAGCTGTCAAAACAGTTACATTTGTTTTGGAATAAGTAATGCAAGGATTTACGAGTGGTATAAGCATTCCCAAAAAAGGCTGGGAAGATATTGAAGATGACAGATTCTATACCGAAGACATTAATCCTAGATTGATAAACCCCTTTTGTTAGTGAAACCTATTTATAAACATTTTCACAAACTACTCTGAAAATAAAATCTTTTGTTTATCATAACCTTAAAGAATATATTATGAGTAAGTACACTGGGTATCGTATATAATGACATCGCTTAATACGACGTACTGGCTGTAACAATGAAGATTCCCGGCCCCTTAATTCTATAGTACCTGTTCAATACATTTTACATCGCCTATAATGACATCGGGTAAAACGACGGATCGGTTAGAACGACACTCATTTCAGGTCCATCTAAAAAAAATCGACTATAGCGACGGAACATTCTAGAATTCTCCGAATGGTAATCCTCTCGATGTAAACTAAGCTTATTAAGAATCGTGATCCCCATTCCATTTCCGTTCCACTGTATGAAAAATAAGAAAACAATAAAAAAGGCAGAGAAAAAAAGAAAATTTATATACAAAACTAAAGACCCTACTACTAAAATAAGCACTCAACGTTTAACTCGGAATGTTTGTTTGTTTCTGTTTGTGCCAACTGTTTCGGAGATCGATAATGTAAACGGAGACATAGATAATAGATGTGTCACGTCCGAGACTATTTATAGCCGAGATAAGCTGACATTTGTTTACTACAATCAAATGTTGACACATTAGGTTTTACGATCGTTGTTTTTTGCCGCGTTAAATGGGTCAAACTAAAAAAAAAAATTTTTAATATAAAAGTTAAACCAAATTAAATCTGTTCATAAAACTACCTGGAACATTGTTACAGTTGAAGCATCAAAAGTTAATTTGGAATTGTCGGATTTAAAAACGACTCAGGCACAATATTCTCCAAACTCTTCTGAAGCATTGACGTAAAAATCAAAGCTTTATACAAACGCGTATCGACAGTAGAGAAGTTTCAATTAGCCTGGGAGTGAGCGTGCCGGTGAGCTCGCCGTATCTAAGAAAATCGACAGGCCGTATCTAAGCTAAGAGCGCATCGGCACGCTCTCTGTACCTCATAAGGGAACCCATAGCGTGCCGGACTTTATTATTCAGTCTAGAATTCTCCCCACTCCATCTTGGTGTGTACTGGATATAACGACGACCGGATATAGCAACCTAATTTTCATCCCCCCTTAAAGGTCTTTATAGACGATACCCAGTGTACATAAAAATACTGATCAAACACATAAGATTGTGATGCTTAGTTAATCATTGAAACTAAGGCCTAATCATATCAGTAAAAAGGCGAGCAATATTTCTTAGCCAAAAGCAGCTGACAATACCAAATATTGCTAACAGAGTACAACATGTATACCACACATTTTGCAATGCAAAAAAACCTTGAGCAAATCAAAGTAACATAACTGATTAACTTCCAGAATTCCTGTTAACTCATTGTATGCTAAGACTCAGTGACTCCTAATCTGATGATCCTACTATTCAGCCATTATTATTCAACAAGGGACAAATAGGTTAAAGAAAGTATCATAGAAATAACCTTATGATTGTGAAAATGAGGAAATGCATGGCTTATTTACAGTGCTAAGTATACAATTAGAAGGTGCTGTTTGTTTCAATTTACAATACAATGCATTGCAAAAAGGGTCATTTTAGAAGCAGCACTAATCAGTTATATACTAAAAGTGTTCAATTAAAGCATACAAGAATATATTAAACAAATTATCTTCACGATTGTTTGAAAAGTTTTAAAACATTGTATAATTTTTTTAAAGCTTACTGGTGACATCATAGATTTTGAATTGATTTTTCTCTTCTGACGTTCATCAGTGCTCACTGCAGCATTCCCATTATTTGGCTGTGGTTGGAACTCAATAGTCTTTTGGGCTGGATGATTTGTAACTGGCCCTTTCATAATAAACAGAAAAAATATAATTACTTAACAAGTTGTAAAAATTCCTCAAAATATAAATGAATTATTAACACAAATGAATCATTTTCTACATCATCCTTCATATAACAAAAAACGTATACAATATATACACATAATTTAACAGGTAACGTCATAAAAATTATCAGTTTAAAAAATAATGTTAATGAAAAGAGTGAGCTTTGAATATCAATACTTTTACAAAATATACATTGCAATCATTTTTCAAGAAGTGTTTAAAATCTTAAGAAGTATTTCACAGACTGTACCAAGTATAATGAAAATCATTTTAGTATCATAAAATTTATTTTGAAATTTTATATTTTTGACAAAACATGTATGGACATGTTATCCATACATTTAGAAAAGAAAACTGGCAAATAAAATAAATCACAGAAGTACTCTGACATACATTTAAAGACTGGTTTTATAAGAATACTATGAAAAATGAAATTTTTTATGGTAAATATACTATTTATTAAAATAAATATATTATCACAGATCTTTCAATTGATTGATTGTAACGCAACAAACTCTAACTAATAAATCCAGATAGAACAAAAATAAAATGGGATATAGATTTTATGTACCAGCAGATTCAACTTCTAGTACAGATCCTGAATTATTAGCAGTAAATGCTGCTTTAGTAGTAAATGCTGCCTTCATCTTGAAGAGGAAAGCATCTGTATCTTGATGGACTTCAAATTAGTAATGGAGGCTGTAATCAAATCTACTCCAGGAAACTACTATTTCAGAACTAGTGAATTGAAGAACATCTTGAAAAAATTAATAAAGAAGAACAATATTCTCTAATGGATAACTGGTCACTCCTATGTAGTAGAAAAAAGAGAAGCCAGACGAAATAGCTAAATTTTTATCTATCAAAAACAAGTTGGAGTTTCAAAACTCTCGCTTGTCCAAACGCCCAGAAAAAAGTAGAGTATTCCAGGAGAAGTGGGTTGAATGCTGGAGATTGGAAAATACTGAAGACCAATATTTAACATTCAGAGGGAATCCACAAGCTCAGAATTTTATCGTGGTATCCGAATATCTATAGCTGCATTCGAGCAAGTACTTGAATCAGTCACATTGTTACATAGGCCTACAACTGACACTTTAACCTTAGCGATAGCCCAATATGCCATAGATGGCACATCGAAGTAGAGACCATGCATCATATATTGCTACTCTGCATAGGGCCAAACAAACACAGAGAAAAGTTTAAATCAAGACTCAGAGGGGCATTGGGCATGGATAAGATCAAACAGCGATTACTGGAGCAAGGAAATTATTTAGAGGCAGAGCATTTTTTTTATTTAATCACTTTAACAATAGTTGATGACTATTCGAACTTTAAATTTTGTAAATTTGTGAAAACTTACTGAGACAGAACGTTTTCTATCGCTATATGGTGATCTTCATCAGTGTCTTCTGCTTGGAGATGTCGGGTCAAGTGGTGTCGGTTTTAAAGGCAGATTTTCGATAGTATCAAAGAGTATGTGTGATTTGTATTATGTTTGATAGTTTAATATGTTTGTACTTTGTGTTTTTGCGTGTCTGTAAATTTCATATTGTTCTAGTGTGTTGAGACGTGGCTTTTTTTATGTGTAGGATTTTTAGGTTATGGTAAATGTCTGTGTATTTGTGTCCTGTTTCTTTTATGTGATTGTAAAATGCTGAGTTGGTGTTCTGTTTGTGTTCCTTGACTTTTTATTTAAGATTTATAGAAATCCTACGCCTCAACATTACCATACATAAACAAAACAACAAACAAAATAACCCGCAAATTAAAAAAAAAAAGGATACAAAATAGCATACAAAACTAATAACAAGTTACAATACAAAATACAACACAACATCAACAACAAAGATAAACTACAAGCACCGGGCGTATACAAACTGAAATGCGACGAATCTAACAAATTCTACATTGGACAAACAGGTCGCAGCTTTAAACAAAGAGTCGAGGAACACAAACAGAACACCAACTCAACATTTCAAATACACAGACATTTACCATAACCTAGAAATCCTACACATCAACAAAAAAGGGCCACATCTCAACACATTAGAACGATATGAAATTCACAGATACACAAAAGCACAAAGTACAAACATATTTAACGAACAAACACATTACAAATCACACATACTCTTTGTTACTTTTGAAAACCTGCCTTTAAAAATGTCACCACTTGACCCTACATCTCCAAGCAGAAGATCGCCACATAGCGATCGAAAATGTTCTGTCTCAGTAGGTTTTTACAAATTTACAAAATTTAAAGTTCGGATAGTCATAAACTATTGTTAAAGTGATTAATTAAGATTCACCGAATGTAATGGACTACAACATTCAAAAATTTTTTTACTGACTGTGATCCATCTATTAAACGAACAAAAAATATCTGTGCAGTATGGAACATGTAATTTTCAGCTAAAACTATATGAGATAATGTGGACAAATGCCCACCATATTAGTAAATTGTATCTGTACAAAATCAATAATAGTCTATAGCAGTTGTCAGGACCTGTAGGTTAAGCTATGAAGTTATAAAATCCACTGTTTCAACCTTTTGATAAAAACCAGGGTTCATAAATAATATATAGCTCCATTTAAACATTAAAAAAAAATACAGGAGATTGTCTTACAAAGGTAACTAAATTAGGTAATAATTCTGAAAATTTATAATTAAATGTTAGTTCATTTATAAGAATTCTATTTAGGTAATGGAAAGAAATAAAAAGAATCCTTACAAATGTAACGTTATTTTGTATGGCCGCCTAAATAGTCTAATTTGATAGGATAATTCTAATTGTCGCCGCAAGATAGTGACAGCTGACCAATAGTAAAACAGCTGTGCAGGCGAAGTTTGATATTTCTGGTATAGTTTTAAATGAAATAGGTGAGTCCTTTAGAGAGACTGAGACTAGCGAGTCGAGAGAGAACACGTCTTCCTGGGGACCGACGGACTGCATCCGGCCGCATGCTACCTTCCCGAGGGAACCTGTAAGAGGTAACAACAGTAAGAGTCATTGTATCGACTCCTAACAGGAAAACGATTTATTTAATGTTCCTTTTTATATTTGTTAATAATTCATGCGTTTATTTGAATGCACTGTCCATGGCCCCCAGAGGATTTTATGTCATTTATTTGTATTAATTTATATCGATGATATGCCGTTTATTAAATCCTCGACAGCAGTATCGTTTGACAAAATAGGAGTTGAATAAAGGTTCACTCAGCAATTTTCATAGAGCAAATACAAGTGTAGTATAAGAATAATCATTCTGCAATTGGTACAATTATGTTTTATAAAACATTATGACTGAAAACGTAATAGTAGCTTTGCTGATGATGCAGCACAGTTATATCAGTTACGTAAACTTGGTATTCTATTCAATAAAAAAATTAACAACTATCTTCAAATACCTGGAGATATATTAATTTAAGACAATTTCCTATAGTATCACTTTCTTGTTGAATGAGGATGCCTGTTTCGGGAGATGTGTCTCATTGTCTACTCAGACTATAATTGATCTCTTGGTTGTTTTAGGTTGAGGAGGATTAGGATACAGATATCAGGTGATTTTTTAGGGTGTTTTAGGAGTTATGATATTTTAGGGGGTTATGATGTTTTAGGAGTTATGATATTTTAGGGGTTATGATGTTTTAGGAGTTATGATATTTTAGGGGTTATGATGTTTTAGGAGTTATGATATTTTAGGGGTTATGATGTTTTAGGAGTTATGACGTTTTAGGGGTTATGAGTGAATTATAATATAATTAGGCGATGTGTGTGTGTGTGTGTGTGTGTGTGTGTGTGTGTGTGTGTAGAGATGAAGCTTGAAATGTTTCGTACTGTTCAGTTGTATAGAATCGTTTAGGTTGTGTGGAATTTATGTAGGTTTGATGTTATTACAATAAATATATTGGAAATAACCCCAATACCACAAAAATAATCCAAAATAACTGATAATACAACTATATTTAAAAAGTACTTAACTAAGTGAATACATAATTGCTTACTTGCTGACGAGTTTCAAAACATTCGTTCCTTTTACAAAGCTAACCCTCTACTCCAACCGCTATCTCATATGAGGAGAGGGTTAGCTTCGTAAAAGGAACGAATGTTTTGAAACGCCTAAGCAATTACATATTCACTTAGTTAAGTAATTTTTAAATATAGTTTAATCAGTGAATTCAAGATGATTAGATCAAGCAACTTTGATAATACAAGTTACTCAAGATTAAACCCGTATTTACATTCCAATGACCATGCCATCATCATCATCAGAAGGTCTTATTACATATTACAATCTAGAAAACAATAAGTTATAAGCTAGACTGACCTAGCTTAGGCTAACAAGTCCTTTCCATTAACCAAAGCAGTTGTTTTGATTAACCTTAATCAATTACAAGCAGTTGTGTATACTTCTGAGTTGATTAGTGCAAACCAAATTGTTGAACTATCTTTTGTTCGTACATAAAATCAATATTAATGACACCTATTTATTTAATACATCACAAATCACAGGCACTTATAGTGTTAAACACATTTAGCCACTTCCAGATTATTAACTATTGTTATTATTTGAAACCTATCATAACCATAAAAAGAGAATGACTTCTTTCATAATAATATATTTTTTATGTGCAATCACACATAAATTTCAAATGTTGAGAATAAAAATTAACTAATTCATTGAAAAATTAATTTTTATTATCTTACCAATAGCTGGCTGCATAAATTGCAGTTCCTCAATAGGAAGAGCAGGTACTGAGCTAGTCTGCAAACAAATTGATATTTCAATTTTAGAATACCTATTATTTTCTTTTTTTATTGTTGTAATTACTTAGTATTAAAAAATTAAATAGCTAAATTACACAAAATGTTTTTGAAAACTTATCTAATAATAAAAATATGTTTTAGAATACCTATTATTTTCTTTTTTTATTGTTGTAATTACTTAGTATTAACAAATTAAATAGCTAAAATACACAAAATGTTTTTGAAAACTTATCTAAAAATAAAAATATGTTTTAGAATACCTATTATTTTCTTTTTTTATTGTTGTAATTACTTAGTATTAAAAAATTAAATAGCTAAATTACGCAAAATGTTTTTGAAAACTTATCTAAAAATAAAAATACGTTTTAGAATACCTATTATTTTCTTTTTTTATTGTTGTAATTACTTAGTATTAAAAAATTAAATAAATTTATCATTGCTTTCATAAATTAAATATAGTTCTGTTATTACTTTACTGTTAACTTCTGAGAGGACCCATCGCAGATGATGCCTCCAGGCAGCTTAATTTTTAATAACAAAACTGTTTTTTTTCTAGAGCTTAAAGTCTGCACTTTGGCCTATTTGCCAAGACCCTTTCTCAGATTTACAAACTGCCACTTTGTAATTGAGTGATTTTGTGTACTACAAAAAGTATTCAACTAATTGAATACGTAATGGCTTACTTGCTGACGTATTTCAAAACATTTATTTTTTTATGAAGCTAATCCTCTACTTGAATTCACTTAGTTAAGTACTCTTTTTATATAGTTTAATCAGTGAATTCAAGATGATTACATCAAGTAACTTCTTTATTTTTCCTTTGGTTTCTTTAGTTGACCTCAGTTTCTGTGAAGGGCTGGTAGTTACTTCCATGTGCGATGTTATGTTCATACTGTAAGCTAACGTCTGTGTGAGACCTTGTTGTGGGAGTGTATATTTTAAAAAAACTTTTTGTTTGTGTTTTAATTGGTCCACCTGTACATACATGTTAATTTTTTACACGAATTAATTGACAGAAATAAAGAGTGAAAGTGAGCTTAGGCATTGCAGAATTGCTAATGCAGACAGATAAGAATAGCAACAGTATCAATTCCCAAATACTGCATTTGTTTAATAAATTCTTTGACAGTGATAGTGATAATGGTGATGGGGAGGATGCATTTGCTACAAATCACATACATAAGAATCCAGGTAATGAAATGGAAACAGGTGATGACAACTTCAATGATATAGAAAACTTACCTCTTAAAGAAAGGATATAGTTACAAGATTTATGATTTATTTTGTATAAAGACTGTCATTTTAAGATTGTAAATTAAAAAAAAAATTTGTAATACATTTTTCTAAATTTATCTAATGTATTTTTTAAAATACATACTATAAAGTAATAACATTTGTTGATTCCATCTTCGCGTGAGCTACTAGTAATCACTTACAACTTTTTTTTTTTTAAAAAAAATGTTTTAACTTGCCTATAGTAGCACTTACTTTTTTGTGTTGAGGACGGCCGTTTCGGGAGATGTGTCCCTTTGTCAACTCAGACCGTAACTGATCTCAAGGTTTACGTAGGTTAGGGTGGGGGTGGGATATTTTGGTGGTGTGGGTGTATTTTGTGTGTATTAGGAGTTATGATGTCAAAAAGTGCGTGTGAGTTGTAATGTAATTGTGTATTGAGTATGTGTGTAGGGTGTAGTTTGAAGTGCCTATATATTTCGTATTGTTCGGTTGTGTAGCGTTGGTTATTTCTGTGTTGTTTATGAAGAATTTGTAAGTTAGATGTTATGTCTGTGTAGTCGTGTTTTGTGGAGTTGAGGTGATCGGCGAAGTTAGATTGGTAGTTATTGTTTTTTAGTGCTTTTATATGTTCTTGGTAACGTGTGTGAAATGACCTCCCTGTCTGGCCTATGTAAAAACTGGGGCATGAACTGCAAGTTAGTTTGTAAACTCCAGTGGTGTTGTAAATGTCCTTGATTTTGCTGTTGGGTTTAAATTGTTTGTTGAGAGTGTTGTGTGTGGAGTAAGCTATTTTGTAGTTGTATTTTCGTAATGTGTTGGTTAGATTGTGGGTTTTGGATGATCTGTAAGGTATTGATAAGTATTTTATGGGATTGTCATCTTGTGTGTTTGTATTTGGGTTATTATGTTTATTTTTTAGGCGGTTGTATAATTTGTCTATCATTGTTGGGTTGTATCCGTTTGTTTGTGCTATATATTTTATGGTGTTTAACTCCTGGTAGTGTTCATCTTTGTCTAATGGTGTTTTAAGGAGGCGGTATATCATGGTATTGTAAGCAGCTAGTTTGTGTTGGTGTGGGTGGTTTGAGGAACTGTGTATGGTCGTATTAGTGCTGGTGGGTTTTCGGTATATGTTGAATTTATGTGTTTGTTTGTCTGTTCGTTTAATTGTGAGGTCTAAGAAGTTAAGGGAGTTTTGTTGTTCTGTTTCGATGGTGTATGTTAGTTTAGGGTGTATGGAATTTAGGTGTTTTAGAAATATGTGTGCTCTGCGTGTGTTGCCTTTATATAATGTTATGATGTCGTCGACGTATCTGTACCAGTAAATTATGTTATCTGAGTATTTGTTGTTGTGTAAAATGTGGTTTTGTTCGATGTGGTGTATGAATATTTCTGCTAAGATGCTTGCTATGGGGGAGTCCATAAAACACCATTAGACAAAGATGAACACTACCAGGAGTTAAACACCATAAAATATATAGCACAAACAAACGGATACAACCCAACAATGATAGACAAATTATACAACCGCCTAAAAAATAAACATAATAACCCAAATACAAACACACAAGATGACAATCCCATAAAATACTTATCAATACCTTACAGATCATCCAAAACCCACAATCTAACCAACACATTACGAAAATACAACTACAAAATAGCTTACTCCACACACAACACTCTCAACAAACAATTTAAACCCAACAGCAAAATCAAGGACATTTACAACACCACTGGAGTTTACAAACTAACTTGCAGTTCATGCCCCAGTTTTTACATAGGCCAGACAGGGAGGTCATTTCACACACGTTACCAAGAACATATAAAAGCACTAAAAAACAATAACTACCAATCTAACTTCGCCGATCACCTCAACTCCACAAAACACGACTACACAGACATAACATCTAACTTACAAATTCTTCATAAACAACACAGAAATAACCAACGCTACACAACCGAACAATACGAAATATATAGGCACTTCAAACTACACCCTACACACATACTCAATACACAATTACATTACAACTCACACGCACTTTTTGACATCATAACTCCTAATACACACAAAATACACCCACACCACCAAAATATCCCACCCCCACCCTAACCTACGTAAACCTTGAGATCAGTTACGGTCTGAGTTGACAAAGGGACACATCTCCCGAAACGGCCGTCCTCAACACAAAAAAGTAAGTGCTACTATAGGCAAGTTAAAACATTTTTTTTAAAAAAAAAAAAGTTGTAAGTGATTACTAGTAGCTCACGCGAAGATGGAATCAACAAATGTTATTACTTTATAGTATGTATTTTAAAAAATACATTAGATAAATTTAGAAAAATGTATTACAAATTTTTTTTTTAATTTACAATCTTAAAATGACAGTCTTTATACAAAATAAATCATAAATCTTGTAACTATATCCTTTCTTTAAGAGGTAAGTTTTCTATATCATTGAAGTTGTCATCACCTGTTTCCATTTCATTACCTGGATTCTTATGTATGTGATTTGTAGCAAATGCATCCTCCCCATCACCATTATCACTATCACTGTCAAAGAATTTATTAAACAAATGCAGTATTTGGGAATTGATACTGTTGCTATTCTTACCTTTCTGCATTAGCAATTCTGCAATGCCTAAGCTCACTTTCACTCTTTATTTCTGTCAATTAATTTGTGTAAAAAATTAACATGTATGTACAGGTGGACCAATTAAAACACAAACAAAAAGTTTTTTAAAATATACACTCCCACAACAAGGTCTCACACAGACGTTAGCTTACAGTAAGAACATAACATCGCACATGGAAGTAACAATCAGCCCTTCACAGAAACTGAGGTCAACTAAAGAAACCAAAGGAAAAATAAAGAAGTTACTTGATGTAATCATCTTGAATTCACTGATTAAACTATATAAAAAGAGTACTTAACTAAGTGAATTCAAGTAGAGGATTAGCTTCATAAAAAAATAAATGTTTTGAAATACGTCAGCAAGTAAGCTATTACGTATTCAATTAGTTGAATACTTTTTGTAGTACACAAAATCACTCAATTACAAAGTGGCAGTTTGTAAATCTGAGAAAGGGTCTTGGCAAATAGGCCAAAGTGCAGACTTTAAGCTCTAGAAAAAAAACAGTTTTGTTATTAAAAATTAAGCTGCCTGGAGGCATCATCTGCGATGGGTCCTCTCAGAAGTTAACAGTAAAGTAATAACAGAACTATATTTAATTTATGAAAGCAATGATAAATCATTCACCACATTCAAGCCACTAATATTTTTTTAAAAGATGACCACATAATATAGTATATTTGCAGTTTTTGTGTTGTACATCTTGAGGTTTTTCAATTTACACTTCTAGTATTAACTTGGCAAAACAACCACTACTTACTGATATTTTTCAGCAGATGCATTTCACGCTAGGTCACCACATTATTCAATACTGTGAATGACGGACAAGACTGTTGCCCAGTGTGTTGTGTTAGTGTGAGTCTGTGGTGTGCTATTGTTCATAAAGTAGTTGTTAATTTTGTGTTCAAATATAGTATTTGATTGGGAGTGTGTTTTGTCATTTAGAATGTGTTGTGGATAGTATTTGTTATGTTTGTATATCTTGTAGTTTTCTGTTGTGTTAAGTTTGTTGCTTTTTTTGATGTAGTGTAGGATTTTTAGATTGGTATCTATGTTAGTGTGAGTGTAGTGTGTTTTGTATGTGTGGCAAAATTTGATTTGGGTTGTCTTTTTTGTGTTCTTTGTATCTTGTGGTAAATGTTCTCCCTGTTTGTCCTATGTAAAAGCTGGGACAGTTGTTGCATGTAATCTTGTGTACTCCTGCCCTGTCATGTTTATTGTGGTGTGTTTTTGAGCTGTGTCGGTGTTTTAACTGTGTTTGATGTTTTAAATGCTGCTTTGTATTTAAGTTTGCGGAACGAGAAAGCTAATTTTTGTGATGTGTTGTGATATGCAAGTGTTATGTATTTTTGTGTTTGTGTGTTATTGTTTTCTGTTGTTATGTGTGTGTTGTTTTTAGCCCATTATGTTGTGTACCAATGTGTGTTTGTATCTGTTTTTATGGGCTAATTGTTTTATTTTATTGAGTTTGTTTATTTTGTCTTCATTTTTCATGTGTATGTTGATTAATCTGTGTAATAGGCTGTTGGGAAAAGATACTGCGTAAAACAACAAGTTCTATAGCAATCAAGAATTTAGAAACAATTAAAACACAGAAATCGCACCTCTGTATTGATCCACCACCATTCCTGCCTTAAAATAATAATAAAAATATATACTCACATTTGATAAGCATGAACTGCCAATATCGTTTTGAAATGCTTTTTTAATCTGGGTTATTAGTGTTTGAACTCTATTAAGTGTTCTTTCACCCTGAAAAAACACAATTTTACAATAAAAATAATTTCCTACTATATAAATAATATATGTAATTTTTTATATTTTTATAAAAAAAAAGTAATATGTAATTTACTTTTTATTTTATAAAAAATATGTAATTTTTCATATTTTTTATAATTTTACAAAAGAGTAATGACCTAAACACCTTGACTATTTAGGTTGTTTCAATCCTTATGCAGTATAAATTGTACATGACCTAAATAATGAAAATTTTCATCCATAAAACTATTAAAGATTAATCTATCTGATAAGCAACAATAAAATGTCCTTGTCATTAATGCCGATAAGATGTCTGAAATCCAACTTCGGAACCTCACGAATATACCTAGGCATGACCTCAACCCCACTGAAACTGGTTAACCTCTTCTGGTAAAACTAAAAATAGGTGACCAATTTGAGAAAAAGACAAATTACGGAAGACGTGAAATTAACATGTAATTATAAGTAAACATAGCAAATACGTACGTAAATAATGTAATGTAATTAATGTTGTACTTACATGATTTGTGTCGCCCGAAAAACTCAATAACACTATACAAACATTAATAGCCTGCAGTGTAGTTTGTTATTACAAATATGGTGTTAATCTATTTTCATAATAGACATAAAAAAACACATTACAGTACCTTTTAAGAACAATAAGAAAAATACAGTATATTAAATCTATTTACGTTTTAGTTTTTAAAAAAAGTCTGTCATTTTATTTTGTACTAAAGAATTCTTTTCTTTTTGAATAAGTTATCTTAATACTATCAATTTTGTCAGTTTTGCTTCTTTAGTCTCTCATACCAATCAATGCATTTTGTTAGCATTTCATCTACTTCTCTATAAGTCACTTCTTCATTTTCTAGGCAAATTTGTTGAGAGATTTTCTCAGTAATAGAAAGATTCATGTCTGGTATCGGCCTTATCTGATGGCGCCTATACTAGGCACTGCAGATGTTTTTTATTACTGTAACGAATTACAGACGGTGATGAAATAAAGAGTAACAAATTAGAGAGGTTCTATTACTGTAGTTTTTAACAATTGTATCAAACACAAAAACTGTTACTATATCTATAAATTCAAATACTTCTACAGCAGAACTTTAGTCATTCAAAAATGAAGGCATGAAAAATATTCAAGTAACAATTATCAAATTTTCCAGTTCGTCCAACTATGATGAAATTATTCAGAAGGAAATTTAAATGAAATAAGATATATTATTTGAGATCATATTACAAGTTATTATATTTATATGTATTTATATATAAATAAAACATTCAAAATATATAATAATAAATGTTGATACATTAATGTGAACTTGCGAAATTGTGTTATTTTCATTTTTAAGAACTTCTAACTTGACTTTCAATTATCACCCCCTTATTGCAAGACCAGAGGATATTTCTGTTTTCATTTTAATATTGTATGAAATGCCCATACAATATTGTACTTCAGTAGCCCATCTTAATGACCTAGATTCGATAAATATCAGAGATTGTATATACCTCTATATAAACAGAAATTTGTACGGCAGTATACAATAGACGGTTTTCCTATTAAAATCAGATTTTTAAGCTTTGTTCCAACAAAAATACCTGTCATCCAAATTTTCTATTTTTCAAACATTTTTCCGCTCATGAAAAAGTGTAATCACTCAAGGTAATACCCGCAGTGCTTTTTTCAATATCTTTTCCAAAATTAAAAATTTTGTCAATTTGAAATTTAATAACTTGGAGCAAGAGTGGTATAATTTTTAATTATTATAAATAAACAAAACCATAAATCTTTTTATTTATGTCCTGATGTACATTTCTATTGCAAAGCAGAGGGAATTACCACAAGACTCCTCTTGAAATTTAATGTTCAACTGAATTTTTACTATCTTAGCCACAAATTTCAATAATTATGAGCTAGATATAATATGTATTTAGACAATTTTTTTGAAAATTAAATGGTTTTGGTTTCAAAAGTCTCTAGGTTTTTCTGGTCCTGAGTATATCAGTTGTTTTTTTAGACCAGAAATAGCAATAAGGTCCAGAGTTGCTAAAGGTAAAAAATAAAATTATTATTTTGGACTCTGTAACCAAGTAAGTATTTATAAACAAAAGTCATTTGATTACAAAATGGGCAAGCCAATAATTATATTTTTACAGATCACGCGAGACAGACAGAGCCAAAACATTGGCAGTAAGTAAAAATATTAGAAAACTTTAAGCATACAAGAAAAAATAATTATAAAATTTTTTGGAACATATACTTACAGCTGACAATGAGTTTATCATTGACATGATCGCTGACAATTCTTTATTAATTTCTTGAACTGTAGAACAGTTCGAAGCAACTGGCATAGCAGGTCTCAAAGTGATACTAGTGTTATTATAATGAGTGGTTACAGAATTTTCAATGTTGCTGCACTGGGAACTCTGAAATCTCCAATGGTTCAAGTACTGAGATCGATCAACTCTACTAAGTGAACTATGTTGCCCAGCAGACTGTACTTGTACATCATAAGGCTTCCTAAAGTGATTAAAATCCATCATTTGCTGGCCACTTACATCATTATTTTTG
Organism: Prosapia bicincta; assembly: GCA_036971475.1. Taxonomy (NCBI): domain Eukaryota; kingdom Metazoa; phylum Arthropoda; class Insecta; order Hemiptera; family Cercopidae; genus Prosapia; species Prosapia bicincta. The sequence goes on from JBAIZL010000007.1 coordinate 34,829,094, forward strand.
GAGTTTAAATTAAGCGCTGGCTGATTATTAATATAATTTGTTTGAAAATGTTGTGAAAAAGTTGACTCTTGATCATCATTTATTCTTTTAGCTCTATTATTAGAAATATCTGAATCATTTGGAACCGTACTTCCTATTAAACTACACTGAGTGTTTGTAATTTTACTTGCTAAATTATTATTTCCAATATTGTGTGACCTTGAATTGTGATTTAACATATCGCCCTGATTAAATAAATTACTATGGACTGGTTTATGCATAGATTGACTTGTATGTACTGATGATTCGGCTAACTGTGATGAAATTGAATTGCAATGAGTTGCATTTATTCCAATCCTATTTCTATTTATAGTTGGAGATCCAATCGGAACTGTTTGGGATCTAGTTCCATATGTCGGATGAAATGATTTCTGTTGTTGATATTGCATGTATCTAGAGGCCTGCAACTGTGATCTATCATTAGTAGGAAGACCAACATGACCAAGATAGGAGTCATTTCGTTTTTTATAAAATTGTTCTGGAGCAATTGTAAGGTTAGAGTTTGAAGTAAAATTAACTCCAAAACTTTGAGAATTGCTTGACTGATTTACTTTATTTTGTAAATCTTCCACTAAACAGGACAAAAGCATTTTTCACAGTATCTGCAAGAAAAAATACATATTGTTCATAAAGTTATAAAATATATTAGTTTTGTTTAACAAAATATAAATGTTAAAATATAAAACTCTTGAATTTTGTAGTCCATACGTTCGATGAAACTTAATTATTCACTTTAACATTAGCTTATGAACATCCGAACTTTAAATTTTGCAAATTTGTAAAAACTTACTGAAACAGAACATTTTCGATCGCTATGGGGCAGACTTCATCAGTGTCTTCTGCTTGGAGTTGTTCGATTAAGCGGTGACGGTTTTAAAGGCAAGTTTTCGATAGTATCAAAGAGTATGTGAGATTTGTATTGGGTTTGTTCATTTAATATGTTTGTAATTTGTGTGTTTGTAGATTTCATATTGTTCTAGTGTGTTGAGATGTGGTCCTTTTTTGTTGATGTGTAAGGTTTCTACCTCTTAATCGAACAACTCTAAGCAGAAGACACTAATAAAGATCGCCCCAAAACGTCCTGTCTCAGTAAGTATTTACATATTTACCAAATTTAAAGTTCGGATAGTCATAAACTAATGTTAAAGTGATTAGTAAAATATAAAAGCTGCTTGTTGTAATTATCTTGAATTCACTGATTAACTATATATAAGTAATTATTGCATAAATGAATACTTTACAGGTTACTTGCTGACCTGTTTTGAAACAATTGTTTCATTTATGAAGCTAACCCTCTACTGGCGGCAGTCACACAAGATAAACCCCGTTTTACCACACAATAGCTCAAACAAAAACTAACATCTAAATATACACAAATTACAATAAATATCAAGACAGCTATTTTTACCTTATGACACCGCCGTAAGGGGTTGGACTCATAAATGAAACATTTGTTTTGAAACGTGTCAGCAAGGGAGCTCTAAAGTATTCACTTAGTTATGCAATAATTATATATAAATATATATATTATCTTTTTGTAAGATAACATTACAAAAATAGCAATAGAAAATGGATACAACAAACACATTATAAAAAATATATATATATATATATATATATATGTGTGTGTGTGTGTGTGTGTGTTAAAATATGATTTAAAACCAAAATGTTTCTAAAACTAATTTATTAAATTAGCAAACTTATAACCCCCTTGTAGAAGGTCTTCTCTACTAAACTACTAAATCAGCAAAACGTTGAAAAGTTTAAAAATATAAAAATGTAAACACTAAAACATATATTGCTATGTGACATTCTCTGTAACTCAAACCATAATTGACTTCTTGGTTGATTTTGGATAGAGAGAGGAAAGGTTGAGGATAAAGTTTAAAAAATTTTAGGAGTTATATCGAGGGGTGTATTAGAATTATAATTTAATTGGGTATTGAATATCTGTGTTGAGTGTAACTTGAAATGTTTATATATTTCAAACTGTTTGGTTGTGTGGTGTCAGCTTTTTCAAATTAGATTGTATAGAACTTGTAGGTTTGATGTTATGTTTATGTAGTTATAGTTTGTGGACATGAGGTACCCAGCAAAGTTACAGTGAATGTTTTTATGTGTTCTTGGTAACATTTGTAAAATGACCTTATTTCGGTTATATAGAAAATGGAGTACAAGGTAGTTTGTATACACCAACAGGGTTGTTAATGTTTTCGATTGTGATGTTGAGTCTAAATTGTTTTTAAAGTTTTGTGTATGGAGTAAGCTGTTTAGTAAAATAAACTGTAATTTTATTTACAAAATGTGATAATTATACTTTGATTTAAAGTAGAATACATGTAGGAATGGGTCTGTGGCAGGTTAGGGATGGGATGTTGTCAGTTCGAATCCATTGTCAAATCGCCACTGCTAGCGACTAAAATTGCAGAACAAAGCAAACTAAAATAAATTTTAAAAGCTTAATGTTCCGGCCAGATTTGAACTGAAGAGCTACATGTTTGGAATCTAGCACTTGGCACTTATTCAACTATCCCATATCAAACAATCAATTTCTTAAAGATGTATTGACATTAAAACAAAAAGATTCCTTACAGTAATGAAGCATTACAACAGGTGGATACAATGAGAAATTATAGACCCCACCACCTTCTTTAATAAGAAATGAAAAAAAAAGAAAGCGAATAAATAGTAACAAACAAACATAATATTCCAACATCATGCAGTCTAAGGAAAAAATAAAAATACAAAGAAATTTGCTTTCTATTTTGCTACTTAATATTGTGATTCTGTCATATATGTATAGACATATATATGTTTATATTAATTGTAATTATAAAATAAAATGAAAATAAAATTAATTTTAGTCAACTTTATTAGGAATTGCTTATTTTTTTATATATATATTACTTGTCATGATTAAAAATTTGTATTAATTTATGTTAGTTATTTAGTACCTTACTGAAATATTACAGGAGACATAATTTGGATTATTTCAACGCATTGTTCAATTGTTTACTTTCTGATGTGCTATCTATGTTCATCAATTATTTGTATGTTGCATAATGTTTTAAAACTCTGTATTTAAAGATTTAGTGGAGTGTTTTAAATTTTGTAACATCAATTTATTTTTTTAACTAATTTGGTAAAACCAATAATAATAATAGAAGCTGAACCAAACAATAGTAGAAGCTGAAGGAATAGTTACAAGGTTAATCAATTTCCTGAAGTGTGGTAACTGAGAGGTGGAACAAAAAAATTCAAAGCAACTGAAATTGACTTTTGATGGAGAACGGCTGTGTCACAAAGATTAACAAGATAACAAAAGTTTCTCACACAGCTGTTGTTATAAACATACATCAATTGAAATGGTATGTGCACATACAAAGAATGCCAGACAACAGACTAGGAAAATATTAAGGTGGAGACCGCAAAAATTGAGAAAGACATGGTCTTATATGGAGAGAGGAGATTGAAAAAAAAATAGACAGCTGGGGAGACTAGGAACTGGATGAAGTTTGAGAAAGTTTTAACCCAAAAAATATCATTATTCATAAGGTCAATAGAGGCGAAGTAAACTCTTGTTTAATTAACTTTATAAATAGTTTCTTTTATGACTCAAGTTATTTTATTTCTTTTTTAAAACCAGCGAAATAAAAGGGGCGAGCAAGGTGGCTATTAACACGTTCAGCACGGCGAGCGTCCCAAGATGAGGAGGCTAAGATCAGAAATGACACTGCGTTGAGGTCCGTCGATTGCCTTATTCAGTACGTAGAGGAGCAAGACGACTCTTCACTGTGCGACAAAATGGTTCTCAAGAAACTTAGATCGCACATTAAAGCTAAATCAATGCTCACAAAAAAACAGACGAAAGTGACAGATTTTTTGTTAAAAAGTGAAAGTATTACGTGTAAAGGAAATTACATATGTACATACATACTTACTTTTGACATATACTTATGTACATATTGTAAATAGTTAGACATATAAAGGTACATGTTATAATCTGTCAAATTCATCGACATTTTAAATTATTTTCTGTATTTATTTTGTCCTCTGAAGATTATTTGTGAATTGTATTAACCGGGGTCATTATTTGTGTAACTTATGGTATAATAATCAATTATCGATCGTTTTGCTTATTCTTTGTTCATGGCGGATTATCCGGGGAATTCGGGTATCTGGCGTTGCCGGGCCACCCTATTCCATGGATAATCGGGAGTTTACTGTACTTTGAAGGTTAGTTGTAATCATGTTATATTATTGAGTTTATGTGTGTTTTTAAATGAACCAAATAGGCAATGTGTGGCTATGATTGTATTTTTTAATTAATTAATTTACAAAATGGGGATCAACTTCGAGTTTTTTCATTTTCACAAATGTTTCTCAAGAATACATATAAATAGGAAACAGTTGATTTTAGTGGCCACAAAACATAAATATTGCATAAAAATTGCCATTAAATAAGGTGTTTTATACATAGCCTCACTTTACAAACAATACTGTAACCAATAATTCTGTACATATAGTTTTTTCTTTAGACTTATTTTATTACAAACAATACTGTAACCAATATTTCTGTACATATAGTTTTTTCCCTAGACTTATTTTTATATAAACAACTTTTAAATACACAATCTTTATGAACAAATACAAAAATACAAATGCAACACATTTGGATTGTGATTAGTAATCCAGAAAGTCATTGTGAACGATACAATTGTTCCTTTCTTATAGCGTATTAATTTTACAAACATTTCTTTTGCAAAGCTTTAAATGACATTTTATATATTTTTACATCTAGTTTTTATTTTTTCTTTTGCTTCCTACATTAAGATACCCTTGAAATATACAAATTTAAGACAGCATTTATCTTTTGTCCTACCTAAAATCAACTGCTTCTTGTTTAGGACATATTCTTGAGTAGCATTTGAAAAATTTAAAGCATCGAAGGTAGCCACCTTTTTTAAGTATTGCCTTAATTTGTTGAGGTTTAGAATATATGGTAAATATTAAATATCAGCGACTGCGCTCTGAACAGTGAAATTTTTTTATTCTTGGTATATTAGGCTATATTGAACATGAATCTTAAGTAGTTTTGTATGCAAACATAAACATAAAATAAACTAACCTAACCTAACCTGATTAGGGTTTTTTCTAACGCTCTGATCGTGTATAATTTTTCTATCCTCGTCAAATCTTAGCAGCTAGACCTAAGACACGTGACCCGCAAGATCCTTTCCAATTGCCCGAAAGATGCCACGGTACTTTTTAACTGAAAAAGGCCTAACTCTGTCTTATTTTTAGCAGCAAATCAATATCAACCATTTTGGTTATAGATTGTTTGTTCAATTGTTGGGAAGGTTGTTTCATTGCTAAATATAGGTCAGAAAAGTGTGGATGGTGGGTTTTGGCAAAGGTTGGTTCATTTTTAGAGCGAATCAAAGTGAACATAAACCAACTTGGCGCAAATAAGTCCCGAGGTGAGGTTAGGTTAGGTCTGGTCAGGTTAGTTTATTTTACGTTAGCCATAAAAAATAACTTCAGATTCGTGTTCAGCATGGTCAAATTGACCAGGAATTAAACAATTTCGCCGATCAGAGCAGTAGTCCCTGAGAATATAATTGTAAATAACACAAGTATAAACAAACAGATATGAACATAACCTAAATGCACAAACTGCATAAGCCTGGAATACTTCTTTATAAAACAACTCTTTTATAAAACATTCAATTATTTTTACAACGTAAAACCAATTATTTGGTTAGGATAGGTTTGGTTATAGGAAATGACTTTGTTAAGCCTAACATCATTTGTAGCAAGCAGCTATGTAGGTTTTGATAGTTGCACAAGTAGATGTTAACTCACGGCTTGACTTTTTGAATTGTTTATTGCACATTAGGAAACTAAACATTAATTTATTATAAATATAGACTTTGCATGTATAACTTTTAATAGAACAGAGCACTAGCTTATACTTTGTTAAATTAAAGACAATTGTATATGAAGAATAACCATTAATTGCTATTTTAGATCTAAATACTTATATAAAAACATATTCTAAATAAAAACTTTGTATTAAATAATTGCAAAGTAGTAATAGTTGTTACAAGTAAGTCAATATAAAATTATTGTTTACATTTTTTTAAAGACAAAATACATTGGGTTATAGTGTATAGTCAGGTTTTATAATTTCCCTGTTCTACAACACCAGATTTAATTTTTAAGCAATATAAATTATTAATTAATTTAAATACTGTAGTGGCAACTAACCTCAACTATTAATCACTTAAACTTAAGATTCACCGAACGTAATGGACTTCAAAATTCAAGAATATAACTTCAACTATTTTCTCAACTGCCCTAACTTATATTGTAGTACGATTCAAACCATTACCAACCTCAAATAACTGCTTAAATTTCAAATTATGTACAGAATAAAATGAAATTATGAGTGTTCTGAATGCATACTAACTTTAAAATCGAGAAATGGAAATTACAAATTTAAAATTAGTAGATTTTCCTATTCAATTAAAGTTGTATTTACAAATAATTATAGAAATCTCAATATTCTATTCCATTAATACTATTTAAGTGTGATTAATCTAGGGTAATTGTTTAGTTCGCTAAACCGGGCCTATATTTGCATGAAACATTCAAAAACATGTAAAAAGGCTATTTTCATGGAAATTTTTTAAACATTCACCTAATCTAGAAGATTCAGAATCAAATAAAACTATTTAGAGGTGGAAAGACAAGAAAAGAATATTAAGACTTTCTTGGAGTTTAAGACTGAACAAAAAAATATTTCTTGTCTTTGTTAGCACAAAAAACTGGCATTACAATATTCGATTTTTACAAAAACTACAAATTAGAGTGTATGTATAACCTTACCAAATTAACGTTTTGTTCATAAAAATAGAAGTAATAATAATTTTCCACGACATAAAATGTATTCTCTTCTAATAGAAACAATGTTTAGTGTTGTATACTGACACATAGATAAAATAAACAATGGTATAGAACTGAAAATTGTATTGATTTATGAATTACGACCATAAACAAGTGAGCACACACAAAATTAAAAATGCATGTAAATGTTTCATTAAACTGTTTCACATAATACGGTATATCTAATATGTCAGGCGTCAGAAAAACACTAAAAATGCGGGAAATGTTAACCAATGAGAAATTAATGCTACGACCAACATAACAGATGATAAAGTTCCCTCAATTAACATATGATTTTTACTAAACATAAAATTAAAAGAATGTTGATTTTTCTTTTGTTTTTACCTTAATTTTCCCTTATATATAAAAATCTACTCATTCCAAAAACAAAAAACGTGTAAAGACAACATGGTTTATTGGATATTTGAATCATTTGTCAAATAAAATCTGGTTTTATAAAAGTACCTAAAAATCTTCCTTAATGTATCATACTTTTTGTGTTAGCTGCTTATTATTGTAAATATTAACTCTTTGCAGCATAGTGTTACAGAAAATGTAACACCAAATTTTTGTCCATTGTTTCACAGTGTTACATTTTGTGTAACACCATATATTTTTTTTTTTCTAACCAGACACCCAGCACTACTACTTTGGAACTATTTCCCTGTAGTTCAATAGATCACCACTAGATAGGGTATGTGGGTATTTGAAGGAAACATATTTATTTATTGTGCTTAGAGCCGTTCAACTGTGATTCTGTTGGTGTTTACTGTTGTCATTGATACTTTCGTGATTATTGAGGTAAGTTTATTATTGATTCTACTTATTCTTAATGGAAAATGAACTTATGGTTTTGTTATACAATATAATGTTGTATTTAGATGATTTGTTTCAGTTAGACATTACTAGGTGATAGGTTATGTTGAATACAAATTATGTAACACTATGAAAATGGGGTCCTGCCCTTGTTCAAAAAATGTAACACCATGCAACATGGAATACCATTTACAGATTTTGAATTTTTCCTCTTGACCGCAAGTTATTTATTCAGCATAAGTATAATTCACGTTTTTTCAATCCACAACTACATAAAATTTTCGAGCTAAAAATAATAATTTTTTAACATTTGTTGATTCCATCTTCGCGTGAGCTACTAGTAATCACTTACAACTTTTTTTTAAAAAATGTTTTAACTTGCCTATAGTAACACTTACTTTTTTGTGTTGAGGACGGCCGTTTCGGGAGATGTGTCCCTTTGTCAACTCAGACCGTAACTGATCTCAAGGTTTACGTAGGTTAGGGTGGGGGTGGGATATTTTGGTGGTGTGGGTGTATTTTGTGTGTATTAGGAGTTATGATGTCAAAAAGTGCGTGTGAGTTGTAATGTAATTGTGTATTGAGTATGTGTGTAGGGTGTAGTTTGAAGTGCCTATATATTTCGTATTGTTCGGTTGTGTAGCGTTGGTTATTTCTGTGTTGTTTATGAAGAATTTGTAAGTTAGATGTTATGTCTGTGTAGTCGTGTTTTGTGGAGTTGAGATGATCGGCGAAGTTAGATTGGTAGTTATTGTTTTTTAGTGCTTTTATATGTTCTTGGTAACGTGTGTGAAATGACCTCCCTGTCTGGCCTATGTAAAAACTGGGGCATGAACTGCAAGTTAGTTTGTAAACTCCAGTGGTGTTGTAAATGTCGTTGATTTTGCTGTTGGGTTTAAATTGTTTGTTGAGAGTGTTGTGTGTGGAGTAAGCTATTTTGTAGTTGTATTTTCGTAATGTGTTGGTTAGATTGTGGGTTTTGGAGGATCTGTAAGGAATTGATAAGTATTTTATGGGATTGTCATCTTGTGTGTTTGTATTTGGGTTATTATGTTTATTTTTTAGGCGGTTGTATAATTTGTCTATCATTGTTGGGTTGTATCCGTTTGTTTGTGCTATATATTTTATGGTGTTTAACTCCTGGTAGTGTTCATCTTTGTCTAATGGTGTTTTAAGGAGGCGGTATATCATGGTATTGTAAGCAGCTAGTTTGTGTTGGTGTGGGTGGTTTGAGGAACTGTGTATGGTCGTATTAGTGCTGGTGGGTTTTCGGTATATGTTGAATTTATGTGTTTGTTTGTCTGTTCGTTTAATTGTGAGGTCTAAGAAGTTAAGGGAGTTTTGTTGTTCTGTTTCGATGGTGTATGTTAGTTTAGGGTGTATGGAATTTAGGTGTTTTAGAAATATGTGTGCTCTGCGTGTGTTGCCTTTATATAATGTTATGATGTCGTCGACGTATCTGTACCAGTAAATGATGTTATCTGAGTATTTGTTGTTGTGTAAAATGTGGTTTTGTTCGATGTGGTGTATGAATATTTCTGCTAAGATGCTTGCTATGGGGGAGCCCATAGGTAGTCCATCTTTCTGGCTGTAGTATGTGTTGTTGTAGGTGAAATAATTTTGAGAAGTGATTAATCTTGTGAGGTGGATGATTTCGTCAATGTGTGTATGTGGTGTATTTGTGTCTATTAGCATGTTTTTGAGGATGTCTATGGTTTCTGGAATGGGGATGTTTGTATATAGATTTGATATATCAAACGAGACTAAGGTGGAGTTGTGTGGAATATTTACGTTTTTAATTTTGTCTATTAGATTTAGGCTATTTTTTATGCTACAATGGTTATTAAATTTTATATGGTTTCGGATAGTTTTGTCGAGGAATTTGGCTAGAAGATGAGAAGGGGCGCTTGTATGGTTTATTAGTGGACGTATTGGGATGTCTGTTTTGTGAAGTTTGGGCAGGGCGTTTAGTTTGGGGGCTATTGGCTTTATTTGTTTTAGGTGCTTTTTGGTGTGGTGTGGGATTATATGTATTGTTTTGTTAATTGCTTCTTTGATTAGAGCGTTGTATTTTGTTGTTGGGTCTTCTTTTAGTGTAATGATGTTGTTATTTTGGATGAAACTGTGTACTTTTATGTTGAGGTCGCTGTTCTTAAACGGTCCATACACCCTAAACTAACATACACCATCGAAACAGAACAACAAAACTCTTTTAACTTCTTAGACCTCACAATTAAACGAACAGACAAACAAACACATAAATTCAACATATACCGAAAACCCACCAGCACTAATACGACCATACACAGTTCCTCAAACCACCCACACCAACACAAACTAGCTGCTTACAATACCATGATATACCGCCTCCTTAAAACACCATTAGACAAAGATGAACACTACCAGGAGTTAAACACCATAAAATATATAGCACAAACAAACGGATACAACCCAACAATGATAGACAAATTATACAACCGCCTAAAAAATAAACATAATAACCCAAATACAAACACACAAGATGACAATCCCATAAAATACTTATCAATTCCTTACAGATCCTCCAAAACCCACAATCTAACCAACACATTACAAAAATACAACTACAAAATAGCTTACTCCACACACAACACTCTCAACAAACAATTTAAACCCAACAGCAAAATCAACGACATTTACAACACCACTGGAGTTTACAAACTAACTTGCAGTTCATGCCCCAGTTTTTACATAGGCCAGACAGGGAGGTCATTTCACACACGTTACCAAGAACATATAAAAGCACTAAAAAACAATAACTACCAATCTAACTTCGCCGATCATCTCAACTCCACAAAACACGACTACACAGACATAACATCTAACTTACAAATTCTTCATAAACAACACAGAAATAACCAACGCTACACAACCGAACAATACGAAATATATAGGCACTTCAAACTACACCCTACACACATACTCAATACACAATTACATTACAACTCACACGCACTTTTTGACATCATAACTCCTAATACACACAAAATACACCCACACCACCAAAATATCCCACCCCCACCCTAACCTACGTAAACCTTGAGATCAGTTACGGTCTGAGTTGACAAAGGGACACATCTCCCGAAACGGCCGTCCTCAACACAAAAAAGTAAGTGCTACTATAGGCAAGTTAAAACATTTTTTAAAAAAAAGTTGTAAGTAATAATTTTTTCTAGAGACACGGTAAGGTTAGGTTAGGTTAGACTACATCAATAAATTTGTCTTATCCTGATTGAAGATTTTATTCTAGGTGTCAAAATGTCGAAGAGAATTCTTGATGAGAAAGAAATAGAAGAGTATCTTCTTTTTCAACCTATACCTTCAGGGGGAGAATCAGAAGATGACCTAGAACAAGATGATGATGACACAGAAGTTGGAGAATGTACATCATTCAAAGATCTACCTCTGGAAGATGAACAAGTTGATAACTTGTTCATGCCTCTTTTCGATCATGATTATTTTCAAATGCCTGAACCAAATCCTGATTCTAATGATTTCGTTTTGCCTGATGCTTTGTCAAAAGCTGACAATGACATTGATGAGATTGGAGATCATAATAGCAGCACATCACAGCCCATAATAACCCGGGGAATCAAGCGTAAAGGAGGGACCACAACAAAAACAAAAAAGCAAAAACCTGTCAAGTTTGGCCCTGAACAAAGGCCCATTCCAAAATGGGGCAAAGAGGTGGACATTGTTCCAACCCAATCAGGAATAGTAGACGGCCATGTCGGTGTCTCAGAAAAAATCATACCAATGGATGATCCATCTCCAAAACATATTTTTGAAACAATGATTTCAGACGACATGGTTGATAATATTGTTTTCCAGACTAACTTATACGCTCAGCAGTCTGGCAAAAGGTATACTCCAACAACGTCACAAGAGGTAAAGGCATTCCTAGGTATCAACATTCTTATGGGAATAAAAAGAATGCCCAGCTACAGAGACTACTGGTCTATCGACATCGACTTAAATGATCCCTTCATTAGCAGGGTTATGCCTGTAAACCGATTTAGCTAGCTACTAGGAAATCTTCACCTAAATGACAACAGTGTCATGCCTCTAAGAGGAGAGGAAAATTATGATAAACTGTATAAACGTCGACCTTTATACAAATTTGGGGAAAATTTTGTATAAAATTGGGGAAAATTTTGAAAACAATTTCAAGCCCGGACAAGTATTGGCTGTGGACGAATCCATGATAAAGTTTAAAGGAAGAAGTACACTAAAACAGTATCTCCCTAAGAAACCGATAAAGCGTGGATACAAGCTGTGGATGTTGGCTGACAAGTCTGGATACATCATCAAATTTGAAATTTACACTGGGAAAGTTGCTGAAGGAAGGCAATATGATCTAGGCCCATCAGTAGTGAGAAGAATAACAGAATGCTTACAACATAAAAACCACAGTTCGTACATTGACAATTACTTTGTCAGTGTTTTTTTGATGGAAGATCTAAAAGATTTAGGAATAAATGCATGTGGAACAATAAATGTCGATAGAAAACATCTGCCAAAGTTCAAGGCTACAGCAGACATGACCCGTGGAAACTACGACTGGTACGTTAGTGACAAAGGGATATCTGCGGTGAAGTGGATTGATAATAAAGCGGTCCATATGGTATCTAATTTCCATGACCCACGCGAACCCACTACAGTCAAGAGGAAACAAACTAATGGGGAACGGATCAACGTTATCTGCCCAGTTGCCATATTGGACTATAATTTGCATATGAACTGCGTGGATAAGTTTGACCAAAGAAAAGCCGCTTATGAAATAAGCCCAAAGAGTCGCAAGTGGTGGCACAGAATTTTCTTTTTCTTTATCGATGCTGCTGTTATAAATGCGTTTGCTATTCACAACTGCCTTCCCATTAAAAGAATGGACCTCAAAACATTTCGACGACAAATTGTGTTTGGACTTGTCGGGACCCAGTATGTTACACACGCAAACTGTAGCCCTGGTCCTAGTACAAAACTGCAGGTAGCTTGCAGCAAACCAAATGTTCCTACAGAAATACGACGGTCCGCCTCTTCCCATCAGCCAAAAAGAGCTACAAGACGGCGATGCGCCTTGTGAAGCACCAAGAAGAAACAAGTGTCGACATTCTGGATGTGTTCCATTTGCTGTGTTCCTCTGTGCTTGAGCAAAAACAAGGACTGTTTCCAAAAGTATCACCCAAAGCAGTAAATTGGCAAGAGACTTTCAGTGTATTGCAGTAAATGAATGTTTTTTTAATTTTCCTCTAACAATAATCATAGGTATTTATTAAATGTATCTCATAATAATATAGCCTGAGTTTGACCTAGTCATTTGCATTTTCATTCACTCCACAACAACCTAGTAAACATACTACAATACATTTTGTGTTTCAGTAGAAATTACTCAAATTACATGTTACATAGTCATGCAAACAATGTAACAGCCTTTAACATCGGCTTACATAGTGTTACAGAAAATGTAACACCCATTATTTATATATATGACAAAAGAAAAAATTATAAATTTGTATCAACATGTTATCTGATACCCAATAAAACAGAAAACAATTAAATATAAGAATTGTTTAATTTTTCATAGTTCCGTGCAACATGGGGTCACAGAACTTGGAATAGTTCCGTGCAGCAAAGAGTTAAACATAATTTCAAAAAATTTTAAAATTTGTAATATAGATAAATAGTTACCAAATATATTTTGAAATATCTCATCCGAGATATGACATTTGAACTTTCTTATGGTTTTACCCGTAAAAATGATTCGCCCTTCACCGATAAAGCGACATAGCTGCCGAAAACTAGTTTGGTTAAATGAAATCATGATTAATGATTGTTTGTCAGTATTTACCCTTGATAAATTGTTTTCCCTCCTCAAGTTCTAATTAACAACTATAGTATTTATGTAGTTGCATTAAATGTAGTTATATATATATATATATATATTATATATATATATATATATATATATATATATATATATATATTATATATATATATATATAAATTCTGTCCTACAAAAATGATGGTAATCAATAATATATGATATAAAAAAAAATATTCCACTTGGCTTTAGTTGCATTTACTTTTGATTGTTGAGGTCAGCCATTTCAGAAGATGTGTCCTCTCTCAAACCATAACTCTGGACTTACGGTCTGAATTGACAATGGGACACATCTCCCAAAACGGCTGTCCTCAACAATCATATATGTAAGTGCTACTATAGCCAAGTGTAACATACTTACATATGTGCAAGTGTTTTTAATTAAATTAGTACCTAACGTAAAGATGCATTCAACCAATATAAAAATAAATGTTTGTGTTGTACATCTTGAGGTTTTAATAAAAATGCAAACAAGTGTAATAAACATATAATTAAAGGAGAAAAGATTGTTTCGAAACACGACAGCAAGTAAGCCCTTATTCTCTTAGTTAAGTATCATTTAGTTATAGATTAATCAAAGAATTCAAGATGATTACAACAAGCAACTTTAATATAAAAGAGAAAGGTTTCCTAAGACATGAGAGCAGTAAACTGCTTAAACTTGTAATAAACATTATAGAATACAATACATACTGTGTAACGACTCATGAGAAATTCTTTTATAAATCATACAGCCCAAAACATTTTTTACATAATGTAATATTGCACTTTTTGCTGTAGATTAAGGGTTTTAATGAACATCTATTGCCTACACATTTTCTTTGTTTCAACCTGGTAAATAAAAAAATGGCCCTTCTTGTCATACCTCATTTCACAAAAAAATATCATGTTTCTTATTTCCTCTTGAACTCCTCTTTTCCTTTTACTTAACCTAATTTCACCAAAATTCAGGTTTGAGTAGTGCAGATAGAACTTTAACGTGCTGTTTTTGTCTGGTACATCTTGAGGTTTTTATAGAAATTACACTTGTTTGTATTATCTTAGGAACTCTACACTAGCAGCATTCGACATCACCAACCTATACACAAGCATACCAGTCAAAGAAACAATAAATATACTCAAACAAATGTTAATAAAAAACAATGATATATCTTTTGATATTGAAGAGGAGTATATAACATCTCGTTCTGGGATCCGATGCCAGCCAAGGTGGAGTGTAGGAAAGATGGATGGATCAATGTTGATGGAAGCACTTTGTTTCATGTGGCAATGTAATCCGGCCTCCTATCCAGATTCATCCAATGTAGGGGATATAGAAAGTGCCGTTAAACAGGTGACCTACGTCATACGACAAGTCTGCCAAATGTCAATGCCTCGTAAGAGCATCCGCAAAGCAAGACAGCAAGCCTATTGGTGGACCGACGATATAGCCGATCTCAGAAGAAGATGTATTCAACTTAGACGGAAGGCACAGAGATCTCGTGGCGGGGTTAAGGCAGCGGCTTTAGCCTTAGAGCACAAGGAGGCAAAAAAGGCTCTTGTTTTGGCAATCCGGCAGAGCAAGGATTGTTGCTGGAGATCCCTTTGCAAAGAGATTAATGAAGACCCTTGGGGTATGGGCTATAAAATAGTTACACGAAAGCTGAGCGGCGGATCCTCTGACCAGGCATTGAGCGCCAGTGCAACGAGACGAATTGCGGAAGCACTATTTCCCGATCATCAGCGTCTGATCTCTCCTGAAGAACCACGTGGGAGTGGTGATATTCCTTTGTTCACTGAATCAGAACTGATCACGGCCGTGATGTCATTAAAAAATGGGAAAGCCCCAGGACCAGACGGAATCCCACCAGAGGTATTGAAGGTGGTGGTTCGAGCACAACCAAGCCCTCTACTGGACATGTACAATGCCTGTCTGCAGTCAGGCATATTCGCATCACAGTGGAAGGTAGCGCGGCTTGTGCTCATAAATAAAGGGAAGGGCTCCTCTGACGATCCATCATCTTACAGACCGTTGTGCATGCTGGACACATTGGGAAAGGTAATGGAAAAATTAATAAGACCGAAGCTACAAAAGGCAATACAGGCGGCAGGAGGCCTTACCAAGAACCAGCATGGATTTAGGGAAGGGCATTCCACAGTAACGGCGATCCAACAGGTGATAGAGGCCAGGAAATTGGGAGATCTTGTGTGTCATGGTGCCAGACCGATTGTTATGCTGGTAACGTTAGATGTGAAGAACGCATTTAACTCTGTGCGATGGTTGACCATAATGGAGGCGCTGGAACGGAAATTCTTTGTTCCAAGGTATCTGTTGGCCGTGATCAGAAACTACCTGAGGGATCGGCGGCTGATCTGGACTGCTGACGGAAGACAGTGGACAAAGGAAATCACAGCTGGAGCAGCCCAAGGATCGGTACTGGGACCAGACCTGTGGAATGTGGCATATGATGGTCTTCTGAGATTAGAAATGCCAGAAGATGCATATCTGGTGCGCTACGCCGATGATGTTGCTGCTGTCATTACAGCTCGCAGCACTGAGTTGGCGCAGGTACGGCTGAATCAGGTCATGCGTAGGATTAACCTATGAATGACAGAACACGGTCTACAGCTGGCCGTTTCCAAGACTGAGATAGTTTTATTATCTGGAAGGAGGATGCCGATGGTGGTACCAATGGTTGTGAGACAGGAGACGCTCTTCACTAAGAGAGCGGTGAAGTACTTAGGAGTCAAGCTGGACAACAAACTGACGTACGGGGAACATCTTCGTATGACCAGTGATAAGGCTGCAGCTGTGACCTCGTCACTCGCAAGATTGATGGCTAACGTCGGTGGCCCAAGGGCAAGCAGGAGACGACTCCTATGGTCTACGGTGCAATCCATCATGCTCTACGGTGCTAAAATCTGGGCCGACACTTTGAAGGTACAGAGGTACCGTACCAGACTCGATACGATTCAACGAATGGGAGCGCTAAGAATAGCGAGCGCCTACCGTACTGTTTCGTCGGCAGCTGTGCTGGTTGTGGCAGGTGTTGTGCCAATCGACCTATTGGCTCAAGAGAGAAAATTTGTATATAATAACAGTAAAGAGATAGGCAAAATAGAGGCGGTCAAGCGAGCCAGAGCACAAACCATGAACCAGTGGCAGCAACGATGGAATCATGAACGGCCAGGTAGGTGGACGTTCCTTCTGATAAGAAGCTTAAAGGACAGAACGCAGGCACGGGGAAGTGAACTTCTATATCACACAGTTCCTGACAGGCCACGGGTACTTTAGGGCATACCTGTTTAAGATGGGAAAAGTTCTGTCCCAGAACTGCCGGATATGTAGCGACAAACTGGATGACTCGAGGCATACCTTCTTTGAGTGCGCCAGATTCGTAGACCAGAGGAGTCGATTGATGACACATGCCACAGGTCTCTCCCCAGAGAGCTTTGTGCGGACGATGCTGGCATCGGAAGCCAACTGGAATATGGCATCGAAATACATCGAATCTATTCTACGATGTAAAAAAGAAGAAGGATGGCTAGATCCGTAATATAATGGAGGAAGTATAAGAGGCACCACTCTGAAGTAATGCTTCGGCGGTTCCGGGGTGGAAATCTGCCTGGAGGGTGACGAGTTTAGTGGGTAAACTTTCAGATGTAGAGCCTAGTGCAGTATCGAGAGGAGTCCCACACTCTGTGCATAAAGCATTCTTGTCGTTAAAAAAAAAAAATAAATAAAAAAATAAAATAAAAAACAACACACCAGACAACACAACCAAAGAAATAATAACACTAACAGAAACAATCTCTTCTCAGAATTACTTCACATACAACGGCAAATACTACACACAAAACAAAGGCTTACCCATGGGATCCCCTATTTCAAGCATACTGTCAGAAATATTCATACACAATTTAGAACAAAAACATATCATAAACAACAACAAATACGCCTACAAAATAATATACGGATACTAAATTGGTACGGATACGTAGATGACATCCTAATCCTATACAAAGGCAACGTAAGACAGATAAACACCTTTCACAATTACATAAACTAATTACACTAGACACAAAACAACAGAAAAAATCAACTTCCTAGACCTAACGATAACAAAACAAAACAACAAATACACATTCAAAATATACAGGAAACCCACCACTACAGACAAAGTTATACACAACACGTCCAATCACCCCACACAACACAAACATGCTGTCTTCCACTTCATGATAAACAGATTAATCAACATACCCATGAGCAATGAAGACAAAATAAACAAACTAAACACAATAAAACACATAGCCCATAAAAACGGATACAAACACACCTTGAAAGACAACATAATGCGCAAAAAACAACATACACATAACACAACAAAAAACAATAACACAGAAACACAAAAATATATAACACTTACATATCACGACAATACATCACACAAAATAGCTTCCACGTTGCGCAAACTTAAATATAAAGTAGCATTCTCAACAGCCAACACAATTAAAAAACACCTACACAGTTGAAAAACACACCAGGATAAACACGACAGGGCAGGCGTATACAAGATTACACGCAACAACTGTCCCAGCTTTTACATAGGATAAACAGGGAGAATATTTACCACAAGATACAAAGAACACAAACACTTAAAACAGATAAGAAAAACACAACCCATATCAAATTTTGCCATACACATACTAACACACTACACTCATAACCTTCAATCTAAAATTTCCTACATTACGTCAATAAAAGCAAAAACCTCAACACAGCAGAAAACAATGAGATATATAAATACCATAAATACTATCCACAACACATTTTAAATGACAAAATACACTCCCAATCAAACACTATATTTTAGCACATAATTAACAACTACTCTATGAACAATAACACACTACAGAACAAAAATACACCACAGACTCACACCAACACAACACACCTGAACAACAGTCTTGACAGTAATTCACAGCATTGAAAATTGCGCTGACCTAGTGCGTAATGAGTTTGCTGAATAAATCAGCGAGTAGAATTTTTTTTTTTGCCAAGATAATAGAAACAAGTGTAATAACATGCTTATTACCTTTCCGCATTGAAGATCAATAAATAGCTAGATTTTTTGTTCTCAGGCAAGCTAGTTACTGACCTTTTGGTGTTCTAGGTTGGGGTAGAAGTAGGAATGACATTAGAATAGTAATATTAGGTAAGTTTTGAGGATTTTTTAGGGTTATGATTTCAGAGAGTGTGTGCAAATTATAATGTAATTGAGTGTAGAGTGAGTACATGTGTTGGCTTTTGCTTGAAATTTT
This sequence comes from Prosapia bicincta, assembly GCA_036971475.1. Taxonomy (NCBI): domain Eukaryota; kingdom Metazoa; phylum Arthropoda; class Insecta; order Hemiptera; family Cercopidae; genus Prosapia; species Prosapia bicincta. The sequence goes on from JBAIZL010000007.1 coordinate 34,848,121, forward strand.
GGTATATTTGATGTTATGAATACAAATTCTACACAAACAAAAATAGCTTACTCCCCACAATCTTTACAAAATATATAAACATAACAAGGTATAACCTACACAACACCCAATTACATTAAAAGTACACACAATTTTGACATCATAATTAGACACACTTCTCAAAAATCACCGAATATCGCTACCCTAACTTCACCCTTCCCCCAACCAAAAACTTCTTAAAGGACAGTTACATTCAGAGTTACAACAGACACACTTCCTGAAACACCCCTTCTCCTTAAACAACAAAAGTAAGTTGTTGAAAGTGTTATATATTTATATGAACTTATTAAGTGTTTAAATGCAAACTAGTAGTTCAGGTTAAAAATAGAATCAAATATTATAAACTAACTTAAATAATTCTGCTGTTATCTGCCATATGCTGATAATCAGATGTTTATATTAATCAATGATCTCTTCCCCAAGTTTTTAACCTCATTTATAAATGGAAAGAACCTCTAGCCCTGGTTACCCAACCTCTATATTAATTTACATAACATTAGGACACTAATAAAGTAATTTATTTAAGGAATCACTTCCTAAATTACTTTTGTCTACTTTTTGCTTCATTTTTGCCCTCTTAAGTTGGGGACGCACTTGTTATGCAGCCTTTCAATCATACTGCAGGACAACTGCATGACATGAGAATTGACAGTTATTTGTCATGCCGCCAGCAACACCTTTCCATCACGTGACCAGTCCTACTCTAGTCTGTCTCTGTTGTTGTCCGATCATGCTCCAATAGTGCAGACCATTCGTATCCTACATGCAGGACGCTTGTCGGATAAACAAATGTCAGCTAATCTCGGTTATAAATAGTGTAGGACGTGACATAAGCATTATCTATGCCTGTGTTTACATTATCAAACAGTACTGCTTTTTGAAACACATCACAAAGTATAAAAAAAACATTTCGAGGTAACTCAGGTTAGTCATTTAGACAAAGCCGCTTTCCGAGTTTACTCGGGTTAGTAAGTTAGGTGAATATTTATTATTATTTTATTTGAAAACAAAATTTTTTTAGCTCCCTTATTTTAATTAATAATTACATGTAGCATCATATAAAATTCTTTGCTATAAATCAATTTACATTTAACTTACTAACCCCTACCTATTCTTACAATTCTATAAATGATATACATTTATTCAATAAACAATTACTATACTTAGGTTACATTATTGGACAATTGCTTCTTTTTGTTATCTCCACACAATGTTCATTGCAAATTTTCAGTCATTTTCACTTTAACCCAAGGTTATACTTTATACATTAGTAAGTTTAGTACACAATTTTATTAAAGTTTTAAAATATTAAAAAATTTCCTATGAAGAAATCATAAGAAAGAAACTCTAAGAAGGAACGAAATCATAGAGGATGGGTTGGGAGAGAGTGGCAAGAAAGCATCGGTTTTTTCCTAACTAGTGATTTTTTAATTTTCTTTGACTTTAGGCATGGTTATTAAAAAATCAATTCATGATATAAGTATCGACAGATTTAAATTTTGTGTTAAAAACAAAATATGTACATAATACCAAAATAATGTCTATATATAGAAATAAAGAAGGATAGACCAGCACAAAATGTTTTAAAATCTTTTGTAAACATCAGTGTCTATCAACATTGCTGCACTCTCTGCCTATTAACATTGCTTGACTCTCTGTCTGGTCAACATCTTGAAGCAGTTCAATGATACATGGCAATATCCTTCAGAAGTGGAAAGAAAGCTGCATAATCCCCTTGTTGAAAGGAGGGAAAGGTATCACCCTGAGCCTTGACATAATGCTTGGCCAAGCTAATGGAAAGGGTAGTGAATAACTGACTTACCTGGTCACTAGAAAGGAATGATCTCCTGGACTCTAAACAATTTGGCTTTAGAAGAAACAGGAGCCCAATACACGTATTGTTAACTTTTACAAGCCGAATATACAAAGGATTCAAGGGAAACAATTTATAGCCTGCTTCAAGTCTATAGCCAACTTCATGATCGAGTGACCAGTAAAAAATATTGCCCAGTACCAGAATCGATTTATTGTGGACATTGGATTATTGGCTACTCCTAGAGCTAGATGCCTTTACGAAGAAGTAAGAAGTAAGTATGATCGATTGATCAAGTTCCACATACCACCATAATCCTCTAGTGTACAAGATTAGATATAAAAGGCAAAATATAATTAACTTCCTGGAAGATTGTCACATAACAGTTTCTATAAATGGAGAGCTGTCAGACCATGGCAAAGTCAGAATAAGAGCCAAGGGTCACTATCTCAACCGTCTTACACATGGTGCTACATAATATGTGTGCCAAACTGCCATCGGAGCCTAACTGATGGCATAAAGATTTGGGCCACTGATTATGATCCTCATAGAGCAACATAGCTGGTTCAGGCTGCAACATAGCTGGTTGTTAATTGATTTACCCATTTCTTGATTAATAATAGTTAAAAATATTAGTAATTATACTCACACAATTCTATAATCAACAATGGAGGTACAACAATTCATTTAATAAAGAGATGTACAAAAACATTTTTTTATTCAATACTTTACATATCTTGAATTTTGTTATTAAGTTGAATATTTCTAAAGTTTTGTAGAGATTTTTTCAGTGTTCAGTGTTTTTGACACTCCATTAATAATTGAAATATTTATTACTTTGGGCAACCAAAACACCTGAAAGAACTTTAAAACTTCAACTTATGGTTTGTAGTTTTGCAATAAATTTTATAAATGTGGAAATAATTTATACTTCATTTGCAGCGTTGTTTCTTTACAGCAACAGATGTGTCCCAATTTTTTGTACGTTTCTTCTCATGTTGACGTTTTTCTGCCTGAGGATAGTATGAAATATAAATTAAACTATGATTTTGTTAAGATGAAAACTTATTAGCATTTGAATTAGCATTGAAATAGTAATACGTAGTAGTAAATAAGTTTTTATATTCTGACTCCACAATACTACATGATTTATTGCAAACATTGGAAGTGTTCATTTATTTTTTATATACTTGATAAATTACTGAGATCATTCTAATAATAGACTTATAATTATCAATAAATGATCGATTTTCTTGAAAGTAAAATAATGAATAATTTAAATGTTATTGAATATAACAACCCATATCTCCCATTTCATGCACTTGTAAAAATATTTAAAAATTATAACTAAAATACAAAAACATTTGAACAGAAAGTATTGTGTTACAAGATACAACATCTATTGAAAAATTACATTATTTCTTTACAAGCTTTCACATTTTTACACTATTTATAGAAAAGCAATAAAAATAATCATCTTTAGACATTGCTGATATTCCACACAGTTTGATTATCTCATACAGTAGTTATTAATGTGATATAAATGGTATGTATGTTAACCCATTGCTGATCTAATTATATGCACACGACAGACACTAGTGGGTACAATTAATTCCTTGGGTCAATTTAGTTGTATTTCACTTAAAAAAATATTCTCACTTATAAAGCACAAAATATTTTATTTTTTGTATGAGTGCAATTTTTTTATTAATTATTTTTCACCATAATTAGTTTATTATTTCTTAATTGATTATTATGTGTAATCATAATTAGTGAAAATAAATTAAAAGTTACGGTCTGAAGTTTGGCTTTATACTTTAGACTCGCACCATTATTGTTCATTTCATACGTACTCAAGAATATAAAAATATTTACACTACTGACCAACACCGAGTAAAATCTATACTGAGCTTCGCATTCCAGTTTACATAAAAACTGCTTAAGTGTTCTATTATGTTTAGACGTCTGACAGAAGGTCAATGGGACATAAATATCTTTCTTTATATATGCTGTAAGTTTCTGTAGGGTTTGGAAGAAGTAGTCAAAATTAATTAGACAACAGATGCAACGCTCTGTTGAGGAAAGCCTTCATTAAAGTAAAAAGAACCTCAAGGAGAAATTTTGTTTGACCCTATCACTTCATCAAGCTCTGTTTGGAGGAAACTCAGAACCATCAAACGACAAACTTCTAAAAAGATAACCCATGTCAGAATAAGGTGTCATAAGGGAAGACGATACAAAAAAAAGGATATATCTTTTGTGATTATTATACTTGGAGGGCGGAGAAACCATGGCCGAAGAAGCTAACCATAATCGAGCAACGCTTAACATTACACGAAGAGATCCTCTGTGTGGCCAAAGATGAGAACAAAATTCAACTCACAATGTATGAACTCAAAACTTGATAAATTAATTGTAGAGTATAGTCTCGGAAAGCAACGATCTTCATAATGAAATGCTAAAACATTTCTCGACTCCCTGTCTAATTTCTTGAAGATGTTTAATGACACTCATGGAAATGTACCTCAGAAGTAGGATGGAAGCTGCATAATCCCTTTGTTGGAAGGAGGGAAAGGTATCATCCTGAGCCTTGACATAATGCTTGGCCAAGCTAATGGAAAGGGTAGTGAATAACTGACTTACTTGGTCACTAGAAAGGAATGATCTCCTGGACTCTAAACAATTTGGCTTTAGAAGAAACAGGAGCCCAATAGACGAATTGTTAAATTTTACAAGCCAAATATACAAAGGGAAACAAACTATAGTCTGCTTTAAGTCTATAGTCAACTTAATGATTCATTGACCAGTAAAAGTATTGCCCAGTACCAGAATTGATTTATTGTGGACACTGGATTATCGGCTACTCCTAGAGCTGGATGCCTGTACGAAGAAATAAGTATGATCGATTGATAAAGTTCCACATACCACCATAGCCCCGGAAAGCAACAATATTCATAATGAAATGCTAAAACATTTCTCGACTCCCTGTCTAATTACACTCATGGAAATGTACCACAAACGTAGGGTGGAAGCTGCATAATCCCCTGTTGAAAGAAGGTAAAGATGGCACTGAGGTGAGAATGTTTCATTAAAATATGTATACATAAGTAGAGTTTTATTAATGGTTTTATTTATGCATTCTAATTATTTTACTACAGTACTAAAGCAAACTCGGTATTCACAATTTTAGCCCAGTTTCTTTTTGTTTACGGCATCAAAATGTCTTTTTTTTGCTCGAAAATATGGATTGTGTATAAATATATTAATAACTGATCCTGACTTTCAACTTTCTACTCTATTAGGCAGTTTAAGAGGGATGATTTGGGAATGCCATGTATGTGTGTATTTATAAATATCTAAGATTGTAAAATATACAGGTTATTCTAGGCCCAGATTATCCATTAATAAACCTTACTTCGCCTTCTGATTCCTCTTCCACAACAACAGAAGTATTTTCATAATCAGTTTCTCGCCCTGATGTTTTTGACCGAGTATGTGTTTCTGGTAATTTTCCAACAGCTCTCTTGGATTTTGAAACAGAGATATTTTGCTTCTGCCGAGGACATTGTTTAGTCGACTTGATTGAAGATGACTCATTTAATATTCCTCCTATTGCCTTCGTGATATTGCTTTCCTTCTTTTCTTGCATAGCATTCGTCATCTATATCAGAAAACAGAACTATTTTACTTTCCACAAGCTAAATCAAATTCTCTTAACACAACACCATTGTAATAAATGCAGTTTCAACTGTTTTGAAATTTAGTAGCTTTTGATTTTGGTTTATATCTAGGGACAATTTTAACATCTTAACGTTTCTATAAATGGATTGGTTTTGCAATGCCTTAAAGCTTTGCTATAATAATAGTATCAAGATTAATTCATTAAGATTTTTAAATTAAATTTATTTAAATGTAATAAATAACTTTTGCTTTATCTTTAAATTTTATTAGTAGTAATAGTTGAATCAAATCCAACTAACATTTTCAATTGCACAAAGCATCACTAATAGTACAACAAAAATCACACTATTTTATCTATACAGTCCATCTTATAGGCAAAGATATAAATTGCCTCAGATGTTCAAATCAGCTCAAATCATTTTATGACCTGATATTTTACCTTATGAATCAAATTCCTTAATTACTGGAAAAATGCCTTACAGTTAAATCTAAAATAATTACATTTTTGGTTCGTTTGTCTCTCATGCTAGCATTACTAGTAACAGCGGCGCTGCGTTTCGGTGTCTCTGTTTCAACTAAACAATACAAAAATTACTAATCAACAACTACTATGATAGATCTAACTAAACAATACAAAAAATATTATTAAACAGTTTTTATGATAGATCCAACTAAACATTACAAAAATTATTATTAATCAATTTTTATGATAGACATAAAATATACTTAAAGTAGTGCTTAATGCATTTGCTACTGAACGGTGCATATATGCCCAGTCTGTTTTTTCTCGGCAGACTGGCAGTAACAATTCAATCATCCCACACAGACTGACCTTTGTTACAGACCAAAAGTGGAATGAAGTTATTATACTACACAAAAAAATCTAGACGTATGTTTATCGAATATAAATTTTTGTTTTCCTATTTTTAGTGTTTTGTGGGATGACGCATATATGAGCCTGTCAGTCTATTGCACAACAATCCTATCATAAATAGAGTGTCCCACTTAAGAGCCACTGCAGTGGTTTCTGAATATGATTTTGATAAAATCCAAATTTAAAAAAATTATGTAATATTTAATAAAGTATGTAGTATATTTTGCTAATTCCATAAAACAGGACTGTGATTTGATATATATTGGAAATAAAAAAGTATACATGTAAAAACAGAGATGTCACACAAAGGCTTATTCAACAACACCCAACTAACTTATCATTACTGGTCATGCTAGATAGATTGCTTGTACAGGCCACATTGTGTATCGAAAAAGTACAGTCAATATGAATATTATTGTATCAGAGACAAAATATGGTTACATTTAAGTTCTATGCAGAATATTTACAAACGCACACATCACTTGTGATACGTTTACATCCTTTGTGATAAATGTCATTTAGAGTATACCTAGTAAAATGTGGTCATTGAAAACAATAACTGCAGCAGTGGCATGAAGGAATAAACAAAGGTGTCAATTGTATTTTGATGTCATTGCTTTGAATAACTGAGAGACTATATGTCCCACATTAACGTCATACATGCCTATGGACCGATAAGAATATATCAAGCTGTTAGAATAAACTACTGCTTTGTCAGAGGAATAAAAGTAACACACAGTGTCCCAAATATGAGGCGTCAGTCCATTACAACTACCCCGAGTAGTGCATATATGGGTCATTGGTCCAGGAACAGTATATGTGAGTCAGCTGTTATGTACCATTAGTTACTTTGTTAATATTGCTGTAGCAAACAAGTTAAAATTTTTAAAAGAACTTAAATCTATGCAAATATAATGAAATTTTAAAAATATATATAAATAAAAAATTTTAAAATCAATTCCTATTTAGGTTAACAAAAAAATGTATTATAGATACTTTTTATTAAATAATTACAACTAATAGAAATAAAGTAACATAACATTTGCGTTTAAAGAGCTGTTCTACCACATAACCTATAACAGAGAATCATTGATTTTATGAAATCGTATGTTATCACTTATTTTAAGCCAAATGGGACCAAATAACTATATTGCATACCTTGCCCCTTTAGTGAAAAGTTTTTTCTCATATAAAACTAAAATTAGTTCATTAAAATTAAATAATTAATTAATATTCGAAAAACTGTATATCCATCAATTGTCATCAATTTAAAAAATGTATTTGAACACGATTGGATAAATAAAAAGTATATTTTTAATGGTTGAAAATTTGAACAAGGTATATACAGGGAGAGAGTGAACTAATAGAAGGAATTGAATATCATATAACATTTGAAATATAATAAAATACTAATATTATGACAATGGTATAAAATAATTGTAAAGGTATGTTTGACAGAGCTATCAAGAGATTTCAAGTTTTTCAAACTAGGATTAAAAATTTGTAATCCAAAGCTTTTGGACTAAACATACAAATTTTAAAGCTGTAGTTAGCATTCTAATCACTTTTAGATTGGAGCCCCCTAATAAATAATACCAAAGCTCAATTTTCAACTACTACTAGAAGATTTTAGGTAAACTTGAACAAAGACAAGAATTTATTCTCTCACACAGGAATCTTATAACTAAGGTTAACAAATTTTTCAATGTTAGCATTTTTTTTGCCAATTTGCTTCCCAATTCAAGTGTCATCACTCATGTCATTGCAGCCATCTTTAAGTCGTTTAAGCCACTCAAACATTTGTGGTCAAGATAAACAATCATCACCATACACTTGAAACATTACAAATGTTTGCAAATAAATTTGATGTTCACACACTGTTCTGTCTGGATATTTAACACTTTTCTGAGACAAAACATTAATTACTTATATCTGGCGCTGCAGGAGCCAGACAAAACTCGAGTAGTGGGCGGAGGTGAGTCACATGACCAGCCTTATTGCATTTATGCTACTACACTATTACTAATCTGGTTTCTTTCTAAATGAATCTCGTAATCAGAAGAGGATTATGTTAATTTAAAAAATAATTCTACGAGGGTGGTCCACAAAGTAACCTCCGTTTTGAAATAAAAAATAAACCAGTTGAGATACAAAAATTTTATTATATACATGTTAAAACCACAGCTTTTCTCTACTTTTCTACATATTCACCATACAAATTCAAGCACTTATCATATCTTTTAACAGTTTTTGAAATTCCGTCTTTAAAAAAATCTGCCGCCTGAGAACGTAGCCAGCCTGTCACAGCGTTTTGAAGCTCTTCATCACTCGCAAACCTCTGAGATGCAAGCCACCGCTTCATGTATGGGAAAAGATGGAAATCACTGGGAGCCAAATCCGGGCTGTACGGGGGTGGTCAAAAACGTCCCATTTAAACTTTTCCAATAGTTCAGTTGTTTTTTTGAGCTGTGTGAGGGCGGGCATTGTCATAGACAAACACAACGCCCATTCTTCCATTTAAAAAAAAAAACGAACCCATTGACGGACTACACCTTCGCTCATAACGTTTGGGCCATACACCGCACTCAATTCACGATGAATTTCAGTTGCTGTGTAACTTTTCACCTCGCACTTCACATTTGGCGGGATTTTCTATCGCAGCGCTCATGTTTTTACGTTATAACAAAAGAACGCGCGATCGTACGATACTCTCCCTTGCACAGCTAGAACCATACTGAACGGCTGCGCATACCGATATGAAAATGGCGCCGCTACCCCCACTACTTATCGCGCCACGCCCAAACGGCGGTTACTTTGTGGACCACCCTCGTAAATTTACCTCAGTTTACTTTTCAATAAAATTATGTTTTTAGCTTTATTAATTAAAGCGAAATACTAGCCTTCCCAATAATTTCTGTTTGGAATTATCAGTCTGCCCCTGGAACTGAAGTGGCTTGCAGACAAATTTCCTAAAACCAATTTAACCATTTTTTCAGTAATTTTCACAAAAATAATTAATTTTGTAACATCATCTATGCAATAAGTATTATAATTTAAAAAATTACTACATATACTACACAATCTATTAAAATAAAACATTGAATACTTTCTATAGCAGATCAGAAACTACTCATATAAAACTTTGCCTTAGGCCATATAAAGCCTGAGGAATGTTTGATCCCTACAAAGAAAAAAAATTAAATCAATCTCCCAAATAGGTCTGTTATAAAATTTAATAGGAGATTAGTGGAGTTATCTAATGTTGAAGTTTGTGTGTGTGTATGTATATATATATTTAGGTTAGGTTTGGTTGGTAAAGATTATTTAAATTTTTTGGACTAGGAGACTGACAGACTTACCTTGGTAACAGTCCACTCTGTAGTCTTGAAATAGAAACACATAAAAGCACTTAAACAATGATATATTTCAACCACACAGTGGTCTTTGTCAATCAAAGAGAAAACACAAAAAGAAATACGAGAGAATGAAATAAAATAACTATATATATATTGTAACATCAATACCGTCGTTCACCTTTTTGTCGTTATTGAGGTTTAGTCATTCTTTCCCCCTAACTGCCAATTAGAATCAGTTTTACTTGATAAAATTATCAGTATCAAAAGAAAACGACCATGGGAAAAAATGAAAATAATTAATCAGAAAGTTCAATTGAAGTTTTCAAAACTTGAATCAGTTCCTCTGAAAATTCTCATATGTTCAGAGAGTTTATGCAGAATTTCCATCTTGTATGAATGGAAATGAAGATAGATGTAGAGAATTTGGCTTACAGAAAGTCCAAGGTCTTGCGTATCTTTGTGTACAGAACAACATGAAGATCACAGAAAGGAAAGTCATACTCTCAGTTTGTCTGAAATTATTAGCCCAAAGTAACAATTGATTTACTTTGGGAGAGAGCTAAATGAATAATATATTAATCACTTAAACAATAGTTTATGACTATCCGAACTTTAAATTTTGTAAATTTTTTAAAACTTACTGAGACAGGACGTTTTCTATCGCTATGTGCCGTTGCATACACAAATGGATACAACACCACACTAATAAACAAACTATGGTACAAAATACAAAAAAACACTAAAATTAACATTACAGACAGGGAAAACAAATATATCACATTACCATACATAAATAAAACAACAAACAAAATAGCCCGTAAATTTCAAAAAATAGGATACAAAATAGCATAGAAAACTAATAACAAGTTACAATACAAAATACAACACAACACCAACAACAAGGATAAACTATAAGCACCAGACGTATACAAACTGAACTGCGACGAATGTAACAAATTCTACATTAGACAAACAGGTTGCAGCTTTAAACAAAGAGCCGAGGAATACAAACAGAACACCAACTCAACATTTTACAATCACATAAAAGAAACAGGACACAAATACACAGACATTTACCATAACCTAGAAATCCTACACATCAACAAAAAAGGACCACATCTCAACACACTAGAACAATATGAAATTTACAGACACACAAAAACAAAAAGTACAAACATATTAAACGAACAAACACAATACAAATCACACATACTATTTGATACTATCGAAAACCTACCTTTAAAACCGTCACTGCTTGACCCAATATCTCCAAGCAGAGGACACTGATGAAGATCGGCACATAGTGATCGAAAACGTTCTGTCTCAGTAAGTTTTAACAAATTTACTAAATATAAAGTTCGGATAGTCATAAACTATTGTTTAAGTGATTAATAAGATTCACCGAACGTAATGGACTACAAAATTCAAGAATAATATATATACATAATAACTTTCACAACATATTTCACCATCTTCCAATACATATTTCCAACTTTGTTAAATATCCCTCTTCTGAGAGATTTGTTTCTCTCATCGGCTTTTAAGCTTTCTGGTACAGGTTTATTCAAAACTGATAGTAGAGCATTTTTCTTGCCAATTTTCAAATCTTGTTCATCATAGATTTATGTATAGAACAACCGGTGCTATCTGCAAGTGCAACGATTAAACAATTGGAAGATGATAAACTTATAACAACAGACAAACCATTTTCAAGAATGCATACATGGCGCAACAATAAAGGGCTTGGGTATAGATGAAAAATACAAAAAAAAACTGCTGTATATCATTACTGTAATCATTAGAAATAAAGAATAAAACAAGACATGAAGCGAAAAAACATAAACAAGAAGAATAATTAATTATACCTTAAATGGGTACCAACAAAACACAAGAAGATTAAATATACAAAAATACAAGATTAAAAATATATAGTTATAACTTCTACAGTTTTGATGAACATTTCATGTAAATAAAATTAATACTTAATATTGTTCAAGCTCTAAAAGTGTTTATTTAAAATTATTTTTTTTAGTTTATATTTTTTAAATAATTTTTTACCTAAGAAACTACACAAAAGAAATAATACAAAAAAGGGAATGATTCTTACCAAAACTATTTCCAAATGGAAATTGCGGTGTCTTATTTTGCCTGAAACATTAAAAATTAATTTTGATATCAAACCGATTATTATGTTTTTTTAGACATGAAATTGTAAAAAGTATTAATTTGGGTTTTGAAAAATATTTTTTAAGTAAAAGAAATAGTATTATACAAAGCTTATTTCAAAGAAAAAAGTCTGAAAATATCTTGATCCCTCTAACCTGAAATTAACGAGACTGAACTGCCTAAATACTTTTAATGTCTTATCAAGGAATTTTTCTAACCATGCAATACAAAAGTAACATATAGGTATATAAAAGATACAAAAATTGGAAAATAGACAAAAAGAACATATAGGACAGTTTAAAAAAATAATAAAACCCCAACTAGATAAAAAAGACATGATTTTATGGATTTATTTACACCAAATCATCAAATAGTAAACTAGAAAAGAAAATGTCCTCTCCTTGGAATAACATACTAATCTTTTAAACAATGGTAAATATTAAGAAATTTTTTTATTGCATTTTAACCCTGCAACTGATAATGCTACAATCCTACAGTTATGGATTTCATTTGGGATTTGTGCAACACATATATAAAAAAATTGATAATGCATAACATAAGTCAAATATAATGCTTGGGTTAAAATAAAATTATAGCCTATAATTATTTTAATTCTCAATAAAATAATTGAGAAAAACAATATAATAAATTAAGTTTTGGATAAATTAAGCATAGGGATTATGTTTTGTAGAATTGGAAACTTTGTAATTTTTCAAAAGTTTTTTTCACCTTACAAAATTTGTAATTTTTAAACCACTATAGTTAGTAACCAAATAGTAAATACACAAAATATGCACAATTTTACAATGAGCCAACAATGCCATTCATTAAAAGATTAATGATAACAAAGATTTGTTGTTAAACTTATGATGAAAGACCAGAAAACAAACTACAGAATGGCAAATTACCGTTGAATAATGCAAAAGGTATTAAACCAAACTTGGTTTTTAATAAAACTTTTGCATAGCTTTACATATCTTGCTGATCTTAACAAATATCATGCAGTATTTACGCAGTTTTTCACAAACACATTACACTTGAGCTAGGTAGACAAGATGCAGGGACGGTGTAACCGAAGGGAATAAATAGTTTAATAAAAAAAGTTATAATGAATATCAACTTGTCTTAAAACTACATTACAAGTAACTAAAGTATGCAATTAATATCACACATAACATATTTTGTAGACTTTTGAATTACCACTAAGCAGTTAGCAAGATCTATTTCATGTCTTTATGAATATGTGATATTACAGCATGATTAAAAATAAAAGAAATTGCCTGATGTAATCGTCTTGAATTCACTGATTAAACTATATTTAAAAAGTACTAAACTAAGTGTAATGGCTTACTTGCTGATGCGTTTCAAAACATTCATTCCTTTTACGAAGATAACCCTCTACTGGGGGCATAGATCGGTACAAAGTCTGTAACGGGATGGATTTATGACTGTGGAATGGGGTGGGTTATTTCGGTTGTGTGTCATGTAATGGAAAAGGCGGTTTGCTTCAAAATGTGTGTGATCATTTAATATGTTTTCTTTTTATCTGTTGCATAGTGTTTGTATATCTCGTATTTTTCTAAGGTTATTAGTTTTTTACTTTGTTTTAATGTGGGTAGAATAATTTAAATTAGTATGTACGTCCGCGTGTGTGTGTGTTGCGTGTTTTTTAGGTGTTTTACGAAGCTGGATTTTGGGTTTGTTTGTTTTCTTTAGTTAATGTGTTCTTCGAAGCGTGTATAGAATGACCTGACGGTTTGGCCAATGTAATAGCTGGGACAATCGTTATATGGTAATTTGTAAATACCTGAGAGTTTGTATTTGTCAGTTTGTTTTTGAAAAGGTGTGTGCTGTCTGAAAGTGTTTGTTGTTTTGTATGATAATTGGTAATGGAGTTTTTTGAATGTGGAGGCTATTTTGTGTGTGTCTTTGCTGTGGTAGGTGAGAGATATGTATTTGTTTTTTTTTTTTTTTGTAGTTTGTCTGCGTTGCCGTTTGATGGTGTTTATGTTTAATTTTCCTGAGTATGTTGTCTATGAGTGTATGTTGGTAGTCGTTTTGTTGAGCGATGTATTTTAGGTATTGAGTTCTTCATCGTAGTCTTTCTGTAGCTTAGGTATATTGATTAGGCAGTGTAACACAAGATTAAATGCAGCGTGTTTGTGTTGTGTGGGGGGATTAAATGTATTATGTATTACAATATCAGTATTTGAAAGTATGTCTGGTTTGTGTTTGGTGATGGTAAGGTCTAGAAAGTTTATTTTATAGTTTTCTTCAATTCAAGGGTAAATATGAGGTTTTGGTGTATGGTATTATTGTAGTTGTTAAGAGATATACAAACACCATGCAACAGATAAAGAAAACATATTAAATGATCACACATTTTGAAGCCAACAGCCTTTTCCATTACATGACACACAACCAAAATAACCCACCACATTCCACAGTCATAAATCCATCCCGTTACAGACTTTGTACCAAACCGATGCCCCCAGTAGAGGGTTAGCTTCGTAAAAAAAAGGAATGTTTTAAAACTCGTCAGCAAGTAAGCAATTACTTATTCACATAGTTAAGTACTTTTTAAATATAGTAAAAAATAAAACATTAAAATATTATCCGTACATTACATATACTTACTTAGTTGGTAAAATTGGTTTTATAAAACAGTTCGTAGTGTATTTTGCTTGCACATTGTTACTTGTGTTATTAAGAACACAGCCAGATGAAACTTCAGATAATTTCAATTCTTGATCGCGTATTCTGGCTTTGGAGCTGTCATTAAATGAACATAAATCTACATCATCGTCATTTATTTCACTCGAAATACTTGTATGCAGTTGGTATTGTAAGCTTGTTTCACCACCTTAAATTATTTATATAAATTAGGACAACATATTTTAATTATTAAAATCTTAAAAACTCTAAAATCTGTTGTAGGTAAGCACATTAAAAAATCAGAAAAATGAAAAAAACAATAAAAGCACCAAAATAAAACTATAATGCTATGAGAAAAATTAAAAATAATTTATATAATGTAATTGATATATTTTTAAAAAATTAAGTAAATTCCTACTGAGCTTAACAAAAAAAAATTTTAATTTTGTTACCCTAGAGGACTATTTATGATATTATGTGGTAACCATGGCAACAGTTTAAGGTTGTACAATGGAGGTTTCGGTGACAACCAGATGGGGGAAGAAAATTCATATATTTCTAGGTATTGGAAAGTTGGCACAGTACCAAGGCGCACTAGACTTCGAACATGAAGATTCTCAGTTCGAATCCAGCTAGATCCCACAAATTTTATAATCTAATTATTGAATAAATATTTGAAAAAAACTGTATTAACCCTTAGCACGCGGGACATATAAAAGGCAAGTAAATTACGCGCTATTAGATAAAAAAAACTTTTTTGCGAAATGTTCAAAGTTCTATTTAATGCAGAGTTCCTAAAGATGTATTTGAACAAAAAAATTATAAACTAGTTATTTTTATAATTTTTTATATTTTTACACTAGGTAATTCAAGATATCAATAAATCCTTTTAAAATAAAGTTAAAGTAACTAATATTAATACTCACTAAATCATAAACAATAAATTATTCTTACAGTACAAACAAAGGTCACTCACGTAAACAGTAAACAAGTATATCAATCACAATGCCAACACAAAATACGACAGTTGGCAGACGCTGCGTCCTGCCGAGAATACCCGTCATACGCGCAAGCATAGACCACGTAATGGCGCCTGGTGGCTAAAACAACAAAATGTGGATCGGTGTGGCCAAGAACAATAAACATAGCAGAGGAGTTTATTTACACCAAACAAACATTGTCACACATTTTAATGGACTTTAAACAAACAACTAGGACTTCCATAAATAAAATATTGTAAATACGTGATTTCTTGTAATACGCGCTAGCAGAGATTTCAGCCGTACGAGAAATCACGTAATACGCGTGCAAAGCGTTAAAATCAACTGTCATCCTCTATAGGTTAGAGGTTAGGTAGATTGAAAATTTGTACAAGATATATATCAGGAGAGTGTGAGGTAATCAAAGGAATTTAAAAAAACAAGTAATATAAAACCTACCATTCACAACGAACACATCATAATATTAAACAAACTAAATACATACAACGAAAACATACAATTCACCGTCGAAACAGAAACAAATAGAACAATCAACTATCTTGACATCATATTAAATATAAATGATAATAAAATAGAAATTACAGTATACAGGAAACCTACTTCAAACAACACCACAATACACTACAAATCTAACCACCCCTGGACACACAAAATTAACACTTACAGTAACATGATAAATAAAGCAATAAAATGCACACAGGATAACAAACAAAAATTAAATGAAGAATTAGATAGCATTACAAAAATACAATAGAAAATGGATACAACAAACACCTTATAAAAAATATATACAATTAAATTCACAAAAAACCTAACCTCAACACAACACTACAACCGGAACACAAAAATAATAAAAATAAAAAAATCTACCTAAAATATAAATACACCAATAACAAAATAGAAAAAATAACAAATATATACAACAAAAAATACTACACTCCAACATACAAACCAAACAACAAAATAATAAAATTTCTTAATAACACAAACCACAAAACAAATTCAGAAAAACATAACCTATCAGGAATTTACAAAATTACATGTAACAACTGTAACGCATTTTACATAGGGAAAACAACCAGATCATTTAAAATAAGATTTGAAGAACATTATAGAGCATTCAAAAACAAAAATTCAAAAGTATCAAATGTTGCAGCACACCTAATATCACATAAACATGAAATACGAAAATTTCGAAAATAATCTAACCATACTTGAAATAACTAATAACCCAATAGAAGTAAACTCACTAGAAAAATACCACATTTATAAAAACATACACAACAATATAATGAATCTACAAACAACATATACAGAAGACATACTATTCAAAAACATTATACACAAGACTCAAGAGGAAACGTGTATAACGTGAACAATTACCAACACGACGGACCGAACATTCACACCAGAAAAATTGAGAAAAAGTAATCAGTGATTCGACAATGGTCAAGTGACCGAAAGGCGCCTCATCACACAAGGTAAAATCATTGCACTTAATGGTGGAAAAATTACTTACAATAGTAATATATTAACTTCATAAAGTCAGTGCAACGGTAAAACAATGGATAATGTAAAATATCAAGAATATATATATATATATATATATATTGTAACATCACTACTGTCAGAGGATTTAATAAAATGAGATATCATCGATATTAAATTTAATTAGCACAATTAAATGACAAAATCCTCCGAAAGGCCATGGACAGTACGTTCGAACAATTATATAAATTACTAACAAATATAAAAAGGAACATTAAATAAATCGTTTACCTGTTATGAATTGATACAAAGACTTAGTGTTACCTCTCACTGGTTCCCTCGAGAAGCTAGCATTCGGCCAGATGCAATCCGTTGGTTACCAGGAAGATGTGTTCTCTCTCGACTTGCTAGTCTCAGTCTCTCTCAACGACTTATTTCATATTAAAACTAAACCGGAAATAACAAACTTTGCTTGCACAGCTGTTTTACTATCGGTCAGCTGTTGCTATCTCACAGCGACAATTAGAATTATCATATCGAATTAGACAATTTAAGCGGTAATACAAAATAACGTTATAATATATATATTAACTGATCAAAACTATTTAATGATAAACTTTTCCATAACCTTCATGTAAAAACAGTTGTTTCACAACATAACATATAACATAAAATCAGCTGATATATATGCAATCATGTTATCATTTAATTTGTTTTGAGGTGATTCATAGCATCAAATTTATACAGAGGCTATTAATCTGATAGAAATTATACTGATGTGAAATTATATGTTTATGCCCATTCAATAAGTTTTTGTAGCCATTGCTATAAAAGTTTTCATTAAAAAAAAATTTACACAATTTTATAGAGTATAAAGTAATATGTATGAATAGAGTGTAAACATTTCTTGTATAGATATATGTTTATAAGTGAAGTAAATCTGTAAATTATTATAAAATATTACCTTGAGGTGGAATCTGTCCCATTTTATTGTTATTACTGCTTTGCTGCAAAAAGCTAAAGATACTGGCATCTGTCTCAGCACCAGAATATTTATCAAATGAATTCTTGCTCTTGTGTTTCTGTACATGTTGACCTTCACAATAATAAAAAATAATTTCAAATTTCATTTACAATAATAAAATTTTGTATATATATTCGAGTACATTTCCCTGCCATTCTTAACTTTACAATATTTTCCTCTTTTGACACATTTTGGAATGATTCCATATATATACCTCAATATATATAAAGACAGAATCAAGATTTGGGTGAACAGTGCTATTTAAGTTTTAAAAATTGAGTCATTCTGAAACACATCACCAAAGGAAAATATTGTAATGTTAGAGAAGGCAGAAAAATGTATTCGAAAATATACAAATATTCCTAGCAATAGAGAAGATGAGGAATTCCATACAACTTTGGGTAATTGTGCGAATGACCGGCCACATTTGGAATATTTTGGAAAATTGTCTAAACCGCCAAATAGGACGATATGCACAAAAAAATTTTTTATTGACCTCGGAAAGTTATTTTTTTTCTTGCTCAGTGCGGAGAAATAAGTTGTGAATGGGAAGCGGAATGATACAGTGATGTCACAACTCTAGTTGGTGTTTTAGCAATCTAAACTTTATGAATCAAAAACATTGTCCTAAACTTGTTGAGAGATTTTATTTTGATTCCTTAGATTCTATCAACAATCAAACGTTGTATGTAAGGAAACAGTTAGCTTAGAAAAGGACATATAGAGAGTTCCATCACGATTTATTTATGGCTTGTTATAACACTTTGTAAATACAATAGATTTTCGAAAATACAAACTTCAAACTTGTTTCGATATTTTAACATAACTTAGAAATTCCTAGTTACACTAAAAATGTCAAGGTAAATGAAAATAAACACTTTATGTACCTACACATGTACATAACTATTGTACTTTGGTTTACTTGTACCTTTATATCCAGAAGAATGCACTTATTTTACAAGAACAATTCACTACATATTTACAAATGTGTTTCTATACACACAAAAATTAACACAACTGTACGAAATCATTAAAATATTTTATAAGAAAAACTTGCTAATTTTGGGGTGTGTGAGTTTGGAAACTAGTTTACTCCTGGCCGAATCATTCATTCTCCATTAAACGCGTGAAAAAAGTAATTCCCCGCAGCGCATGTAATAGGAGTGTTGAAGGAGCCATTCGGATATTTGACGCTCTGCTGTACTGCTTTTATAATCTATAATTCAGTTTTTATTTTTGAAATTGGTTTCTGTCAGAGCTAACAAACAAAAATAATAACCTAAAAATATTAGAGAACATTTTAAAACCAATACCTTGCACAGATATATTTTGTTGTAGTTCTTCTACTCTATGATTATTGAAGCTCTGTAGAAGTGGAGGGTTTAAAAAAGCTTCTCTTGTCTCACTACAAGGTTTATTTTCAAATGTATTCCTGATGTATTTATTTTGACCTTCAACAAAAATACAGAAAAATATAACTATCTTTGTTGTATGGAGATGGATTTTCAATATAGATCATTATTACGAGGGAGGGCCCAAAAATAACCAGAATTTGTTTGTTATAACTTTAATATTCAACTTTGTACAGTGCCACTTTTATATCCTTCAAAGTACTAGCCATTAGACAAGATGCACATATCTCAACGTTTTTCCACTTCTAGAAACAGCGAACTCTTCTATCTGAATGCCTTACAAAGCTTCTGTCATTTTTTCTTTTATTTCTTTTATGGTAGCAAAACTCTTTACTTTGAACTCCCGTTTCATTTGAGGAAACAGAAAGAAGTCGCAGGGAGCAAGATCTGTTGAATAAGAGAGGTGGGGAACCAAGGTCATGCTAATTTTGACCAGAAATCATCTTACGATAATTGGGATATTGGAAGGCATCATGTTGTGGTGAAGTGTCCATTCCCACTCCTCCACAAATCAGGGGACTTATGTCATACTGCATCACGCAACAATCTCAGAACACCCAAATACAGTTATTGATTTACTGTTTGACCTTGAGGTACAAACTCAGAATAAACAATTCCATTAACATCGGCAATGTTTTCACGTTTGATCCAACTTGCCTTGCTTTTTTAGATCATGGAGGTTATGGATACTTCCACTGGCTTAACTGCTGTTTAGTATCTAGGTTGTACCCAATACACCAACTCCAATCACCAGTTATTATTGTAGAGAAATTTTTTTGATTATTTCCTAATTGGTTTTTTAACTCCCTGCACACTTCCGCCCTATTTCATTTTCGTACATCAGTGAGGACATAACGTACAAACTTTGCCAATACCCGATTTGGAATTCTCAAGTCAGAATTCTTTGACACAAACTCTAAAAATGTTAAATAAGTCAACAAGCTTGTAATCAACAACAACAAGCATAATAAACTCACGAACTTTTGTAACATTTTCCTCAGTTTTTGACGTTGAAGGATGCCCAGGACAAATCGATTAAAATGTGGCCATTTTTAAACCATAAAAACCACTCATAGACTTGTGTTTTGCTCATATCGTCTTACTTGTAAGCTGATTTTAACAAAACAACAGTTTCTGCTGTGGTTTTCCCTTAGAGAAAACAAAACTTCACTGAAAACATTGTTCTTGAAAACCACGTGTCTTAAAAACTGACAAATGAACTATTAGTGCCTTCAAATAAAAACTTGCACAACCAAGCGCAATCTCTCACAGCGATGTCTGCTGGCAGGCTGACTAATCAAAGTCACGTCTACTTCCTGTCAGCAGCGGAGCTCATGGCTAAACAATTCTGGTTATTCTGGCCCCCCTCGCAAGACATACAATTTTGCCACATACTAAAACTACTAATCTCAATGACAAAAAAATGCTACTACGGGGGAGTGTTTACATATTGATATATGTTAAAGTGCATAACTGTAAACTAGTCAAGTTCAGTTGGACACAAATAACAGTGTAATATAGAGGATGCAAACAATATGCTTATTATGGAACAAAAACTATGAATTTTATTATCATATCAAAACAAATCTGGATTCTCCTTAATAATTTTTTTTTGGTCAATTTATTTGTTTCCGTCTTGAACTTGATATACTAATTGTTATATTAAAAAATATGAACTTTTTAGAAGTAGCATCTTTTCTGCACAGAGTAACGTATGAAGATATGCTATAACTTTAGCTCATTCTATATGCAAAAATAAAGAAAGAATTTGATACAGGATGAGGCATAATTATTTAGACGATTTAAAATTGGTGCCAGAAACATGTTACAATAGATAGCACAGTGTTCTTCTCGCTAGGTTACAGAACAGTTCAAAGGCTTTACTCACAATAAAACATTGGAATATGAATATCTACGCTGTAGTGCTTTTTTTTAAATGGTGATTCAGCTATGCCAACTCAGCATATCTTTTGTTGCCATTTTCAAATCGGAGCGGTCTCAACAGTTTTAAATTGACTACATTTAAATTGGGAACATTCAGGCTACATTTCGATCTATTGCTTCTGCATTACTAAGACACAACATTGGCCACTCAGGAGCAGTTTGTACCCCAAGCAATGTGGAGAGAGCCAGAACCTCTATAATGCAAAGCCCACAAAGTGTTGCACTTCTGCAAGTGCTTGACGCTCACTCGATCAACATCTCATGGCGATTGAAGGCTTTAAACTGCTCTATAATCTAGTGTTATGAACACTGTGCTATCTACTGAAATATGTTTCTCACACCACTTTTAAATCGTCTAAATCAGTGGTTCTCAACCGGTGGTATGCGGGGACATTTCAGGTGGTATGCAGTCATATATTAATAATAACAATAAAAACTCTTACAATGCAACATTTCCACGTTAAGAATACAATTCCTCCATCTGTGTTTTACATAGAATAGTGGCAGTTTGACGCTGACCTTGCCGCTACACAAACAACCCGAGTGACTCAATTCCTTCTCCCACTCCTCACCCCCGCCACTCATCACGATCACGACCATCCCACCCCGTCAGTTTTGTTTTGACAGTGGCATGAGCTGGTATCACGTTCTTTTGTGTTACTTTCTCACCCAGTAGTTTCATTCTGATGCCAATGTTAGCTGTTTTTCGATTGTGTTCCATGAAGTGAAGTTTAGTTTTAGTTTTTAGTAGTAATTCAGCATAGTTTTTAGTGGACATAATGAAGCGATATTTGACTAACCCCTCCACCTCTAAGGACAGTCAAAAGAAGATTAAACCTCAGCCAAATCGTAAGTACGATGCAGCGTATTTACAGTTAGGATTTATAGTAAAACCTGGCACAGAAAATAACGATAATCCTATTCCACAATGTGTTGTACGTTCAGAAACACTTTCAAATCAGAGCATGAAGCCTTCCTTACTAAAACGGCACCAGACTAATAAGCATCCCAATTTGGTTGACAAACCTATTGAATTTTTTCAAAGAAAATCTGAATTGTGTAAGAGAGAAAATCACTTCATGGCAAAATTTGTAAATATAGACAAAAAACTGGTCAAAGCATCGTACCTTGCCAGTTATAAAATAGCTAAAGAAGGGAAGCCTCATACAATTGGCGAAACACTTTTACTTCCGGTCGCTAAGGATATGGTCGAGGCAGTATTAGGCGAAAAGGCAGCAAAGGAAATCGAGAAAATTCCGTTGTCCAATGGCACAGTAAAGAGGCGAATTCTTGAGTGTCTTTGAGTATTGAAGAACAGCTTTTACTTCAACTGCGCGAATGTAATTATTTTGCACTGCAAGTAGACGAAAGCACAGACATAGCAAATATGGCGCAGTTTCTCGTATTCATACGTTTTGATTATCAAAGTGAAGTAAAGGAAGAATTTTTATTTTGCACACCTCTTGAATCAAACACTAAAGCTGAGGACATATTTAATGTCATAAATGAGTACATTATGAAAGCGGGAATATCATGGTCTAAATGTGTTGGTTTGTGCACGGATGGAGCAAAAGCTATGTCGGGTCATTTCAGTGGATTAGGAGCAAGAATAAAAAAAGTTGCTCCAGAATGCCAAAGTACTCACTGCGTTATTCACCGAGAAGCTTTGGCTTCCAATGGTATGGCTGCCAACCTTAAGTCTGTTTTAACGGATAGCGTGAAGGTCATTAATTTTATTAAGGCCAGGGCTCTTAATTCACGGCTTTTCTCTTTGATGTGTGAAGATATGGGTGCAAAATATCAAACTCTCCTCCTACATACCGAGGTTAGATGGTTGTCACGAGGCAAGATCCTAACTCGTCTATTTGAACTGAGGTCAGAAGTCTTTAGGTTTTTAAGTGAACAAAATCATGACATGAAACACTTGTTCAATGATGAAGAATGGCTATCACTATTGGCGTATTTGGCTGATATTTTTAATAGTCTTAATATCTTGAACATGGGACTTCAAGGGCCGAGTACAACAGCGTTCACTACCAACGATAAAATATCATCCTTCAAGAAAAAGTTGGTTCTGTTTCGCTCTCAAGCACAGGACAAGGATTTCTCTGCATTCCCTACTCTTGCTGCATTTTTGCAAGAAAATGATATTTCTCTGAAGCCAGAAGTGACTGATGATAAAACTAGTCATATGGAAGCCCTTCAAACGAGTTTTAATAAATATTTTAATCAAGATTTTTCTAAATATGAGTGGATTAGAAATCCATTTTCAGGGGAATTTCCTAGTCACTCAAAAGGCTGTTTCATCGACCTTACAAGTGACAGCTCAATGAAAGATTCGTTTAAAAAAAAATCTTTAATAGACTTTTGGATGGGAACAAAAACTGAATACCCATCAGTGTTCAAGCAAGCAATAATCTTTTTACTTCCATTTGTAACCTCGTACTTATGTGAATCAGGCTTTTCAGAACTGCTGTACATAAAAAATAAATACAGAAACCGCATTAGTGTTGAAGAGGACTTAAGAATCAAGTTGAGTTCAATCGACCCAGATATAGAAAATTTGGTCAAGGACAAACAACAACAACGAGCTCATTAGGATCTGTTTAAATTTAAATGACTGTGTTCAATGAACTAATTTGAGATTGTTTTTAATGTTAGATACATTTCATTTTGTATCTAAGTAAATTCTATGTACATACATACAGTTGTAGAATACATTTTTATTTTCCTAAACATGACCAAATGTAAATTATATATAATTATTTATAAAAATAAAAATATATATAAATATAAGGTGGTACGTCAAAATATCTGAAAATTTCAAGTGATACGTGGTTACTAAAAGGTTGAGAACCCCTGGTCTAAATAATTATGCCTGACCCTCCACTCCCACAAACTTACATTCAGAATAATGGAGCCCATCTCACTGATGTTATTAAAAAAAAAAAATACTTATAAAATTCATTTCAATGTACTTCCTAATCATGTAGGTTTTAATATATAAACAATAAAATAAATTACTTGTTTGACCACCTTAAGTCATCTAAATATTTACTCCTGTATAAGCACAAAATGCTTTCTTAGAAAGTTGTATTAACTAACCATAAACTTACTTACTTCTTACTTACTTACTTCTTCGTGCATGCGTCCAGCTTAACTATAGCCGATGGCCCGATGTCCACGATATATATATGATGCTATGGCCCACAGGTTCTTCTTAAGTAGAATATCTTGCCACTTTGTCACAGTTGGTTTCAAGATGTCTCTTGTAGGTAGTTCAGCAGGATGTGTTCAATTGTTTCACTCTCCATACCGCAGAGTGCACACAACGGAGTCTCTGTGAGATTAAAACGAAGTAGGTACTCCTGTGTCACCAGATGACCGGTTCTGCTCTGGCAGCAAAAGATGCTGTTGATTGTGCTACTTCCCTATATTTATCCTCGACTGGTGGTTCTGGTTGGAGCTGGTAAAGGTGTCGACCGGTAGTTTCTTTTTCCCAATTTTCACACCAAAGTTTTCGGAAAACTTCCCTGCTTACACTTTTGCAATGTAGCAGGGAGTGTTTTCCTTCATCTGTAGGTCCCATGGTTGAGGCTATTTTCGCAATTTTGTCAGCCTTTTTGTTTCCGGGTACTCCGCAATGGGCAGGTACCCATTGAAGAGTTAATTCCTTCCCGCAGTCCACTAGTTCTAGGATGGTTTTTCTTATTTTTGATATTCGAAACGAGTATGAACTTGTAGAATTACTTAACTATGACTGAAGGGCGGCTTTTGAATCCGATAGGATGCATATTTTTGAATTGCCCTTTACCATAAACTAACAAATACATCACATTACCATACATAAACAGAACATCAAATAGCCCACAAATTTCAAAAAACAGGATACAAAACTAATAACAATTTAAAATACAAAATACAACACAACACCAACAACAAAAATATACTACAAGCACCAGTCGTATACAAATTGAACTGCGCAAAATGCAACAAATTCTACATTGGGCAAATAGGTCGCAGCTTCAAACAAAGAGTCGAGGAATACAAACAGAACACTAACTCAGCATTCTACAATCACACAAAAGAAACAGGACACAAATACACAGACATTTACCATAACATAGAATCTTAAACATCAATAAAAAAGACCTCACCTAAACACACTACAACAATATGAAATTTACAAACATATTAAACAAACAAACCCAATACAAACCACACATACTATTTTATACTATCGAAAACCTGCCTTTAAAATTGTCACTGCTTAACCTAACAACTCCAACCAGAATACACTGGTGAAGATCGCCACGGAGCGATCGAAAACGTTCTGTCTCAGTAAGTTTTTACAAATATAGAGAATTTAAAGTTTGGATAGTCAAACTAATGTAAAAGTGAATAAATACCATTATTGTTTATGTACTATAAACTATATTATATTTTTACAGACTTGAAAAGAAGAACCTTTTAGTTATTGAAATATTTGCAATTGGGCGAATTAAGGACAACTTTGGACTCAAAACATCAACTGCATTCTTTCCTTAAACAACAAATCTCCAGTGGCTGATGGCTTTTGAAATAATGATTGAAATTTAGTTTCATCAGAAAATTTAAAAAAATATGTTACAGAAAAAATTGCTTTTCATTTAGTAATAAAATAAATAACATAAACTTACCAAATAATCACCATGGTTGAAAGATCATAAACATATATTTTTGTAATGGCTTAGTACATGAGTATATTTAAATATTCAATCAAAAATACTTTGAACAACCAAAAATAATTTTATGAATTTATAAGAAAGAATAAACAAATAATCTAAATAAATCATAATCCAACGGTCAAGTCATTTGTTAAGAACATGTGTCAAGGACAATTTATTTGGAACTCAGTTAACTCAAGGAGTTAGCATTCCGTAATTTGGCAATTTCAATAATTCCAAGGTGCCAGACGAGTGATGGGTGTAAAGTAAAATAAAATAGACGAAACAGAAAATATTACCTCATACATTATGATAAAAAAAAAACATCAACTAGGAATGGCTATCATCATATCACAAATATCTACTTCAAATTGAATTGCCAGATACTAGGGATGGTCAATCCAGTGACTTTAACAAATCAGTCATTTTAGTAACAGCGTCAGGTTTGGATCAGTGACTTTAGTACCCGATGACAAGGTACCATACTGGTGAAATGATTCCATACCTCGCTTTTTTTTTATGGAAGGCATGTTTTATTTAAAAATAAACTCCTACGAAATTAAGAACAAACTACCGAGTGCGAAATATCATCTACTGTACAAAACACTGTCACTATCTTGAAACCTGACACAAATTGACCACCCAAACACGACGTAAATGAGTAAAATGAATGACAACTATGGTAAAATATCAGTAACTTTTCAGTACCGTCAGCGACATTTTGCCCAATCACAACAGAGACAACCCCTTCTCCTCTAAACCTGCACAATGATCGCCGCCGTAAGTCGAACGATGAGAGTAGAGTCAGTGACAGTGACAAATCAACCAATGACAGCCGTTTCATCCAGGGACTGTGACTTTTTGCCCAATCAGAACAGAGGCAACTTCCATTCGGTCCATTGTCCCTGGAACTGGCATTTCCCATATTTTGTCACTGGTGTCACCAGCGACAAACAAATATCAGTGAAAAGTCATCATGACAGAAAGTATCGACCATCCATAGCAGATAAATATTATAAATAAAAGAAGAAAGATTTATGTAATAAAAATTAATCATTGGCTACAAAACTATTAAAATGTACTTAGGAATTAGAAAGCATTGTCTCGCCAGTATAATTCCCTTCTTAGGCTGATGTATTTATTACTACAATTTATCATAAGGCCTTAACTTCATATGCATAAATATCAATTTTTAACATTTGTAAAAATAAATAAATGTAATATCACTGATTTTTTTGAATATTTTAAAAGTCTATATTATATAAAAAATTCTAAACTAAAGATTTTAAAACCTATGTTACAAATTATGATGCTCACCAATATTGGATTTAAGCCACTGCTCGATGTACGTAGCTCTCTCCATTGTCATTTTTGATGAAAAAAAATTTTCCTAAAAAGATATTATGTGATAATTTATTTATATAAAATGAGTAAGAATGTTTGTTCATTAGTGCAAATATGTAATATATAATACATGAATCTTATTTTCAATTTACAATTGAAGTCATAAGTACAACATGAAAGTGGCTGTCTCACCACTGCTGACTAGTGATGTAAAATGCCTGGGCGTTTATAAGTCGGGGCAAATGCCCAATATAAATGCCCGGGCAAATGCCCAAAACCCATAAATGCCCAGGCATTTTGGGCATTTATCTCTTTTAAAAACATATTCGTAATGCAACGATTATAAATAATGTTTTAGCCATTGTATGCACATTGATGCATTCTATATATTTATCCATACACAAATAGATATGTATACAGGTAAATATATATGTATACATATGTAATATACAAAATTGTTGAATTTATATTGAGAGAATTTATATTAAGTAGAAGGTAGGCCTAGGCCTAATATTTTTTATTGCCTCTACCCTAAACTGTATTTTTGACGCACATGAAGTTGATTGTGAAATCGGGGGGGAAATCCATTCAACACATCTTTATAATTCTTCAATGAGTTTGATATTTTACTGAAAGATAAGTAATACTGAAACTGGATACATAATGTACGCTATTATATTAACTGTGTAACAACTGAGGTTACATATATTTAAATATGGAATTAAATAATAAATGGCTGTATTGTGTTCTTGGGTGTCTTAATCACTTTTTTCTGTATCCTCTTCATCACTTTTTTCTGATGAACTTTCAATTAGCTCTGGCTCAGATTCATCTGACAGTTCTGATTCTGAATCTTCCTCTAGGCCTATAATACGTTCTTGACTGGGTGTTGGGGTTTCTTCTCCTTGTTCTGGATTACTCTGATGAGTCTCATTAGTTGTTTTGTCGGGCTGACGCTTAGATGGTCTATTCATCAGCTTCCAATTGTAGGCTATATAAGTCAACTTAGTAGCCCTCTCAGATGTAAGTCTGTTCCTTTTTTTACTATGAATATAGCCAAAAGTGCTGAAGGTCCGCTCTGTGGCAGCAGATGTAACAGGTGCCCCAAGAATTTTTACTGCAACTTCTGCCAGTGCACAAGTACCCCTCAAACCTCGCCACCACAATAAAGGAGTTACAAGGTAAACATTGTCTTCTTTAACCCCAACTCCTTCCCACACAAATTGTCTGGACCAAATTCCCTGTTTGTCCCTGTAGTCGGCCAAGTTTTCTCTAACTTGTATAGCATTCAATCCTGTGTTTCTTGCTGCGTCGCAAATAAAGCTTATTGCTTCCAGCATGTCAACAGGCTCGAGATCACTACCTTGCACAGCTGGGTCAAGCAGGTTCGCCGCAAGGTGTAAAGATGATACACCAAATTTCTTTCTCTCTTTGAATTTGGACAAGATTGCCTTTTCTTCTGCTGATTGCAGTGGAGATAACGGTAACTTCTCAATAAGAACTGCCTCCAAGTCATTAAACTTTTTAGCTATTCTATGAACTTGAGGTTCATTGGACTCGAAAGCTGTGATCAAGTGAACGATTGGGTTCATCAACTCTACAACTGTGTCAATCCTGACCCAGAAAACATCATCGTCCAGGACTCTCTTCTTCATTTCTGGCTTTAGATATGGTTGAGCATTTTCATTAACAACTAATGTTTGTAGGACAAATTTGTTTGACTGCAAACTTTGAAGGCAGAACAAATGGCTCCCCCAACTAGTCTTTCCTGGCAACTTCAGTGAAACCCTATCCTTGAATGCCTTATTTTCAGCTGATATTTCATTGAACAATGCTAATAAAACATGGCTGTGTTTTACTGTTTTGACAACATCAACTGCGATTGCTGTGAAAGTTTTCATTGTTTGGCAGCTTAAAATGTCTGAGCACAATAAGTGTAGCAGGTGTGCTAGACATCCAAGAGGAACAACATGGGGAAATCTATCTTTCACCAAGTTCAGTGCAGCTTTCATATTTGCAGCATTATCACCAATCACCACCAGAAATTTTTCTGGTCCATGTTTCTCCATTACATTTATGATAAGCTGAGAAAGGTACTCGCCAGTGTGACTGTTGCATTTAGTCATTACAAACTCCACAAACATTGGTTGTGGTTTTGAAATTATGAAGTTGATAATGGATTCATTTCTAAGGTTGCTCCAGCCATCACACTGCAGGTGGAGGTGCTTCGCTTCATGTAGTTGTTTATTTATGTTACCTTGCATTTCTGTGTACTGCGCATCCAAAAGAGTAGAAGATAGCCGATATCTTGACGGTAACTTGAAGGAAGGCCTGATTTTGTTAAAAAAATCTATCCAAAGTGGGCTGCCCAGGGCCCAGACCCTCCCCCACCACTCAAAAAACACTATTCACACCAAAATCAAACTCCTACTGCAGTCCTAACTCAATACTTCAATGTTTTATTCAAACTAGATATACATAATTCCCATTAAGTGTTATTGAGAACAACATCACAGGATGATTAAATTATTATTAGCAATATTTAAGTTAGGTATTATTTTTTTTATTTTTCTGAACAATAATAATTTTTTTATTACATATAATAATATACACATCAACAAATAAACAAATTTAGGCAATATTTGTTTATCCATGAAATTTACCTTTAATTAATAGTTTATACTATGTTTTAGAAGCACAAGTAACAATCAAAAATAGTAAAAAGTAAAAAAACACACTTTTTCATAAATGCCCAGATGTTGGGCGCTTAAAACTGCTTTGGGCAAATGCCCATTTATAAATGTCCTGCCCACTGGGCATTTGCCCGGCCCACATCTATACTGCTGACACAAGTAAAATTTTGAATTTTTTAAAACAAGTTCTTTCAACTCATAAAAGACCTATTTATGAATTTTTAAAAAAATGTTTCACAATAATTTTTACAATCTATTTATTTTTTTCGTTACTCAAGTTTTTAAATCTGCTAACACAAAATCATTTTTTATTATAATTAAAATGTTATACAGTAAAACCCCTCATCCAAAATAATGGGGGCAGAACCATTTCCGAAATTTTGGATAAGCGATAGTAAGTATTTTAAAATATATTTTTTCAAGTAAAACACATAAATCCTGTTTTACTGTAAGTATAAAGTAGTTGTATTTCCTACAATAAGTTATAGAGAAATAGATTTTTACATTTATACAATCTAATGTTTAACAAAATAATATGATATTATGCCTCATGACATTTGTAAGTCGCTTTGTTCTCTCCATCTTTTAAGCAGCGACCATAGGATCTCATATTTGATCCTTAGTGTATCCGTTGATCATCACTTCAAATTCGGTTTTAAAAATATCAATAGCATTATAATCCGCGGCCATTTTCCCCCAAATAAACTAAGTTGGCGAATGCCTTAATGGTTCTTGAACCTGTCCAACCATCCATTGCTAGCAACAAAATCCTTTCCCTCTTCGTCTAAAAGATCAGCAAGAAGTTTGGCTTTTTCTTGAAGAACTTTTTGGGTCAATGGTACAGTTTCATCTCTCTGCTCAGTGAACAAAAAGAAAGAGCGGTTTATTAACGTTTTCATGTTTCAAAATTTTCATTACTATCTGGTTCGGAATTTCAGTTGAATATTCCATTAGTTTGTCGTTACACTCAACCCAATCACTCACAGGGGATATCCGAACATTAAAATCTACGTAGGAACTATGGACACTAACTGGAGTAAATGACTAATAGACAAAACAACAATAATCTTCCATTCCCCCTCTCTGAGCAACATGATAACTGCGTAATCGGTGTATGAACCGATTTGGCCGCCCTGGTCATTAACTACACCTTGTCGGAAATGACCGACAATTTATAGAAATTTTCCACACTCAACCGAGCATTTCGGTTAAGTGAAGTTTGGAATAGAGGGGTTTTATTGTACTTTTAAATGACTTCTTTTCCTCAGTACAGTTACATTAATATTGTGAAGTCAAACGTCGGAGGATTTAATAAAACGGCAAAACATCGATACAATTTTAATTAGCACAAATAAATGACATAATATCCTCCGGGGGCTGTGGACAGTGCGTTCAAATAAACGTACGAATTATTAACAAATATAAAAAGGAACATTTACTAAATCCTTTACCTGTTATAAATCGGTACAAACACTTAGTGTTACCTCTCACTGGTTCCCTTGGGAAGCTAGCATTCGGCAGTCCGTTAGTCACCAGGAAAAAGTGTTCTCTCTCAACTTGCTAGTCTCAGTCTCTCTCAATGACTCACTTATTTCGTTTTAAAACTATAAAGGAAATATCATACTTTACCCGCACAGCTGTTTTACTATCGGTCAGCTGTCGCTATCTCGCGGCGACAATTAGAACCATTTGCTCTTAGAAATATATAAGGATGTTAACGACCTTAACAGAATATTAAAAAAAACCTTTACAGAAGTTACTCCAAGTATTGTTAATTTCATACTTATACCACACTTAACTATATACAGTGTACACTTTGTACTTTGAAGAAAAAAGTTTATTTCATCAAAGTAAAAAATGTTAATTATTATATTGATATATACAAACAAAATATAGATACTGCTAAACAGTCTTGTATGGCCTCTTATCTACAATCTTCCTAGGAAGAAAGGTAGAAAATAATTATTTAAACTACATATTTTTGAGTAAACCCTAACTAACTAAATACGTTTTCCCAATCAATATTATTTCAAAACAAATTAACAATATACTCACATCTTTTAAAATACATTTTCGAACTTTCATTTTGAGTTTGTTTATAAAGTTCTTAATGCTGTTGTCAATATCCATTTCCATCTAAATATAAATAAAGTAATATTAACAAAAACTTGTAAAACAATCTTATTCATTTAAATACATAATTAAAAATGAAAAAATCTGTCAAAATAAATTTTATTATTTAAAAAATACAGTAGAACCTCAATAAGCCAGACCCCGTTAATAAGGATCTCCGGATAACCCGGAGTATTGATTTTGAAATGCAATAACAAAAAAAAAAATAAATATCAAATAAATACACTAGATACATAAAAAGTCTAACATAACAATAAAGAAATCTAAGACCTACAGATAAACAAAATAATGTTTTGTACTTCTTATGCTGAAACAACTACGAGATCGTACAGCAAAAAAGCGCCTTACAACCAAAATTGACAGATTTGTGTGCCAAGAAATGTATTGCAGTGACGTTTATCTGTATATACAATATGTACATTCATATTTTGTACATAATAATTTTTGTTTGATAAATATAGAGGAGTTTTTCTGTAAGTGCGTCTTCTTTTAATTTTTCTTTAGTCTCAGGCTAGCCTGGATTTTCAATAATCCGGATGGGTCACAGTCCCAGTTAGTCTGGACTATTGAGGTTTTACTGTAAATTCATATTTTGATGACAACAATACTGAAAAATGTTTTAATTAGATATTTCTAATGGCACAATAAAAGTTATTATAAATTATTGTATCATCTTTCACCATCAAACTTAAAAAAATTGGATAAATTTAGAAAGGCTGGCTCTAGTATAAATCAAACTAAAGATGACCTGATACCAAGGATGAATCTACACCCTTCCTTAACTTAGAAATGAGTTGAATCCCTTTTTTCTGACTGATTTGATCTCTTTTAGAAAATCTTTGTAGTTCATTAAAATCTGATCCTAATATTTGTACGCTAGAGGTCTCCTCTGTTTTCTTTTTAACAAAATAGAGAAGAAATATTGTACAAACTATTTCTTTAAAGAATTATTTCTAAATAATGCCCCTGAAGTCAATGTTCTGCCCATAAGCCATCCCTTGGCTAATCTTACATGTGCTGTCTAGAAAGAGATACCATTAAAGAATCATTAATTACTGTTAACGATTTGTGTGTGTTTAAAATTACAAATTCCACTGACGTGTAACCAGCTGCTTTCATCAGCAGAATAGTCAGATCTCAGCAAAACATTTTAACAATGAAACCTTAATAAGTGGATTGGAGAAATTAAAGTTGCTGTGTAAAGAGTATAATGGATGGTCTTCAGCCAACATTTAAAACGTGATACAGAATTTGGCACAGAGGTTCAATAGGTTTTCTCAAATTTCAAGACGAGTTCTTTAGACATTTGTGTAAACACTTGAATTATTATTACGTTAATTAGAGATTAGTTAGTGAGAATTCACTATGTAAAATTAAAACAGTTCACTCAAAATCTTGCTTCAAACGAGTTTATTAAAACATACAGACTAGTTTCGACAATGATGTTGCCTTCATCAGTGATTGGCTACTACTTGAATTATTAGTTGAACTCAAAATTGATGGTATTCAAAATGTTGCCATTTGTCTGCCAACTTAAACTTTTATCAGTATATTGGCTTTCTTCAGTTGGTATAGTGTGAGTTTTCAAGTCAAATTATCACTGGTGACATTAGGTGGGCGGATCATATTGCCTTAGAATCCAAACAATTCATAGAATAGAGCCACTCAGTATCGCTGAAGAAATTCAAATCAAAGAAAACCATTTCAATGTATAAAGTTTTGCACTGTGTGTTTTTGGACATTCATGGTTTTTTCCTTTAGTCCTTTTTGAAGGTTGTTTTCCTAGCTTCAAATCAAACTTTAATTGCCCATGAAGATAGGAAAAGATTTTCATTACTGTTAGGAATAAGGCAAGGAGATAAATCTTTTTTGTGTGGAATAAGGCAAAGAACACGGGATTTTGGTTAAGGTATAAGTTTTAATATAGCAACAAAATTATTAAAAGAATTGGGATTGTTTTTTAACATAAAACTGTACTTACTTAAAAATCATGCCTTTCATATAAAAAGCATCAATCGAACACTGAATGTTCTAGACCAGGGGTCGGCAACCTTTTGAGTCGCAAGAGCCAAAAATTACAATTTTCAAAATGACAAAGTTTTAAAGAGCCACAAAATGTTTTCTTCCCAACGATAAATAGTACTAGCATAAATATAGTTTATTGATAAAAAAAACTAACTGACGACAAGTTTTGCAATTATTTCCTATATCAACGTATATCTAAGTAAATACATACGAGAAGCTGGGCATAATGAAATATAATTTATCAAAAAACATTTTACGATATTTCCTAATTAAAAATACTTACCTAAATAAAATAAATAATTTAGACATGAAACACTATTTGTCTCACTCTCTAACGTACTGATTGACTATAAGTACATAGTTTCGTCAAATCTGTGGTCGCTTCCCGTATGCGATGACCGTTGATTGGCACAAACGGACTTGTCAGAACATGTTTATCACGGCGCATACTACACACATAGTTTTAATAAACATTATAGAAGCAACAAACTATACGTCACAGCCATGGCAAAGATGCCAAATTATCTTGAGGCGAAAGCGAATTAAAATCTACATAGAAACATCCGACATCGGCGTCTAATGACGCTTAGAGAGCTTTCTATGGACTGACGACAGTGACGTGTGTCACGGCGGAGGGGTGCAGTGAAAAGCGAATACAAGTGGCTGAGAGATAGAATCGGTGCTTAATCCTCGTTAATAGATTCAGAATGATTTTTAAAATGGTTTTTGATAAAATAAATAATATTTGCAAATGGAACTAAAGAGCAGCAGCTTCACATCTAAAGAGCTGCAAGTGGATCGTGAGCCGCAGGTTGCCGACCCCTGTTCTAGACAATCGATTGTATGGAAAATGTCAAAATACCATCAGAAATGCAAATTTAAAGACAATTACACTACTTCAAATAAAATAAATTTACTTACGAGGGGTATATCCATTTCCCGATACAAAAAACCAATCACTGAGATTGCTGTTGCAATTTCTTCTTCAATTTCCTGTAAACTCAATGATGAAATTGAGAAAATAGACTTTGCAACTGATATACCAGATGTCTGCAATTTCCTAGGATGGGTTTGGTGAATTGTATTTGAGCTTTCAGTGAAGTTATATTGCAAATTTGGAGTCCTTATTTTCTTTGTTTGAAGGCATTGATCAAATTTTCCTAAGCCATGATGTACACTACTTTCATCCCTGACGGCAAATGGTTTTTTAAATAAATTGGCATGAGTGTTATCTTGGTAACTTATACTGTTCAAGGTTCTGTTGCTGAAATTACAATGCTGCTGATTGGCCTCTGGTTGATCAATAATAGCTGGTAATTCTGAAGGAGGAGGCAGCTTATTTATTCTTGTCACTTGATGAATTAGCTTTGATTTTTCATTCCACAAATGTGGATGTTGATATGGTTTCTTATTCCCAGAATGAAGATAAGGCCGACGCCCATCTATTTCAGAATTACTTGGAAAATATCTTGACTGATCGTAGATATCCAATGTTGATAAATTCTTTGAAGTCTGAAATCCTGACTTAAAGTTATCACTAAGACATGTATTCTGATTTTTAATATAATTTTTTTCAGGACAAATTGACTTTTCATGGCTCCACATATTTGATAATGTATTTGAAACAGCTGAACATTCAGTATATTCTGTTTTATTACTCAAATCACAACAATTAGGATCACAAATGTTATCTGGAAAAAACAAAAACTTATAAATCATTAATTGTTTATAGCAACTAAAAACAAAACACAGACTATAAACCAACCAGATTGCATACCACCTGGTATTAATTTTTTGTTCTTGCCAGTTCTATAGGACACTGGCTGTTCTATCGATATCTGCCACACTATTATAAGGGAAGCAATTGTTACCACAAAAAGGATTGTTGTGTGTCTAAATTCGCTATATTGAAATACACTGCATGCCCACCTATTTGCCTCAGATATTTGCCCTCTGTGCAACCGTCAAAAGATGGATGCTCCACATCTTCAGAATTGCACAGCATTGCAAGATGTGGAAGGCCGGAGCCAGCATTGTCTCTAGTGGGAGGCTAGGAGGAGAATGGCAGAAATGGCAAGATCTGGCATTGGATAAAATAAGTATTTTCAAACACAAAATTAAAATAAATTTGTTGCCTGAATATGTAAAATTATATGTTGTGAATTAAAAACATGAACTGTCTGTAAAAGGAAAGGTTTGTCTGTTGGTAGGCATGAATCAGTCTATTCCTAGCGCTGAATGTGTATTACTTACGTAGAAATTTTTCCTTGTTTACACATTTCAGTGTGTTAACAACTAATGATGCAAAATTCTGAGTGCCACAGTGTACTTCTGGTATTTTGTTTTAAATCTAAGTTATAACAGACATAACAAATGATGAATTGAACAATATTACCGTATGTCTTGTTTACTAATCTACAGCTATAAAGACTAATTTTATTGATCTAATTAAAATCAGTGAAGTGAAAAAATTTCTTTCACAAAATAGGTTTCATAACTATGGGTAATTTTTTTACATTTAAGAAAACAATCTATCAACGCTTAAAGAAATAAGTTATATTAAATAACATTTATTACTTTGAAATTACTTGTGACCAGACATTCTGTTAACTATAAGTTGTTAAATTATGTAACTTGTGTAAGTAACAATTTAACAGCTTATAATTAACAGAATGTCTGGTCGCAAGTTCAAAGTGTAATACGTGATTAACAACCAGTTCGTCATGAACAAGATTTTGAAAATTAAATAACCGTTTGATTAAATACAAGTTGATTTCTAACCTCCATGCTTCGCATGTTTTGGCTGTGTTGCTAGTATGATCCCAGTTAATAAATAATACAAACAAAAACCTCTAACCAAAAATAATTCTAGTGTTGTGTACATTTCTGTTGCCTAGTAACTACCCTCAGAGAAACGACAACTTTCTGGCTAACTCTACACAGTTTCCTTACTTATGACCAACTTACCCCCACCCAGAACGCCATGACCACTACTCTTAACAAAAAGCAGCTGTGCTTTCTCCCCCCCCCCCCCCCAGAATGCTTTGACCATGGTTTCTGGATAAAAGCAAGAAGTCACATCATCTTCATCTTATACATAACATTAAAAAAAATACGTATACACGGATTCCTATGAAAGAGGAGGGGAAAGATAAAAATAGTAACCAACCCAAAATTGTATATAAAAATCGTAACCTTACTTGAAAGTGAATATAGAGTATAATTTAGAATAGAGCTAATATCAAAATTTAATAAAATTTCAGAACCATATACACATAGTTTTGGAAATTTATTTATTAGTAAATATAATCCTGAGATTTTAATAAATTCCTGGAAATTGTACCACACTCTGTTAAGAGTTGTGGCCGCAGCTTTCTGGATGGGGGTAAACGGTTTAATACTTTTTTTACCTGGAAAGTGTGACCACACTTTGTTAAGAGTAGTGGTCACAGCATTCTCCATATGGGTAAGTAGTTTGGTTGATCATAAGTAGAGTTAGCCAGTAGGTTGTGTCATGTCTCTGAGGATGGTTACCTGGTAGCCGAAATGTACTTAGGACTAAAATAAAATAATTGTGGTTGAAGGTTTTTTGTGTATTTATTATTAATAAATCACAGTAAATTATTCCAAGTAACTAGTGATGTTAGTTGTTTACACAGCTGGTTCCTTATATCAATTTACAATGACGTCTGTTTTACTTTACAATGAAAGTCTTGAAATTCATTAAAGAACTATTCACTGAATCATACAGTTATTATAGGCAATTGGAAGCCACATTTTTTTAAAAACATAAACCTCTGAATAGCATACCTCTATTTTTGGTTTCACTGTGCTGTGGGAATTTTTAAAGTTTGTCTTGAAGTAAATTTTGTCTATTAAGTTGAATAATTTATCGGTTTCTTATTTTATTTGTATTTGTTCGCTTATGGTATTATTTTTATGTTTATAAATTTGTAGTTGTTCCCAGATTGTCATTTTGAGGCGTTTTTGTACATTTAATTGGGTGTATGTTTTCTAATGTAAGTTTGTTTTTGATGGCGAGTGTAGCTAAGTTTGAGTTGTAAATGTGAGATTGGATGTAAACATTGAGGTGTTCTTGATATCTCTTTTAATTTCTTTTTTGTTTGGCCTATGTATATTTTGTTACAGTCTGGGCATTCGATTTTATATATTCCATTATTATTATTAAGTGTAAGACATATTTTTTTCCGGTTGGTTTATTTTATTTATTATGTTTCTTGTGTTTTTGTAAGCTATGTTAATATTATTGTTTTTTAGTATTTTAGTTATTCCTTTTATGTTGTATCCTGTGTATGTGAATATGGCCCATTTTGTTGTTGTTTGTAGTTCGATTTAAGGTTGTTTTAATTTATTTAATATTTTTAATTCTAATTTATCTATAGTTTTTTTTTATTGTATCCATTTTTTGGAGGTCTTTGATATACTATTTGTTTTTCTTTGGCTTTTTCTTCATTTTTTAATGGTAGTTTTAACATTCTGTATAAGAGTGAGTTGAAAGCAGCCATTTTTTTGTTGTGGGAAATGGTTATAGAGTAGTTTGGTATTGTATTAATGGTTTGTGTCGGTTTTACTAAAAATTGAGTATTCAATGTTATTTGTATTTCTGGTTACTGTTTCGTGTAGATAGTTTATTTTATTGTTTATTTCGTCTTCCATGGTGAATTTTATGTTAGGGTGTAAGTTGTTGATTTCATTTAGGATGATATTATTGTTTATTGCTTTCTTTTATGAGATGTATAATCCATTGCCAACATATTGTATCCAATGTTGATTGGGGTCATGTGTTTTTATGGTTTGTGTGATTAATTCGACAAGGTCTTGGAGGTAAATTTCTGATATTATACTTGAAAAAGGTGAACCCATTGCTAAACCATTTATTTGTTTATATATCTTATTATTAAATATGAAATAGGCCTAGTTTTTTTTTAGTATGGTCTTTAGGCATTTTGTGATTTGTTTTGTGTATTTGGGGTTGGTTTTAAGATCGGTTAATTTGTTTTTTATTATTTGAATGGTTAGTTTAT
The DNA here is from genome assembly GCA_036971475.1 of Prosapia bicincta. NCBI lineage: Eukaryota > Metazoa > Arthropoda > Insecta > Hemiptera > Cercopidae > Prosapia > Prosapia bicincta. The sequence goes on from JBAIZL010000007.1 coordinate 34,887,520, forward strand.
TAGTATATTAGAGTACATGTTTGTTACATCAAATGTAATAAATTTAGTGTTTTCAATTATGTTTATTGTTTTTAGTCTGTCGATTAAATTAATTGAGTTTTTATGGTGTATTTATTTTCCAATTACCAAAAGACAATAACAATTTATTCAGCCAAAAAAACCTTTACCAATACACAATCCAAACCCCCCTAAAATGGACACCTCATCAAAATACATAAACTATACAAACCCATAAGACCTCTAATAAATTTCAAAAGGGCACCTGCCTATAAAATATTACAAATCATCGCCATTAATTTTCTGCACTGGCATAACTATCAATATTTACCAAAATTACAACCAAATCAATCCCGACTGGATACTTTATAGGTATATTCATGTCTAGATGTAGTACATTGTGCTGTAGCTACTGCACACTCGGTTCACACTACATATGCCATTACAGACTAACAAGTAAAATGTAAAAAAATTAACTTTCTGTATTTTCTGCAAAAGAAGTTGATATTCGTATCCTATACATTAAATAATTACTTTTTATTTTAACAATGGGAATAAGGCTTAATATTTACCAAATAAAATACTGGTGTTTAATAAGGTAGCTTCATTATGAACATAGTGTGTTTACATAAGTTTTGCTTTTGTTAAAAATTAAAGCCCTACTGATGTTTTTTTTACAGATAAAATTATATTATTTTTCATTATAAACTAAATTTTATGTAATATTTGTAAAAAAATGAAAAACATCAAAAGGGGTGAGCTGTAAACTTTTAAAGTTATATGTCTTTAAAGATATTGTAGAACATTGTATCAGAAATTTAAGAGGTGATTGTATTTAGAAAGTTTAGACATGTTTGTAGAGTAAGATAAGTTTTGGATTTCTTTTGTTGTCACCAACAAGTTTTATTATTTCTCCTTTATTCCTGAAGAGTTTATACGTTATCTGATTGGGTCCTAATGCCAAGATTGTTTAAAGAAAAATTATCCCACTTAATAAGAAAAGTATAAACTTGAGTTTTTTCAACTTACAGACCCTTTGCTATGAAAGCTTTATGTACATTTCATTGTAGCCTTCAATAGCGTCATCAGAAAGTTACAGCTAAACTTATTTCTATTTCTTTAACATAATAAACAATAACATGTAAACAATAATTGTTTTGATTATTTTACTAAATTTTAAATGATTGTTAATCTACCACTTCTGCTCACCAAAAACAAAATACTGTATCGAAAATAAACATAAATTACACGATTATCTATTCTTAAACTATACTCAAAACAGGTTCGTTATGTTTACATATTTTAAAGCTCAACTGAATTACAAATTTTTTATAAGCAGTGTTGCCAATTACTCAAAACAAAAATCGTATACCAAAACAAATTTATTATAAAAGATTATTTGTATGTATTAGCAGAGTATATTATGGTTGCAATTAATACAAAAAGTAGAATTTTACTCCATTTTTGCAATAAAGAATTTGATAACTTATGATTCAACTATCTAGCTATTGTTATATAGCTAATGCCGAATATCAATGAAAATAATAATTAAACTATAATTAAAAATACTTAGCTAAGTGAATACATAAGGGGTTACTTGCTGATTCGTTTTGAAACAATCTGCTTTTGCTCTCATGTGGCTTTATATATATATTAAATATGCTGATATGTTTCTTGTAATATAGTTAATAAATTTAAAATATTTCAACTATTTTATCGGCGAAAAGCTTTAAATAAATATATTCATTAAAAGTATTCTTGTTTTCAAAATATTTTAAATTTATGAATTATATATATATATATATATATATATATATATATATATACACACAATATGTATTCTTGTGCAATAATAAAGAAATAAGACAAAATACAAATACAAGAATTTAATACAAAATACATTCAATAAATTATTCTTGTATTTGTATTTTGTCTTATTTCATTATATATATATGTACTGCTAAATGTAATACAGTACATAGAAAGTCATTGTAAGTATCTTTCACGTAATATAGTTACCTCTTAGAAGTATCTATGTGCGAAAGTATCAGCTGTAATAAACAAATTCTAGTTTTACTTGCACTGACGTGTCCTGCCAGAAGGAGCCAATTGGGATTCACTATTTTTGTAACGAAATTTGACACGTCGCTGTCAGTAAGTGTTCTAACCTTTTAGTGTAAGTGATTCAACAGACTGCAAGAATGGACAAGCATGTGAAGTTAGTTTTTTACAGTGGTGGAATATTTGTTTGCTACTTTTACTTCGGAATTGTACAAGAAAGAATAACTAGAGGGACTTATGGCAATTCCCCGGAAGAAAAAGAAAATTTCACATGCATCTTATCTTTAGTGTTCGTACAGTGTGTAGTTAATTGTTTATATGCAAATGTATTACTTCGAACGGTTATGAAACAAGGTGAAAACAATACACCGGCATTTTATTTCTGGACATCGGCTTTGACTTACTTGCTGGCAATGGTATGTAGTAATATGGCATTACAGTGGGTTAATTATCCTACTCAGGTAATAGCCAAGTCAGGTAAACCTATACCTGTTATGATATTAGGAGTGTTACTTGGTCGAAAATCTTACTCAATACAAAAGTATTTCTTTGTTTTATTAGTTGTAATTGGAGTTGCATTGTTTATGTACAAAGATGGTAAACAGTCCAACCACACTACAACTTTTGGTATTGGAGAAATGTTGTTAATTCTATCACTAACCATGGATGGTATTACTGGTTCAATTCAAGAAAGAATGCGAGCTGATTATAAAACTAAATCACTTCATATGATGTCAAGTGTTAACAAATGGTCAGTTGCTTGTCTTGGAATCACAATTGCTTATACAGGTGAAATTGTTGATTTTGTACAATTTATCCAACGTTATCCCAGTATTTTATGGGAATTACTGAGTTTTTCAATAGCTAGTGCACAGGGACAAATGTTTATTTTCTTGATGGTTGAACATTTTGGACCTTTACCATGTGCTATTGTTACTACTACAAGAAAATTCTTTACTGTATTTGGTTCAATTATTTTATTTGGCAATTCTCTCCAGCCAAGACAGTGGGTGGCTACATTTATAGTGTTTACTGGACTTTTATTAGATAGTTTGTTTGGGAAAAAATCTCCCGCTAAAGTTAACAATAAAACGTAATAGGCTGCATTAAAATAATTATATTTAACCATTAGAATAAATAGTTTTCCTAAAATTATTTTGGGGCAAGCATTTAATAGTTCAGTAACACTTCTTATACATTCTTTACACTTTTAAAGTGGTCATGACCTGTTTTTCAGTAATTTAAGAGTTATAAACTTAAATTCTCGCTATAAACTACCGAAATAATAATTCAACTTATATAAGTATTTTAATACTTAGATACGCTTAATTATTCAGTATGTCATAAAAGTTACTGACAAAATATTGAAGCTTCTCTTGTTAATACGTTTATATAAACTTTCATATAACTAGCCTAATATTACCCGGCATAAAAGGTGTATTTTATTTAACATATTTATTTTTTTAATATATATTTAATTGAATAAAATTTGTATTCATATTACAAAATTTTGTTAATATTAATATCATAATTCTCTTTATATGATTCTAAAAAATAGAAATATTTTTTTATTGCCTTTAATATTAGATTAGGTATAGACATGTTACTATTTATTATAAAAAAGCTACCTTTTTGTATAGTTCATTCAAGTTCCTTTTAGTTGTTAAAATTTAGCAACTGTAACATATTTATAACAACTATTTGAGCTTAGTTTGTGAGATAAAGGTATTTTTTAGTAAAGAATGTACATTAACTCACAAATATTAATTAACTCAGGCGTTTTTCAAAGATAATTTCATCAACTTCAGTGAGTTATTACAAGTTCTAATTGTGTTTTTGTAGCAGTTATAACTTACTGAAGATGATTACTTTGTCATTGAAACTGATCTGAGTTGAACTAATACTGTATTTCTTGGTGTACATTCTTTATCAATAATGAAAAATATTTGTCAATCTCAAAATCTAATATGTTTGAAGGCAAATAGGGCATATTTTTAATTATTTTTTTTTAAACCTTTTATATTATTTTCAATATTAGCTAAATTTTAAAAAAAGTCCTAAAATAAAAAAAATTGTATCACACTATTAGAATAACCAAATAATAAAGTTCATTGCTTGCATAGAGAGTGAAATTATTATTATTTTTTTTTTGGTTGAAATGCAGTACTCCGGCACTATACGATATTTTGGGAAATTGTTCAAAACCACCAAATTGGACGATATCCACAAGAACTTTTTTTTAAATTGAAGTAGGAAAGGTACTTTTTTCAATTTAAAGTAGGGTAATAAATTCAGCGCGGATGTAGAAGTTGTGAATAGGCGCGGAGTGTCAGGTTAGGTTTGGTTTTAATTTTATACATTGAAATTCAGTTGTAAAATCACGAAGCATTTGTATAACTCTGCGCCTATTCACAACTTCCGCCTAATTTTTATACATATATTTAAATATACTTTTAAAGTCTCCAGTTAGGATAGATTTGGTTTTAAATTTATACAATACTGTATACCTATATTAAAATTTACCGAAAAAGTGTCAAGTCAGGTTAGATTTGGTTTTAATTTTAAAATGCAGTTGTAACATCACGAAGCATTTGTATCACTCCGCGCCTATTCACAACTTCTACATCCGCGCTGAATATTTTACGCTACTTTAAATTGAAAAAAAAATTACTTTCTGAGGTCAATTTTAAAAAAATTCGGTTGAAATACAGTACTCCGGCACTATACGATATTTTGGGAAATGGTTCAAAACCATCAAATTGGACGATATCCACAAGAATTTTTTTAAAATTGACCTCGGAAAGTTACTTTTTTTCAATTTAAAGTAGGGTACTAAATTCAGCGCGGATGTAGAAGTTGTGAATAGGCGCGGAGTGATACTTACGTCACAGTGCTGCGCATAAGGTTGTACGCATTGTCCGCGGTACGTCACACAACCTTACGTGTGTAGATATTTGAGAAACAACTTCTACAGTTAGGATAGATTGGTTTTAAATTTATAAAATACTGTATACCTATATTAAAATATACCGAAAAAGTGTAAAGTCAGGTTAGGTTTGGTTTTAATTTTATACATTGAAATTCAGTTGTAAAATCACGAAGCATTTGCATAACTCTGCGCCTATTCACAACTTCGCGTAATTTTTATACATATATTTAAATATACTTATAAAGTCTCCAGTTAGGATAGATTTGGTTTTAAATTTATACAATACTGTATACCTATATTAAAATATACCTAAAAAGTGTCAAGTCAGGTTAGATTTGGTTTTAATTTTATACATTGAAATACAGTTGTATCACGAAGCATTTGTATCACTCCGCGCCTATTCACAACTTCTACATCCGCGCTGAATTTTTTTCGCTACTTTAAATTGAAAAAAAATAACTTTCCGAGGTCAATTTAAAAAAAATTCTTGTAGATATCGTGCTATTTAATGATGTTAAACCATTTCCCAAAATATCGTATAGCGCCGGGCTTCTGTATTTTTACCAAAAATTCTTGTAGATATCGTCCTATTTAATGATGTTAAACCATTTCCCAAAATATCGTATGGCGCCGAGCTTCTGCATTTTTACCTTTTTTTTAATGAGCATTTCAAAAGATTGTAATTTAAGAAAGTTTTATAAAAATAGAGTTTCAAGGTATTTAAATATTACACACAACCTCTAGCCACAGATATTTTTTATTCTAGCCTTATATTTATTTTGTCTACAAAGTAACCATCCTCAGAGACATGACAATACTTCGAATTAAATTCTTGAATTTTGTAGTTGATTACGTTCCGTGAATCTCAATTAATCACTTTAACAATAGTTTATGGCTATCCGAGTTCGAATAGTGATAAACTATTGTTAAAGTGATTATTTTGTAACCGAAATGTATATAAGACTAGAAAAAAAATATTTGTTAGAAGTTGTGTTTATTATTTATTACCTTAAAGGTATTATTAAATACTAATCTTTCCTTCCTGAATATGATAGTATTAGTCAAAGATTTTTTATATAGTGATAGAGATTTTGATAGGGAAAGGTTAGAAATATGATATTTAAAAACTATATGAACTGTCATAAAACTATCATTTGTATTTTGAGTTCTAAATAGTTTACTTTTCCTATCAGTTAAAGGAAGATGAACAGTTGAATACTTTTAAAAAGTAATTTTATTTTAAAAATGCTTTTGAAAAACCTAAAGGAATAGGTTTATTTTCTATTATAATAATCTTTGTCATTTTCTAAACAAAATAGTATTGTAACATAATGATAACTATCCCTAAAAGGTAATAAAAAGAACACTACAGACAAAATAATATATATGATCTCCCTCTAGGAGACTAAACTTGTTTACAAGCGAGAGAACTGAGTTGAGGATGGTATATAGAAAGTTCACTGTATAATCTTTAAAAAGTGCTAAACCGCTACTATTTATTTGTTGTTTTAAACAGATCGAACAATAATGGTGCATTTTAAAAAAAACTATGCCTAACCACCTCATAAAAATTAACTAATAACATTAAAAATTGTTAATGATTATTGAATTTAATCTAGTTGTTTTGCAATAAATTGATTTTTAAAAAATTACCCATATTTTTATTAAATAATTCATGTTGGAATAAGAACAAGAAAATAATTGTGTAAATTTTATTTCATATTGAATTATAAAATAGTTGGTATAAAAGTTTGTCCTCTTGTGAATAAAATCTTATACAATTTTTAGACTTTTAATGTTCTAAACTGTCAGAATATACTATTATAAATTGTACATTTTTCCTTTTAAAGTCATAAGAAGTATAAGATATTTAAAATATCATAAGTAATTATTTAAATAACTAAGTGAAAACTTTTAACTTGCTGTGCTGTTAACAGTAGTTTCATTGACGAAGCCTAAACCATTAAGAGTATGATTTAATCAGTAAAACCAAGATGATAACAAAACCCAATTTTAAAATATTTTAATGTTTAATTTTATAAAGTTGAGTTTCATTTTTTTTCTTGTTTGAAAAACCACTTTTAGTGATGCATTATAAATTAAATGCTGATTTGCAAAAAGTAGCTCTTAATTTCTTTATTTATCCAGTTTGTATAAACACCAATTTCAAAATAGTTTGTAAATGGGTTATTTTATTTAACCTCTACGCTTCATAAATAAGAGATAAGTGAACATAAAAACTTTTATAACTAAAACTTATAGGTATTTTTCAACATAATCATTTTGACGATTTAGGAATTTGTTATACCTAGATGTTTTTTAAATACCCTCTTTATGGAATGTTACTGTCATTGAAATTAAATGAGTTTTGATATTTTCTAGAAGCTTCTGTTAGTTTGAAAATGCTGCTCTTGTAGCCACTTGTTCAGTTGCGGGAAAGATGAAGCTTGAGACTGTATGATAGGTAAAAAAAAGTAACAAAACTTACTACATGTAATGAAAACAGCTCTTTTATGAAATCTTACATTATTGCTTAATCTAATTTGTATAGGAGTATATAGCTAAATTTTACCTGAAAAAATAATGATCTGGACCAAGAGTTTTTCCTCTATCCAAACATATTAAGACAAACCTAAAGAAGTTTCCCCTTCAACAATATCTATTTTCGAGTTTAAAGATACTAATTTTATGTTTTGAACATAGTTCAATGTTGATCAATAAAACAGCAGTTTTAATGAATTAAATTTATAATTCAAGTAAAGATAGTGTTATAAGAGCTAAAGATATTAGTTCTCAAAATAAATAACCTTATGAAAGCATTGCTTCTTAATTTGAAAATGTTTTTAAATATTCTATATTTTTATGTTCATGCTGCTATTTTGTTTACAAAACCATGCTTACGGTAGAATTTGTATAATACTAACAAAAGTACATAAATTATTACAGATAATACATTTCCTCATAGAGATAATACTATACATTCCCTAATCATTAATAATTGTTCTTTTACTGTAAAAGTATTTTATTATTAATACTTAGTATTAAGATCAGCGACCACCGCTCCGATCGGCAAACTTTTTTTTCCCTGATCAATTTGACCTTGTTGAACACGAATATGAAAAATACTGCAAACACATTAAAAAAAATAAAATAACCTGACCTGACCTGGTTTTTTTAGGTTAATATGTGTTTGCCGTTGAAAAAAACTTCAGATTCATGTTCAGCAAGGTCAAATCTATCAGGAAAAAAAATTTTGCCGATCGGAGTGTTAGTAAGCACCAAACTCAGGTTAGGTTAGATTATTTTTTTAAATGTAAATATGTGTTTGCAGTAAAAAAAAACTTGAGGTTTGTGCTCAGCAAGGTCAAATTGATCAGGGAAAAAAATTTCACCGGTCGAAGCGGTAGTCACTGATCTTAATAATTAACAATAATTGTTATACCAAACCGGTTTTGTTAAAATATATTAAAATTCAATTTAATCTGATTTAAATTGAAGAAAAATTGTGGTTACCATAAAGGTTACTTAACATGTTCATAAAGCATACAAATACTAATCAAATCAGTCCGTACTTTTACATTTATTTGAAAGATAGTTTACCAAGAATCCTACTTGTTTTTAGTGACCCAGCTTTAGAAAGGAATTTGTGTAGAAATTTAATGTTTCCTCACAAATACCTGATGTGGCCCTTTAACCAGAGACTAATTTTATCTTATTTTAACTCTGTAATATTATCTTGAAATCTTGGGCTGAGCTCCAACATTAAATTTTATATTAAACTGGGATTTTTCATTATCACTTTATCTATATAAATCTGTAGATTTATAAATTACAGTAGACTTTCACAATACACCAGTTTCTTATTAAGTATACTTTGTAAGTAAACAATGTGTGGGCACAGTTTAAATATTTCCTCCTTTATACACCTGTATTGATATAAACATTTCTTGAACACTTGACTCATTTCCTTAGCACATCGTACTAATATAAACATATCTTGGAAGACCAACACATTTCCTTTCCATACCGTATTGATATAAAAATGTCTTTAAACTCCGACTCATTTCCATTGCATTCCGTATTGATACCACTTTAATCCAAGAAATATGGCTGATTTAAAACTGTTGTATCAGTCATTGAAAAAGTTTTAATATGTTATTTTATAATAGGTTGACAAAGCAAAACAATTTGAAAATATTTCAAGTGGGGAAGGAGTAAAACTGTTGATTAAAATGTTTAAATTTTGTTTGTCTTGAACATGTTAAGTATTACCTTAATAAGTATTGTATGGACTGTGATGTATTATTACAAAGTTTAACTTCTCTTTGTGATAAAGTGTGCAAATAATTATTGTTTTAGCCAATATAAAGTGTTTGTAGTTTAATGTGTGTAAATCCCCTTACAAAGGGGACTTTTTTTATTTCAGATTTTAATTACTCCTGTTGTACGTTATCAGAAATCTTTTGTTTTGAAAATGTGTAGATATATTTATTATCACCCAAATGGTTGACCATCATTGGTTTAAGATTATCTATAATATAAGTCAATTTAATTAAAATACTTGTAAATATTTACAACTGGCCTATAGTAGCACTTACTTATATTTGTTGAGGACGGCCGTTTTGGGAGATGTGTCCTATTAACAATGGGACACATCTCCTGAAACGGCCGTCCTCAATAAATATAAGTAAGTGCTACTATAGGCAAGTTATAAAATATTTACAAGTGTTTTAGTAAAAATTAGTAGCTCACATGAAGATGGAATCAACACTTAGGAATTTAATTCATTTTAATTCAATCTTTTCAAATTTGTTAAAGTAGTTAGAATTAAAATCTCGAAATTGTTAATTTTACATTGCTGCACAAAACTGCAAAATTTAGTCATTTTTCTGAAATCTACTTCCAACTAAGTCTTTTTTTAATTTTAATAACAATTTTGAAAAGTATTTTATTTTTAAAATGTACGCTTTTGAGCATCCATTTTTGGGTGACTTGCCTTTCTACTGCAATGAGTGAGCCACATACATCCAGCTGGAATTACTTGACATTCTTCACTATTTCAATTTCTAGTGCTTGGAGAAGGAAATTGCTTCCCCAAGCAAACTGATAAAAAATAAAATTTTTACATCTATTGTTTTGGTGCGTTAAATTTGTTAATATACAGTGCTATATAATACTTTTACATTCATTAGTTTATGACTATCTGAACTTTAAAATTTGTAAAAACTTACTGAGACAGAACGTATCTAATGTACTACAAAATTCTAGAGTACTATATAATTAGATTTATAGCAATTGCACCTTTTCTGTTTTTTTGTAAGTCCTGTTATTTTTTAAAAAATAAGGAATTTTATTCTGATAGCACATTTTTTCATAAAATGTTGAAAATTCTATTTAAGTTTCATACATAACTGAATTAAATTCAATAACCAAACTTTTTTTTATTGTGGTTTCTGCCAGTATGACTATCATTGTCTATGAAAGATTGCAAATATAGGTAAAGTTAAGTTAGAGCTATAAAACTCAGGTAGCAGTTGTAAGACAGATATTACGGTATCATGTGTGCAAGGTTAGTTACTTGAAGTAACTCTACTCATGTAGTCACGAGTATAGAGTATGACTAATATTGTGCTAATAAAGATATTACCTACCTGTTTCATCCCCTTGTAAGGACAAGGGAGAGTAGATAGACTTACGTCACAAAAGGTTGAGGAATTATAGTTACTTGAAGTAACCCTACTCATGTAGTCACGAGTATAGAGTATGACTAATATTGTGCTAATAAAGATATTACCTACCTGTTTCATCCCCTTGTAAGGACAAGGGAGAGTAGATAGACTTACGTCACAAAAGGTTGAGGAATTATAGCTACTTAAAGGCGTTTTACTCAGGCATTGTATAGCTACTTGAAGTTGGCCTGATCTCAACTCTGTGAAGAGACGTGTCTACTTGCTACCTGGTTCGAAATCATAAAAATAGGGTGGACAACCCCTTTGAACTTTAAAATTTTATGAAATCCCAACCTATATTACTACTATTAAACATATAACTAGCTGTACCCTGCCATGCTTTTTCGTAGAAGATTGTGGTTGGATGGATGAGTAATGAGGCACAAAACAAATCACATGTTATAGAAATTTAATTTTGCAATACTTCGTCTAAGGGAATACAGAGTTAAGGCTATTTCATTATTTGGTCGAACTGTTTCCAGAATCAATCTGATAAGAAATGCTTCCCCAGTTCTTCCTGGCGCATCCAAGAAGAAGGTAACTTCAAATCCGTCGTTTATCATTTGCATTATGTGATCATAAATGGCTTTATGTTCACACACACGTTAATTTGGGAATGCTTATTTGAACATATTACTGGAGATAACTGGTCTCATAACTCTGTTCACAGGCAAATCTACATCAAATGAGTGACGCAGCTTAGGCAGGTGCTGCCATTCCCAAATAACCTGTACTTTCAATTTGGCGAATGGTCCAGTTCTATCACGACATGATTACACAAAAGTATCTCAAGGTGAATAGTTAATTCAGATCGTATAATAATCTGAATGAGATACGAGTTGACACGTTTAATTTTGTTGTTAAACAATGTAATTAGGAATAGGTAATGTTTCACATGTGAATGTGGCTGTCGTTACCTAGTATGGCGAGTAATCCCCTCGTTTGCAGCAGGTAGCATAGTTACTGGTACGCAACTAAATAAGCTTTGTTTTTGCCGCAGTTATGTTACTGACATGGAAAATAAATAAAAACTATCATTACAGTGGGTTGTATGTCGTATTAAAATTTGAGGTCAATCACTACAGAACAATATGAGTTTTTGAAGCTTACACAAACCAATATAACATTTTTATATATAAAGACTGTAATAACTGTATAAAACAACTGTAGGGTAATGTTTAATTTAAATAAATGAAACCTCTATGCCACAAATGACTTTTTCTATTATTTAAAATCTTATGTACATTTCAATTGCTTAGCAATCAAATGACTGCTATGCAATTGAAATGTACATAATGTTTTAAAGGTATTCTTATTGTAAATCACCTCTGACAATGATTGATATCAATCAATTGAATGCAATTGAAATGTACATAAGTTTTTAAATAAAAGAAAATGTCAGCTGTGGTATAGAGGTTTCATATATTTAAAATAAAGATTGTAAGTTCGACAAATTGTTAATCTATTATGTTCAAACATCCTCATGGACAAAAAACCTTTTATTTTTAATTTGTGTTCATTTAAGTCTCTAGTTTATGGTTGTGTGACTATTTTATGACTTCTGAACATCGATTAGAAAGAATCCAAAACTGCAATTAGCCTTTAAACATTTAATTTTAAATTAATTGCTGTAATATATTAAATATTTTATAGTAAAAGAAGATAAACAAAAATATGTTTCGAGATTCAATTTTACTACACCAAAAACGTGTTATCTCATTTTTAGAACACTGTTTCTAAAAACAGTAGCAAATTCGCAACACCTGACTCAAGTGAAATTAAGAAGTTTCAACTTATTTGAATTTGTTAAACACATTCGAGAATGCATGTTAATTTTTTACTTTACTTCTTTACAGTGAATATGATAATATATTGGTGTTATTAATATACTAGTTATTTTAATTCCTTTTTTGGAGAAATACACATTCTTGTCTAATATTTTACTCTTTTACTTGATAACCAAAAAGAAGTACATATCTTCCTCAAAGAAAAATATAAAATGCCAATCGATATAGAACTTATTTCATAGGAATACATTATCATAGCATTATCTAATATAACTATCTTATCTTTATAGTAGTGAGATTGCACAATATAGACTCAGTTCAAGGTGGTTATAACTTTTAACAAATATTACAAACCTTTAATAGAATTAAATTACTATAAATAAACCAGACGGTATTAATGCTCAAAAACACACAGTATATCATTATATTATTTTGCTTTGTGATTTTATACTCAAATGGTAGATCTATTCACATACATATACAAATTTTATAATTAAAACAAAGCATAATCAACGATATATGGCCAAAAATGTATTTATTATTTTTTTAATAAGTTTTATTTTGGAGTTGTGTTGCACAATTTTTAAATCTTCTTATGTACTGGTTGAAATAATACTTTTCTTCTTGAGCCAAGTATATCGTTTTTTTTATTAGTAATATTATTGCTGTTGGTTATTTATTATTTTGTAGTTGTTACAAACTAGCTAGCTAATAAAAACACAAGATTCTTGCTAGTACTGACGTATTAGTGTATGCAAAGAAATGTTATTAATAATGTACAATTAAAAAAATGTGTTACTTTTACATAATTTTAAAAAAACCGTTCCGAATCTTATAAAAAATAGATTTAGCAAATGTTTTTCATACAATACAAAATCCATTAAATGTATTTTTGAAAATGATAACATTTTAATTTTGTTTTTTGATAGTGTGTGAAGACTTCAGAAACGTTTTAAGTAGATCATGCAACATTGTTAGGTAATTAAGTGTAATTTTATTTGTTAAACAAATTAATTAGTGGTTTCAATTTGTTGACAATATAAAAAATTACTAAAGATAAGACTGGTATATTGGTTAAATGATTAAGAAAATTTAATCATTAAGTTAAATTATTTCAGAATAACTAACTGCCTTGGAATCCAACTAAAACATTTCATCTTTATAAAGTCTGTGGTTTTAAATTAACAGCGCATAAGTTTAGTTCTATAAAATAGGATGGCAGTGTTCTGAATCCAGATAATTCAGAAAGTAAAACGCATTTAAAAATACACGTGATTATGTATTCTTTTTTAAACATTAATTTTTATAACTATATCTACAGAGGCAATAAAAAGCGTGTTACAATCACTTTATTTAAAATAGTTATATAATTTTTTGTTTTTTAATTTGTATATTGTGTTGCTGCCATTCATACCATTGTCACATTTTATTGTTATTTCGGTATCTTTCTGAATGTATCTATTTAGTCTTGGCATAATAATTTGTACCCTAGTAAAGTAATTTGGTCAATCAATAAATTTTAAATGGTTAAATCACTCAAAATAGTTTTAATTGAACCTAATTTTTATCTTGTAAATTTGAATCCGTTTACAATGTCTTATTTTTAGAGTAAATATTTTCAAGGCATATGCTTTTTTTCTAATAAATAACAAAACAATATCACAGAAGTGTAAGAGTTTGTTTAAAAGTGTATCATTTTATCAAAATGTCCAATTAAGTTTTATATTATGTTTAAAATATCGATTGTTATTTATAATTACATTTTTCCCAATTAATACCTAATTTCTTGTACATAATCAGGTGTTAGTGTTCAGCAATCTATAAATATCTTTAGACGATTCGAATGATGAAATTTTAATTTATTTGAAAACATATTTTTATCCATATTTATTAGCACAATTTATTGTAATAGTAGGTTTTTATATATTTTAACTTTTATAATTAAAACCCTAAATAATTTATATTCATTTTATCAACTTTTTAAGGGAAATATTACTACATATCTGAAAATGTTAACAGATGATTATATTTTTTTAGTTAAATACTGCAGTAAACCTTAGTACATTATTTGCCTTTAACTCTGGAAATGTTGAATATTTCCCACTTAAATTTGGCAACAGTTGTGACTAGAACCTGTTTGATGAGAAATGTAAGAAAAATAAAAATGTTCCCTTGAAAATTACCAAAAGCATGAACACTTATGGTGAACTTTGTTAAAGGGAGAAAAAACAAAAATTATTATCACTTAAAACTGCCAAGTTTTAACCCTCAGTTAACCTTGTTTTGGAAAAATACTCAACTAACATTGTGCGTCTGAGAGAGGTCATTATAAAACTAGCAATGATACAAACTATTGTTCAAAGATCTTTTAATGTACTACAATACTAAAGCACATTATATTTAACTCATTTGTAACAAAATATAGGCTTGAATACTGAATTCTTCATAAAAAAGTTTAACATTTTAAAATTGTAAGCTAAAAATTTAGTTTTTCATTAATTTAAATAAAAACATGTGAAATTACAATTTAACAACAAAATACATAAATATATCATAGTTTAAAGATTGGTTTAACTCAAAATATTATTCTTTATTTACAACTGAATGTCACTATTGTTTGAAGCAGTTTTTACAATATTCTATGGCACACTCGAGGCATATAGCCACTCCACATTACTGACACGGGTATTTTGTTCTTCTCCTCACCTGGGGGGGGGGGGCTCATGTAGAACATGTTTTACTTGTTTCGAAGTATTCTGGAACATCTCTTGGGACATATTCAATCTCCAGTATTCTCTTTATGGAAAATAATAGTTCACGAGATAGGTTTCTCATTTTCATAGACATGTAGTGATGAATCAAACTGTTCACCAAAGTTTTCATAAACTCAAAACGACTCGTTGAGTAACGATATTGTGCCTTCGTGTTCTTACATTTGCAGGAGGATTTTATTCCCTACATTTAAATGGTTCTTTCTTTTTTGATTGCTTACCATAGAAGAAATGTTTGTCATTATTTGAAGGATGTTGAAGAGAACACTGTATTTGGGCCTGTTGAGGAGGAGGTTTGTCCACATCTCCACACCACATTCGTTGCCACTGTCAACGGCTTCCTGCTCAGATCCAAAATTGTGATCGCACTTCATTTTCATTGCTATCATAGGCATCTTTATGATGTGCTTCTGAAAGAGGCTCCTGTAATACTTCAAAAACCATTTCTTCCAGTTTATGTTCAAAATATTGTCCGCAAGTATTCACCTTGTTCACACCGGGTCTACCAGATGATGGGCTAGGTAGATTGTCATCATCTACGTCCATTTTGTATAGACAAAAATGTTATTATACTATGACTTGCCCCAAATAATAACTCAGATGTAAATAGAGAACACAATTAAAATGTCAAAAAAAAAATTACTCAACAAATATCATTTTATATCTGACAGACGTAACGTGTTACAAATATCTCACTGGAACAAACAGTTCACAGAACAAAAAAAAAAAAAAAAAAAAAAAAAAACACTTTGACAGCACAAAGAACTACACTTCACTGAAAGCTAGTGGGAGCGACAATACCTGACAACAGCTTGGAGGAGAGATTCGCTGGTTTTTAATTCCGCAGACTTACGAGGTCAGTTAAGGGTTAATATGAGAGAAGCCTTTCATATGATAAATTAATTGAATACCTTATATTCGAAAATAATTCTGAAAATTATTCAGAACATTGACTGTAAATCTGTGGAAGAGGCGATAGTAAATGGCCTGTGAGGATCCGCAGAAGTCTTAAAGGATGTACGATATACCAAGAAATGTGATCGTTTCGCCTATTATTGAAGTGTGATAGACATCTATTGGAGCATCTATAAGTCTGGCCACAAGTCAAAGTGGTTGACTGGGAGTGACTATTCAAAAATTTTATTTATCAACAATGTACAGTTTGTCAGGCGTAGACAAAAAGCACCTATATTACTCAGATGGTAGAATTTTCGATTAAAAGTAGGTAAGAAGATGATTTAAATGACTGCCTCACATAAATAAAGTATAGGCCTACTCTAAACTTCACTTTACAGCAAGCAATACTAAAAAAAAAACTTGATTTTAAAATTTATAGAAAGCAAAAAATAACCACCACTTCAAATCATGAACTTCACCTTTTAGATGTATGCTACTGAGACTAAAAAATATACCATTGTGTACAAGACTAATAAAGATCTAAATCAATTAAATTTCCAAGACAATTTAAAAACTATAAAAGCGTTTTTTAGGTTTTTGTGTTTAGAATTACAACTAATACGAACAAGTATATTTTATTGATTGTAGAATCAATTATCAGTACAGTAGAACCTCAATAATTCAGACTAACTGGGACCGCGGCTCATCCGGATTAGCTGGAGAATAAAGAACAGTTAAAAGAAGACCATTGTACTTACAGACATTGTAAATGTTTTATAAAATGTAAACTCCACTGCAATTTATTTCTTGGCAAACCATTATGTCAATTTTAAATTTTGCGAGCCACTTTTATGCTGTAGCCTACTATCCTGTAGTTTTTTCAGCATAAGAAGCACAAAAAATTGTTTCGTTTATCTGTAGGTCTTGGACGTTTTTATTGTTCTGTTGGACTTTTTATGTATGTACTGTACTACTAGTTCAATACTTCTCTTTTAATGTACTTCAAAATCATTCCGGGTTAACCGGAGATCCATGTTAATGGAGTCCAACTTATCTACTGGTTCTACTACTTATTTAGTCCTCTAGATGTAATGCATGATGTCGCTACAATATATTTTTAAATTGTTTGAACAAAATTTTCATAGGGATAACTGAGTTGTTCATAATAAGAGAGAAAAGGAAAAACAAAACTTACATATATATACTATATTGAAGGTGCAAAATTAGTTTATTACTAAATGTGGTATTTACAAAAAATAAATAAATTTTTAGACTCAAGGATTGTGTTCAAGCCATTATTTTTAATTAAAAACATATCTTTCATGGTACTTTTAAAATGTAATTATGGTAAAAATTATTAAATTGTTTAAAACGTTTATTCATGAAAAGAAATTATATTTCCTGGTTTATGTTTTTGTAAAAAAACTGTAGCTTGTGTATTTATAAAAACACAGGTATATTTTTTTTTAAACCAGTTTAAATTATCAACTCAACTTTAATCTTTTGAACTTTGTAGTCCATTACGTTCGGTGAATCTTAATTAATTACTTTACCATTAGTTTATGACTAAATAAGACTAAATAGAACTAGATAGTCGTAAACTAATGTTAAAGTGATTAATCAACTTTAATGCTAGTTATACTTTTATAGTGTAAGCCTAGGTTAGGTTGTCTTACTAACATATGTTGATAGTAAAGGCAAAAAAAACATTGAATGTAAGAATTTCTGTGAAATCACCCTGATTGTAAGATATTGCCCCAGTAAGTATATATTTTCTTTTTGCTAAGAATATATATTATGTAATTATGCAACCTTTACCTTAGAAATATGTACATAAAATAAGATTTTAAACTTATATGTTTACAAACTGTTAAAGAGATATATTTCAGCACAATATAATGAACATGTAATGTTAATTTTTAAAGAGTCTCATATAATTTTATAAATTATTAGATTTGTACAAATTTTTACTGTACGTGTAAATATCTATGTTTAAAGGAAGAGCAAAATGTAACATTTTGTGTATTTATTGATCGTATTTAAAATAAATATTACAAATGTCTACTACGTTATTTTGGCACCTTAATACATTTGTATAATTCATCATTTAATTGTAATATCAGTATTATTTTTTTTTAAATTTCTACACAAGTATTAGGCGGTATAAAACATAAATTATCTTCAAGAATATAGCACCTCTGTAATAAGTGATCACTAAGAAAAATAACAAAAACCTCTAAAAATTATAATAGTTCTAAAAACAAGGTTAACCATTTTATCAAGTCAACCTTTCACAGGTGTTAAAATTTGTTTTATTTTTCATTTTAATGTTTATTTATAAATAACTATTTTTAATTATAAATAAATAAAACCTCTTAAACCCCCAAAAACGTTTTATTTCCTCTGAAGATGATTGCTTTCAAATAAAAATGTACATTAGGTGATAAATAAAAAAAATGTTTGTAGTTCAGAGGTTTTATTTATTTATAATAAAAAATTTCACCACAGTTTTTCCAAGTCATTAAAACTAATTTTAAGAATAAAAACAACATTATTTACTTCCATCTTCAATTTCACCCATTCGTTTATACTTAAATACTTTAAAGGTTTAAAGCAAACACTTCTCTATGAGTACTTGCTTTCATCTAAATGAGGACGGCGTTTCAGGAGATGTGCCCCAATATCAACACAGATTTTAACTCATTAGACCTAAAAAAAATTAAGTGTTATTATAAGCTTGTTTACATAATTATATATGTAAAAGAATAAAAGTAACAACTTAAAATATAACCAGTAACTTAATAATACTTTTCAACAGATGTGTTTCAAGCAAATTACTCGATTTGTCCAACAATGCATTTAAATAGTTCATAGTGTGACTGCTGAGAAATATCAATAAATTAGTGGTTTGAGTGAAGTTAACAAATAGAATAATTTTTCCTAGATACATATTGGCAAATAAACCCATGCAAATGGATACAATCATACAGATAGTCTTAATATTTTTTTATTAGGTGAATTTTAATAGATATGAAAATACTAATAAAATTCTAAACAAAACATCTTTCACACATGCAGATACAAATCTAATTACAGATTTAATTGCTTAGCAAATGAAATGAATTATATGAGTTTTCTCAATAACAGTTACTCCCTGCTTGCCTATGCAGCCACATACCCTAAATTTTTTTTTATTTTGAATTCTGTAAGTTCAGTAGAGTCTCGAGAATGGGACCGAGACACGCTCGGAATACACAGAAATAAGTTCTTGTGCATTACAAAAAAATAGGACTTATAATGAACCCTAATACAGTAAAACCCCTCATATCCAGATCAATGTGGTGACAGCCCAATCCAGATTTATTAAGAGCGGGTTAAAGGGGTCTGAAAAATATTTAGGAAATATGGTAGCTATAGTGTAAACTCTAAGGGTCTTCTATCTGGGGGAGGGGGGAATAGTTACAGGCCTAATCTGTGACATTATACAATCGTTAATTTTATTAGCTTCATTTACCAAATATTTATAATACAAAACACCTATTTATAACATTGTGAGTGGGAGTATTTATTAATTATTATAGTATGGCATTATTGGGTTTGTAAGCATATCCTACTAATTAATGGGTAGATTAAAATCAGGGACAAACGGTCAAACACAGACATCAGAAATGGCTTTTTATTTTACATGTATTTTGTTATTTTATAGTTTTTATAATTAATATGCAGTTATTCATACCCCCTTAAATCCGCCACTGCTTATGCCATATCATAAGATACAACAAAGACAATGAACCCCCTAAATATCAAACAGACAAATACAATCCATCAGGCATCTCCAAAATAACATCTAATAACTGCCCCAGTTTCTGCATTAGCCAAACTGGCATTAGTCAACTCAAGATTCACAGAACATATCAATAACATGGAAAACAATGAGCTCTTGAAAAAGAATTTCGGAAAGAAATTCGAAATGTTGAGTGTTAAAAAAGCATGAATTAATTGTCTGTGATCTGTCATTAGCCTATATTAAAAAAAAAAAAAACTGAAATCCATCTATGCAACACATACACACCTACACAGATATCAAGTTTGACTCAGATACTATGTGCATACTAAACCATAGCAAGAACCTAACCACTAAAGAAAATTTTTAATCATACCAACTTTACATTACAGAAAAACAACATATTTTAAACAGCACTTACTCTTTGATCTAATTTCCTTTTCCAATTTATAATACAAGGTGACCGAAAAAGACCGGACGTTTTTGAAATGGGTACACACACAGCAGTCTGTTTGGAGGGCAAACTACGATCGCATACCTCTGCACATGATGCCATTTCATTATTCATGGAGCAGGGGACAGTACATCACCGTATGTTTGCTTACAATGCAAAATAGTGAGTCTATCAAAGCTAAACATTGGCTTTTTCACTTTCAATTTGGATGCCATGATATTGTTCCCAGTTGGAATACGATTCTCAGGTGAGTTAACAACTTGATAACAACAGGAAGTATTCTAAAACAGAAGTCTTCTGATCAAAATAAGTCTGTTGGGACACAGTAAAACATTGAAATGGCTAGGCAAACACAGACTCGTAGCCCAGTTGGTCAGCTAGAAAACATGGGCGTGAATTAGCGCTAATTTGTGAGTCACTGTGAACAATTTTGCAGAAAGACTTTTTATTTCATCCATACAATGCTTATTTTCAGCAAGGTGGGACCACTGCACAAACTTCTAGAGATGGAATGGCCATGGTGCATCGCATGTTTGCAGGAAGGCTCGTTTTGGAGGTATTTTGTAGCTTCCAAGGTATCCAGATTTGAGCTGTTGTAATTTTTTTATTAGGGGCATAAATGGTAAGTGAAGATATTTATTTTAATTTAATACAAGTTCTAATTAACAATATAATTAATGATTAATGTTAATTTTTTAAATGTCTGGTTTTTTTTTTTTTTTTGGTCATCCTGTATACAATTTATCCATATCAATCATAAGCTTGTATTTTTTAATGAAAACCATCGGTAACAGGTAGGTTTTTTAAATGAAATGACTGTTTTGAAACTTGTCAATACATTAAGTTCCAATAGGTTTTTCATTTAGTTGTAAAACCATTATTTATTAATTTAGAATCGACCTGAAAAATAGATAGAAAATGTTAGGTTTTCCTTAAATGTCAAACCCATGGGCATTGCTCCTTGATAATGAAGCAGTTCATTCCTGGAACACCCTCTTTGTTCTCCTGGTCTAGCACCAGTTGGTATTTACCTATTTTTTAGGCTTAAAACACAATTGAAGGGTCACTATTTTGCTTATTCAAAAACGTTAGTAGAAAATTATGCAAATCAGGTGAAAGCATTATCAAAAAACATTATACAGGTGTGTTTTGAATAGAGGAATAAGATTTTAAATGAAGACATTTCTTTCAAGGAAAATAAAGTAAATATACTGTAAACATTTTCAATAAATTATCATCCGGGAACTTTGTTACCTTACCTTCAGAGTGATTCACAACGAAATAGAAATATTTTGAAAGATTATCCTAGATTAAAAAAATGTTAATATAACATAGGTCTGAAAATGTTTCATTAATGATTTACAGCAAGCAAGCGTTTCCATCTGGATTTCAACTCCTTCCATGAAATAAGTTTGTACTGTAAGTTTTCAGATGTAAATGGCGGTTTCTTATGATTTTGACTTTTGAAAGAAAATAACAAATATCCCAGAACCATATCTTAAATTGTAGTAAAAACCCCTGTTTTATATTTTTGACGTACAATAACTTTGTAAAATTGGTAATAAACAGATAATAATTTTATATAAAGCTTGTAAGAAGTTTAAATGTGAGCAAATTAATTTAAATAGCATCAACTTCAGAATAAAAATAACTTGCAAAATTCAAATTCTCAGAATGGGGCTGGAAAAACTTGTTAATTTTTTTACAGAAATACTTCTAATGTCAAAGAGAGAGGGAGTTTTCTTTATCTGATAGAAGGATACATATAATTTTATTTCTCATTAATATTATGACACTTCTATTAGTCCTTTTACCAAATCAACCAACATTCACTTTTAAATCTGGTCTTCATTTATTGAATTTAATAGAAACAAGTAATACTTTTAGTTGCAAGGTAGGTCCTAAAATATTTCTGTTTAAACCAAATACTTTCTAACAAGTTTTTTTGTTAATATTCGTGCCAAAACTCTTAATGCACTGTATTTCTATTATTTTTTTGTTCCAATAGTTTGACAATTTCCTATTCATCATCATTACATATTTGCAAACATTTTAACTTTAAAACAACACATTGTCAAATTAATTAAAACAAATGCTTGCGCATCATAGATATGGTACACATAAACCAAATTTATGGATAAAAAACACTACTCTCAGCTAAGAAATTATGAAAGGTTAGAATGAGACTAGAATTGTAAAGAGCAGGACATAGAGAGACACTGTAATTACTTGTTACAGTTTTAGTAACAAGAAATTATTCTTGGTAGAGTTGGGGAAAACCTTAAATAGCTTCACCCATACTTGCAACTTGCAGTATTTGTTATAAATAATGGTTTCTTCATGTTCACTCAGTTTCTTTGCAGTGGAATGTCAGATTATACAGTGTCAGATAAGTGAAGGTCACATAAATGAGACGGTTGCAACATTATACAAAGAAACCATCTTAGTGTTTATAAATATATATTTAGGAAGATATAATATATTTCATATATTAAATATAATATATAAAATATATTTTATAAGGTATATTTAGGAAGAGTACATAATTTCTACTTATGTTTCAAACATGAATTTTAGATTATTTCATTCAGACTGGGAGTCTCTACTGTTCGTAATAATTTTTAAACTTAAACATGAAAAACCTTGACAAGTAAGTGCAAATAATACAACTTATATTTAACTTGTGATGATTAGCATTAATGCAAACATTGAAATTATAAACTTCTACACATTGTAAGAGGATTAATTAATTATTTGCTTGGTTGCTTAGTTTACTAGGAAAGTAAACATTTTGAGCTTCTTTGATTTCATTATAATGAAACCAATTAAATACATATAATCAATATTACAATAAAAATATTGGAAAGAACCCCAATACCACAAAAATAACAAATAAAACAAGTTACTTAAGATTAAACCCTTATGTACATTTCTATGACCATGTCATCATCATCAGAGGGTCTTATTACAAACTAGCAAACAAGAAATTACAAACTAGAATGATAACATGTTTGCTAGTTTGTAATTTTGTAATAAGACCCTCTGATGATGATGACATGGTCATAGAAATGTACATAAGGGTTTAATCTTAAGTAACTTGTTTTATTTGTTATTTTTATGGTATTGGGGTTCTTTCCAATATTTTCATTGTAATATATTGTACCACTGTGCTCTTGATATTGTGTATATAATCAATACTTAATTTTGTATACAAATTACAAACAGATTTAATATTATAATTAAAAAGCTACTTATATTTACCTTTAAATTTATTAATGGGTGTTGCGTAAAGATTGATTTGTAAATGGATCTATATATTAGAACAAATTTAATTTATAATATGTTAACATGACAATTGAAATCGAAATTTGTTTTATTAATTGATTCTATTTTTACCTGAGCTTATAGTTATTAACTAAAAACACTTGTAAATATGTTACAGTTGCCTATAGTAGCACTTACTTTTATAATTGTTGAGAACAGCCATTTCGGGAGATGTGTCTTATTATAATCTGAGTTGAAAATGAGACACATCTCCAAAAAACGGTCGTCATCAACAATTATAAAAGTAAGTGCTACTATTGGTCAGTGTAACATATTTACAAGTGTTTTTAGTTCAAAATTTGTTGCCTATTTAAAGATAATAATAAAGTGTTTTTAAAAAATTATAGACTTTCAGCTGATTCTAATTATTGTATGATGAATGTCTTCTTTCTCCGTGATGGGTAATAATATGTTCTGCAATTTTTGTCAGATAAAAAACGATATCTGTGTTGCCAAGTATGGCGAACTATTCCACATCTTGAGGACAGTTAATGGTTCAGAATACAGTATAATTAAATATTTTGTTGTTTGAAGTACTCATACTTTCTTCTTTACGTATTTACTTTATTAATTATTTTATTTATCTGGTACAATTATTCTTCATACTTAAAGATAAAATACACAAAGCTACTTACCTTGAATCTCTTACGAGCCCATCTTTTCTTAAAGGGATTTTCAAAAACCTTGTAAAAAATCTGTGACTGTCTGAATACCTCGGCTTCTATTTAAAGTGGTTTTTTGTTATTCGTTAAAACTTCTTTAACAATCGGATAATTTTCGTTTTAAATACATTAATAGTCTAGTTTCAAAATAAGTCAAGGAACTTTAAACAAGTCACTTAAAGACGTTGAATTTCCTTTTTAGAGTATAATGTTACTGGCCTGTACATTTATCGTTAGTCCCCCATATACTTATTGGCTCTACTTTTTGCTTTATATCTTTTTGATTTTATTAAAAGAAAAAACTCTGTGACTCACTTTACAAAAATTTTACTTTCAGAAGGGAACATTTACTTATTATATTACTCCACATCTAACTTCTATAAGAGTAAAATCAGCAACACAATGGAGTCATTGATGTTCAGAAGTATAGCCAAGAATTTGTTTAGCAGTAAGTAGTTGCCAGGGTTGTGCACAATAATTGGGGTACCTTTTGAAAATTCAGGTTAAGATTAATCACTTTAAAACTTACTGAGATATTATGTGGCGATCTTCTTCAGTGTCTTCTGCTTGGAGATGTCAGGTCAAGCAGTGGCGGTTTTAAAGGCAGGTTTTCGATAGTATCAAACAGTATGTGTGATTTGTATTGTGTTTGTTTGTTTAATATGTTTGTACTTTGTGTTTTGTGTGTCTGTAAATTTCATATTGTTCTAGTGTGTTGAGATGTGGTTCTTTTTTTGTTGAAGATTTCAAGGTTGTTTGTGTTCTGTTTCTTTAAGGTGATTGTAGAATGCTGAGTTGGTGTTCTGTTTGTGTTCCTCGATTCTTTGTTTGAAGCTGCGACCTGTTTGCTCAATGTAGAATTTGAACTCGAGTATTATCGAAAACTTGCCTTTAAAACTGTCACCGCTTGACCCAACATCTCCAAGCACAAGACACTGATGAAGATTACCACATAGCGATCGAAAACGAAATATCTCAGTAAGTTTCACAAATTTACAAAATTTAAAGTTCGGATGGTTGTAAAATAATGTTAAAGTAATTAATTAAGATTTACCGAATGTAATGGACTACAAAATTCAAGAGACAAAATTGAGAATTATATTAAATTGACCACTCAGCTTCATACTTTCTTGTTTTAACTAAAAATCATTTAAATTTTTAGTTGTATTTAAAGATTTTGGAGTAGTTTTATTAAGCTTATGATACTCCTGCTTGATATGGCCATGCTTATGATGAAACCCATTAAATGTACCCCTTATAGTTTTCTAAACTATCAAGAGTTTAAGCTTATTTTCAAAATTTCGTATATATATATATATATATATGAATTTAATACATTACTATTATAAATACTTTTATCCACCACTAAGTGCAATAATTTTACCTGATCAGTAATTCACTGAATAATTCACTGATCAGTGATTCGACAATGGTCAAATGACCGAAAGGTGCCTCATCACACAAGGTAAAATGATTGCACTTAGTGGTGGATAAAAGTATTTACAATAGTAATATATTAACTTCATACCCAAGTCAGTGCAACGGTAAAATGATGGATAACGTAAAATATCAATATATATATATATATATATATATGTTTTTAACTTTGCAACACTGTTTTCTTGTATTCACTTATCACTTTTTCACTATATGTACTTACTCAAGAAGCTTACTTGGTATTTATGCGAGTTAACTTTCAAAGATTGGTAGTGTCTCCATTATCGAGCATCACTGACCGGGGGTTGTAGTAGACACAAAGTGTATATATATATATATATATATATATATATATATATATATATATATATATATATATATATTTGTAGATTATGCAACACTGTTTTCTTGTATACACTTATCACTTATGCATAAATACCAAGAAAGTGATATATATATATATATATATTAAAACAACATAGGTTATTCAAATACAAGAATATTTATTAATTTATATTCAAAGCTTTTCGTTGGTAAACAGTACCAACATCATCAGGAATGAAAATTACAATAATGTAAACTATATCAAGCATATATGTATATTTATGCTGATACGTATTCCATCACGGATGGAAAAATATGATGAATAGTTATTATCTGGAGTACATCTGTTTATTATACAGTGCATAAATTCATAGCTCCGAAGATTCCTTAGAATCTCACCTAACATTGACGAGGTGAACCCAACAACAGTTGAAGACTGAGTCAACTGTTGTTAACTTCACCTCGTCAATGCTATATGAGAGTCTAGTAAAGCTTCAGAACTGCTATTTTATACACTGCAGAATGAACGGATGTACCCCAGATATTAACTATTCATCATATATATATATATATATAGAGAGAGAGAGAGAGAGAAAGGGAGAGGATATTTATTCCAATATTTTAGCCCTCTAATCTGATCTTTTTAAATGATTGCCTTATAATATTTTCCCCTTAATCTCCAACATTTCGATCAGGATTCTCATGTTAAATATCCTAATCATATTTTTTTAAGGATCATATTTTTCGTAATTTTTTTCATTATGGTTTTGTCCATTGCAATTGGTGAACATATACATTCGAAGTTAATAACATGTTGATTTGTGGAAATACTAATTTAAGTAAATTTATGAATAACTTTCTGTAACACAATATTTTTATAATCATACCAATGTCTAGGTTGGCAGCTGGAAAGTGTTGTTGAGTTAGGTGGCAGAGGTATTAAAGGGATATCGTCTATAATGTGTTCAAAAGTATTTGTGATTTATACTTATATTATTCATTTAGTATTTGGTAAATTTTATATTGCTCTAGTTTGTTGAGATGTGGTCTCTTTTTTGTTGTGGAGAAATTTGAGCCTGTGGTTGGTATGTAACATTGGCCAGTTTCTATTAAAGGATTAGCAAAAATTTAGCGAGTGTCTAATTTGTTGCAATGATATGCAATGTATAAACGTTTCAACAGACAGTTAAAATTTATTACAGTAAATCACAATTCTCAAAAAATCGTATTTGATAAACAATGCACAACCAATGTTTATGCTTGTCCAATGTAAGATTGTATTCAAACAAACAAGTGGTTTAAATATTTCAGCACTATATAATTCATTTCTGGACTCTGTAGGTATAAGTGAAAGATTACTATTATAATTATTGGTATCACTTGACAAAAAAAAACCACTACTTTACTGATATTTTTCAGTAAACTCATTTCGCACTAGTTTGAACAATTCACTGATCTAGTAAGAAATGCGTCTGCCGAAAATATTAGTAAGTAGGGTTTTTTCTCATAGTGATACCGATAGTAGTAAATTAAATAACCTCAAGAAGTACAACACAAAAAATGCAAGTAAGTGAAAGATTAATCTATATAATAACAGTTTTTACAAGTACAAAGTAATGGCACGCACTATTTAGAGTTTTAAATATTCATTTATTCATTTAAATAATTTAAAACTGAATAAATTATTTAATCTTATGATTACTTAAAACTGAATAATGAGGTGCATTCATCCAATGAAGCTGGAGATTTTTGTTCATTTAATTCACAATTATCTATAAAATTTATTTTGAATGGATAAGTTTAAAATTTATATTATTGAAATATGAGTATGTAGTATGTATCATAAAAAGTAAATCATTCTCTTAACATTCTTTTCTAGACAAAGTTGCTTGTTGTAATCACCTTGAATTCACTGATTAAAGTATAAATAATTATTGCGTAACTAAGTACTTACTTAGTCTATAGAACTTACTTGGTTAGAACTGTAGACCTTACAACTAAGTAAGTTCTAAAGTATTCAAGTACGCAATAATTACTTATAGGCTAAACAAAGTACTTTTTTGAGAAAATATCAATTGATTTTAGTATCTGTAACTGTTTTTAAAATATATTGTAGGGGTTTTAAAATGTTATTAATAACAACTTTTTGAAATATCTTCAAAACAAAAAGAATTTATTGTTATATAAAAAAAACTTTTGATCACCTTTTACCAAAATTGACATAATTGTTATGATTTGTATCAATTTTTACATGATAGAAAGTTATAACCAGTGGAATACATTTTTTAATACAATTTTCTAAAATTTGTGTTAAATATTCGATTTATTTTTAATGTGAAGAAATATTTTTTTATGTTCATACCTTAGTCTAATTTGAAACAATTTTTAATATAGACTTTAACAATAAGTGTTAACTTTTGTACCTATTTTATCAAATGTATTTACTGATCGAAAGTATCTTTACACGCTATATTGTGGAATAAAAAGACCAGAATAAAATACTGAAAACTCATTTCACTTTGTCTGTACTGACAGCTTGTGAATTACCAAAAATCTTGAAACTACAAATAATATTAAGCAAAAACACCATCTCTTGAATAAAAGAAATTTATATTTCAATTAACAAAATTCAAACCCAGTAATAGGTTCAAGGAAACAGAAAAGGAACAGGTACCAATAAACTTCTAAATGAAAGCCTGTGTGGCGAAAATTTATTTATTTAAAACTTGCAATTGTCGAGTTATGTACTTGAAGTTTTTGAATAACACTTATTTATCAATTTACTATGGACAAAACCATTACTTACTGATATTTCTCAACATAAAACGTTCTGTAATTTGTCAGTGTATTGTTTGATGCGTTGAACAAGCCTCTGGCTAAGTGTGAAATGCGTATGAGGAAATACATCAAGTACTGTTTTAATGCCAAGTAAATTGATAAATAAGTGTTTATTTATTTCTTCAACTCTTCTAAAAAAGCTAGCCTGTAATCATCTTGAATTCACTGAATAAATCATAAGCAATAATATGGATAACTAAATAAAAACTATTAACTTACTTGCTGACACATTTTGAAACAGTCGTTTCATTGACAAAGCTAACTCACTACTCCCAGGTTAGCTTCGTGAGTGAAGCAACTGTTCCAAAGAAGCCAGCAAGTAAGTAAATAGTTTTCACTTAGTTACTCAAATAATTACTTCTAAAAAGTTTCTAAATAGAAATGTATTTTTATGTTTGTTGAAAGCTCAAATAAAATAATCTATTATAAATAAAAAAATCACCTCTGCTTAAGAACAGCTGGAATAAGATTGAGGATTATATTACAGTCATTGATTAATTTATAAAATGTTAAAAAATATATTTTAGTGAAAAACATAGATTACAATAAATGCATCATTAATTAGTCGTTTAACAATATTTTAGATAACAAGTATTAAGATTTGAGCAAAGTAGTATCGTACAGAATCACAGAATCCTTACACTTAAAGTTAGATCATCATTCATTACTCATGGCCTTATTTAAACATTAACTGTTAATAAAAACAAATTCACAATTTGTTATTGAAGTTAGTTGTTGACCATGATTTAAAGAAAGTTCGTACATTTTACTTAAATATCACCAGGAGAACTTTCCCTCGAACCACCAAAATTGTCATCTGTGGGCTTGATTTCTGATACTAAATCTAAAACTTCTAATATTTTCTCATTTGGCAAATGATCAGCAGCCCCTTCTTGTCGGAAGCTGTGAAGAAGTTTTCCTCCTTGTTCTACAATTAGAGCTCCGCCATTTTGTAAACCATCACCTTTTAGGTTCCATTTAAGGTTTGAAGCCTTTGCCTAAACAAGTAATATAAACAAAAACTGTTTAAAGTCAATTCCTTCTTAAGACAAGAAGGAAAAATTTATTTTAGTTACTTTTTATTAAATAATTACAATTAATATAAATAAAGTAATAAAACCTACTGTAATAAAACCACATACTGTTCTACCACATAACCTATAATATAAAATCAGCTGTTTTATCAAATCATATGTTATCCTAATTGGACAAAATAACTATTTTGCATACGTTGCCACTTTTGTGAAAAGTTTTTCTCCAATATGAAACTAAAATTAATTCAATAAATTTAAATAATGACTTTATGTTTGAAAAAATCTATTAATATCACATGCCATCCACTAAATATTAAGAAAATGTATTTGAACCTGAGTTGATGAATAGAAAGTATTTTATTAACAACTGAAAATATGAACAAGATATTGACCGGCAAGCTCAATTTTTTTGAAGGGACAACTTCTTTACTCGCAGTGAACAAAACATGACATTAAATCATTGCTTTCGCATTATGCTATTTCTGAAACGCATACCTTACAACATATGATTTCATGTAGCAGCTGGTTTTGTGTTATAGGTTATGTTGTAGAACAGCTGTTTTACACGTAGATTATTATTAAATAGTTTTGATCAGTTAATGAATATAACAATTTATTTGTTAAATTTTGATAAATCTCAATACAAATAATTCAATATAATGATAATAATAAGTTATGTATTTTTAATGCAGTATTTTTGAAAGAAAAACATTTTTGCCGCCTTATACTTTTTAAAGAACTTATTTGCATTGTTAAAAAAATTTGTTAAATGTTTTTTTTGTTACCTACATTATTTTGTTAATAGCTACAAGACTTTTTATAATCAATATTTTTTTTAATAAATGATAAGAAGGTTGAACATTGAATCAAAATTGTTTTATTTATTTATTGCAATGTTTTGACAACTGATACGATCTTACGCCTGTTGACTCTAAAGACACAATTAAGGGGTAAAATTAAGGGAATCCTATGAATTGAAGACTAGTACAACCGGATAGTCCCTAGTTTAGGGTTGATAAGGGCAACAAATCAGTTGCCGAAACGTTGGAATAAATAAATAAAACCATTTTGACTTGATATTGAATAGTTATTATTTATTTATTTAGCCAACGCCCGTCCGTGGCTGTAGGGCCATTCGATGCCGAGCCTCCCAGTAGTTCAGGGCAGTGCTGCAGGTGATCGCCTACCACTCTTGGCGATATCGAATAGTCTTATCACTTATTCAATTCTTATTTCAAGTGGTCAAATAAACATGATTAGGATTTTTTTTTAATTTCTAATAATACTAAGAATTATTAATAAAATTAATTAAAATACTATAAAAATGAATTAAAAAATTTTATTAAAACCCTATTTAATAAATAGCCAAACATATAATGTACTCAAGTTATAAAAGTTAAAGAAGTTGTTATTAGTCTAATAATGAAGTTTAAGTTTTTCAATCATTTTCGATAATAACATTCATGAGTGAAAAACACTCTTAATTGAAAATTACAATCTTATTTGTCTAATTTTTACTATCAAAATTTAATATTTGATACGTCAAATACTTATTCTAATCCAATAAAATCCTTTAAATTTGTATAATTATTTCTCAGATTATTCTTCTGTACAAAATATGAATTTAACATATTTATAATGTGGTTGTTTTTGATTAAAATAACTTTGGGATCATCAATAATTAGTGTGGTTTCTCTAAAGATAGAAAGAAATATTTAAATAGCTGTTATCTGGTATAATCTAAGGAGTAAACAAGTAATATTTTACACTTACAAAATATTATTATCAATTAAGTCTGAAATTTGTACATGGCTTTACAGCTTGTTGACTTATGTAGACATAACACTGGTTTTCTGACATTTCCAATGCCATTCTCTTTATTGATGAAATTACAAAATAGTTAGCATTATGCAATTAATTAGATGCCATATTTTGTTTAGTTGTCACTTTCGTTTAGATAAACCTCCTACTTGTGCAATAGATTATATGAAAAATCAATTGAAATGTTTATGAAAGCCAATATTGTATTTTTTATTTCACTTTACTAGACATGCAGTTTGATGATTCGTTCTCAACTTTGCCCTTGAACTTTTATACATGTCATGCTATGATTTATTTTCTGGCTAAGCAGATTTTTATTGATCCTGTGCCAAGCACATAACTACTGATCGCATAGAACAACAGTCGTATTATTTTCAATGAGTCTCGTACTACAAACCTTTACAGAGTCTTGACTTTAAGTGGATATTCAATATGTTCACAAATATACTCAATAATTAATGTGATAAAACCCTTTCTTAAAAAAATTATTGAAGGTATAATTTTGCATGAATGTTAATGTATCAGTTACAAAGTAGATAAATCAAACTTGTTTATTTGTCTTAACTAAACATATTCTACTTATTCATACGTTGTTATATAATCTACTTATATTACCTACTAAATGTTATCCTATAGGATAAGGAATTCACATTTGTGAATGTATCAAACAATTATTTTAAAGTGTAGTAAACAATTTGTAACTCAGTTAAAGTTTTGTAAATAAATGAAGAAATGTAACTTACTGTTGACACATTTCCAAAGTCATTTTATTGACAAAACCACTAAGCTATTAATGTTATTTTTCCAGACACTCATATTTTCTAAACTCTACAAACAATTGTTTAGAGCAAGTGTTACAAAAACTTATTGATTTTCCTGTCTTGAAATTACAGTAATAATTTTATGAAGTAAAAACAAAAGGTATTGTTATATGCATTAAGTCATAGAATATTTTGTAAGATGAAACTCTTACCTTTTTGTAGGCATTTCGTCCTTTTTTGCTCATAATATACCATAAAATAGTAAAATAGTTGTACCTCTTGAAGTTCAGTTTGGAATAGACTTTCTTATTCAGGTCGACGTAAAGGTCTGTAAAACAATAAAAACATAAAGGTTACTTACTTTTTTTTATAACAAGTAACTTTTACAGTGCTGTAAAAGTTAAAGGAAGAAAAACACATTTCTTTGGCGTTTACTTATTAGTAATTTGAATGTTTTATTAGTGTTAAAGAAAGAAACATAATTATAAAAACTAGAATTTTCACTCTGTGAAATTTGCATTCTTTATGAAACAAAGCCAATCTTCATAATACCCATGATGCTTACTCTGATATATTTGTACATATTTTCCTTCACTTACACCTCCTATTACATCAAACAAATGACACTTTAATTGTACCATTTCGAATTTTTGCGTTTTTAAGCTGACAATATTTTATAAACAAAGTAAATATATATAACTCACAATTATAAAACTTTAATTTCATATACGTTTCGATGAATTATGACATCATCAGTGATGCTACTACAAGCTTTAACTTAAGAAGAGGAACATAGCCTGTCTTATTTATACAGAATTTAGACCTGGGCCTTGCCACATTTACAACTATCCCTACTAACAGAAAAAAATATGATAATTTTAACTTTACAAAACAACATTTAATACTAAATACCTATTTTATACTAAATCTGAAAATCATTTTAAAAAAAAATAACACGTCTGGAATGCTATTTACAAAGTGATGACTATTATAAAAGATGACAATCAATTAAACAGAATTAATTCAGTTCCACTCAGAATAAACATTATTTCCTTGTTTATATTTCTCTACTAATGATAAAACCAACTTGCTTCATCACTGCTCTATTACATTACACATTTCTATACATATTTATAGCACAACGTGGAACATGAGAGTTGTTTTTCACATTTATGGAAATCTTTTAACCAGATTCGTATTATTTTGTTGCTTGGGGGCCCTTTTACTGGTAATCCATGTGTTTCTCGACTTACCAGGCATTTGTAATAAATAATCTTATTTAGAATTAAATTTCAAATTGTCTGATGATTTTTTTAAAAATATTTCCATATTTTAAACAGACATGACTTAAATTTAAAACATTGATACATAAAAACCATATTAATATTCACACAGCAGAGGCAATAAGTAAAACAAAGCACAGATTTGGAGTTAATTATCTGACTAAAACAATTATACTAAAAATTTTAAATAATAGTTCTATTAATTCTGCCAGAAGCAGGGGCAAAAATACCATACATATTTGATTATGCAAAATCCTTAATGTCTCCAATTCTAGGATGTAATATTACAGATATTTTTTTGTAGTTTCAAGATAGTTTTAATATGTTGGATAAGAAAAAATAAAAACTCTTAGGGTAAAGGATTTTGTGTGTAATAAACTTGAATATTGAAAATATTTAGATAGAAATATATTAAAAAATACAACCAACAACTTAAAAACTACAATTTTCTACATACAAATGTTATTCATTATATACCCTCAAAATAATGCCAATATAATAAAAAATTACATTTAAAAATAAATGTAATCAAATTACACCAAATAAAAACATGAATAATTATTACTTGTAGTTTTTGTTGTACATCTTGAAGTTTTTCTTATATATTACACTTTTGGTATTAACTTGCCAAAACAAACACTACTTACTTCAGCAGACGCATTTCACACTAATTCAGTGCATTGTTCAATGCCGTGAGTCACGGACAAGACTTTAGTCTGTCACAAGGCGTGACAATGGACTGAGCTAGAATGAAACCCGCCTGCTGAAAAATATCAGTAAGTAGTGGTTTTTTAGCCAAGTTCATACCAAAAGCGCAATTAATAATTATTGTACTGTAGTTTATTTTTTAAAACAAAAAATGATATTGTTTGTATGAATTAGTATTTCAGTTGAGTTTTAGATGCTATTTAATATGGTACAAATTGAAAAATTTCATGCTATTCCTAAAGATTAAGAAGTGTCGAGGCCACAATAGAAGTTAACTGACTATAAAGTTAGAATAGCACTGATTTTGTCCATATTTTTAAACTCATACTAAATTTAAAATATACCTAATGAAATGAGGTGAACAAAAAATTGTTCATAGTAACTAATGGTAAGAGGTTGTGGGGTGAGGGGTAAGGGCCCCTTGGCTAATGGCAAGAGGTGAGGAGCAGCGTGTGGAGGGACTATGGGGGTATGGGCCTCCTAAAATGTGTAAAATTAATATTTTTTTTACATATTTTAATAAATGTTATGGTATATGAATTTAAAATCTTATACAAGGTATATATTATTTTTTTCTACAATTGTTTTCTTACAATTGCCTAGAGTAGAACTGATTTTCTTTGTTTAATTCATGATATATTTTGATAACATCCTCCCTCCAACCTAACAACCAATTTGTCACTTATAATCTGAGTGGACAATGGGACACATATCTTAAAATAGCTTACCTCATTAATCAAAGAAAGTAAGTGCTACTATAGGCAAAAGTGACATTTTAATAATGTTCAAGTGTTTCAGTGTAAGCTAGTAGCTCTAGTTGAAGATAGAATCAAATAACACAAATAATAACAATAAAGTAATATATAAATATAATAAAATTACAAATAGTAATAAAATATACTTGTTTATAAAATGTGAATAAAATATAGAAGTAAAAGTTATACAAAATAAATTTTCACTGATAGTCAATATTTTAAAAAATCAAATACTTTGTTAACAGCAATCGGTCCTGTTATGGAGAGTTATAGGTTTAGTTGTGTTGTGAATTTTGTTCTCCTTATTTAAAAATGAAGAAAAAATATTTTAAAACACTTGTTATATTAACTAATATATTTTGTTTACATGATGTTGTTGAGAATTTACCATATATGAATCTAGGCCTGCCCAGAGGAATTTCGGGCCTCTGGGCAAACATGAGCACAGCCCACTTCATTACTTCCAACATAGGTCTATACAACCCTGTATTTTTCATGACATTATAAATAAATTATTGTTTCTATGTTAAGACCCACTGAGCCTACTGAATCTGATCTGTGTATGTTTAGTTTTGTTGATATAAACTGCCATTCGTTTACAGCAGTTAAGGCCTTGCATTTTGTGTGAATAGAACAATTCATTTAATGCTTTACCTTGCCATTAAAAGCTTTCTAATTCAGACAAAAATTAGGAAGATAGTAATAAACAGAATTAAAGATGGAATTACATACAGATTTTTGTAATAATACCTAAGTAAAGAAGGTTTATATTTGTTGATTCCATCTTCACCGGAGCTACTAATTTTCACTAAAACACTTGTAAATATTTTACAAACTATTCTATAGTAACTCAGTTACGGTCTGAGTTGACAATGGGATACATCTCCCGAAACGCCCGTCCTCAACAAATATAAGTAAGTGCTACTATAGGTAAGTTTGTAAAATGTTACAAGTGTTTTAGTGGAAAAAAAAATTACTTAAAAATGAATATTGAAATGAAAACCTTATTTTGGGGTAGAAGAAAAGAGCGGAGGCCTCCTCCAAATCAAGTCTTTTTATTCGCCACTGAGGGTAGTAAAGTTATAGAAACATTCCAAGTAAATAAAAATAAATCTATTTGAAAAAGAACATTTGTAATTACCACCATCCAAGTATTTCCCATCTTCAAACTCCCTAACTCCAGCCTCTTCTGGCCCAACTCCAATGAGTCGAATTTTATTTTCTCTTAAAGTTTGTGCGATCTGACTTACATCCTTTGCCCAAAGGCGACAGTAAAGACAGCCCCACCGCCGAAGAAACAAAATCACACAAGTCTTGTCTTTCCATAGAGATTCTAAAGTCTCGCACTATAAAGAAGTAAATAAAATTACAGTAACTTGAAATACTTTTAATTAACTCTTAATTTATTAATAGTGATTATTTCACTAAAACACTTGTAAATATTTTGCAACTTGCCTATAGTAGCACTTACTTATATTTGCTGAGGACAGGGATTTCAGAAGATGTGTCCCATTGTCAACTCAGATCGTAACTGATCTCAAGGTTTTCATAGGTTAGGGTGGGGGTGTGAGTATATTTGGCGAGTATTTGAATTTTGATGTTGAAAAGTGTGTGTGAGCTATACTGTAATTGGGTGTTGAGTATGTGTGTAATACATCTTCTGAAATGGCCGTCCTCAGTAAATATAAGTTAGGGCTACTATAGGCAAGTTTTTAGTGCAATATTTACAAGTGTTTTAGTGAAAACTAGTAGCTCACGTGAAGATGGAATCAATTAATAGTGATTATTTATTTAGATAGTTTTGTCCACAGATGCAGTAATATTTGTATACTACTTGTATTATATAATATAGCCTATATTTTCTAAGTTTAGGCTACTACAAAAATTAAACAAATGTATTATTTGATTCTGCCTTTTAACTTGAGCTATTAATTTACAGTTATACACTTGGAGGTATGTTAATATATGACACTTGCCTGTTGTAGCACTTCAAGTTGACAATGTGATGTAATGTGATGACATCTTCTGAAATGCCCATTCTTGTTAAACAAAAAGTAAGTGCTAATATATAAAAGTGTTACATATTAATATTTGACCAAGTGTATAAGTATAACACATATATACTTAGATTGAGCTACGTTTTTTTAAGATTTTAACCGGATGTTCAACTATGTATTTAACATGTTTGTAAATTCAACAGATTATTCCTTTAATAATAACATAATTCAATACAAGCTTAATATGCTATAAAAACACTAATTGACACTGTGTTTTGCAATTATTATTTGTTCACAAATAAAATTGTAATTTTTTCTGCTCTGCCTGATAAGGCAGCTTTCATTCAAGGCCGAGTCTATTTATGTAGATTATCTTACAACTCACTATACACTAGAAAAAAAAAACATTAAAAATGCATAGCATTTCAAACCTGTTCTGAATACAATGACCACATTATAGCGAGCTATCCAATCAATCATCAGTGATATCTTAAAATGTCTTTGGTGTCAGCTGTACCCTACAATTTTCCAGAGCTGTTGGTGAAACTTTGAACTATGATAAAAAAATATGAAGACTTATCAGGTCTATTTTACACACTTTAAAATGTAGAACTTGCATTAGAATAACACTTTGACAGTATACTAAAGATTATTGGTTTGAGGATACATCTCCGGAAATTTATGCCCATTAAAGAGAGGGCATTATTTGACTTCATTTTCAACTAGGTACAGGTTTTACACTAAAACACTTGAACCTATATTAATATGTAACATTGGCTACAACAGCACTTAATTTTTTTATTTAATGATGACGGTCTCATTGTCAACTCAGAGTTTTGGAGTTATGGTTTCAAAAAGTCTATATAAATTATAATTTAATTCGGCATTGAGTATATGTGTTGGGTGTAGCTTAAATTTTTGTACATTTCACACTGGTGTGTGCGGTGTTGGTTATTTATATTTATTCTTGAATTTTGTAGTCCATTACATTCGGGGTAACTTAATTAATCACTTTAACAATAGTTTATGACTATCCGAACTTTAAATTTTGTAAATTTGTAAACACTTAATGAGACAGAACGTTTTCAATTGCTATGTGGCGATCTTCTCCACACATAGCGATCGAAAATGTTCTGTCTCAGTAAGTTTTCACAAATTTACAAAATTTAAAATTCGGATAGTTATAAACTATTGTTAAAGTGATTAATTTAAAATTAGTTTATTGTAAATTTATTGTAGTTTATAGTTTGTAAGTTTGTTGTTATGTTTGAGTAGTTGTGCTACATAGATTTGAGGGTTCAAAGATTTTGTTTTTGAGTGGTTCTATGTGTTTTCGTATTGTGTGTAAAATGACCTTCCTGATTGAACTATTAACTATTAAGCAATTTTATGGATGGAAACAATGACACATAATTATCTTTACGGTTATATTCCTAAAAGAGTTGATTCATATTTTCAGTTTAGTAAAAAAACAGGAATATACAGACTGACTAGAATTTAAATATAAACAAAAATCAGATCAATTGATTAAAATTACAACCCCTTCAAAACATGTAGGCCTACGGTACTTGCAACAAAATTTCTGTTGCTATATATAAAGCAGAGTTTGGTCATAAATTTATAACTAATTTAATATTTGTTGATTCCGCCTTCATGTGAGCTACTAGTTTTCTACTAATTTAACATACTACATAAATTATTTCTTTCCATTATACAATATTTTAATTTACTAAATAAACAATTTTTTCACAATTTGACATCTGAATTATTATTCATATCACACAATCTCAATATGGAGAAATTTTTTAAGAATATATGAATGCTTTGTCGTTTTTAATATGTAGAGAAATCTTGCCAATATAATTTAAAAGTTTATTTTCTGCTAAAATCTACCCAGTAAGGAGAGTGGAATATCCTTCTGCAAGTGGTTTTGGGTTTCGAAGTTTATGAAAGATTGAGGAGGTCTCTTCACACGTTGAAGGTAAAATTTTAAAAATTAAATGCCATTTTACTCCATTAGGCATCAGTTATACTTTAAAATTGTTCAAAGTCGACTAAACGAGTGAATTAATTTTTTTCTTAGTCTGAGCATGGGCGGAGTTACAAGTTTTGTTCCAGAGGGCCACAAGATTGCCCTGGGGAGTATTAAATGGGGTCTGGGAGCATTCGCCCACAAAAATAGAGAATATTTAAAAGCTTGTCGACACTGAGCATCCATAAACTTACATTATAAAGTACATGTTTTAAACTGTTAATTTTATTGGTAAGTTAGTGTATGGTGTTCAACGATATGTTTCTTATAGAACGCAATCGGGGGCTTTTAGACTTATAGCTTTACAAAATTTAGAAAGTTTTAATTTTTTTAAAATTTTGCAAAGTCATAATAAGTTAAAAAATAAGCCAGATTTTGTTTCTATGAGAAACTTAACGTTGAACCAAACGTCGTCTGAAACAATTTCTATAATAAAATGAAATTAAAGTCAAAGATTAAAATAAGGTTCACATTTTTATTTGAACTTAGAATCATATGTAGAAATAACTTGCATACGATCAAAATAACAACTGATACTGCCGAGTATATTTCTTGTAGCTTCGTTATTATTTTACTATTTTATTGAGTTTATTGTAAGCTTTTGATTATAAAAAATAACACACCTGTCCAGAAAGTTGGGGGGGGAGCAATGCCCCTCCTTGCCACCCTTAACTCTGCCCATGCATCTGAGTGGCAATGGGACACACGCGAGAGTAAGTGCTTCTATAGGCAAGTGTCACATATGAATATATGTTTAGTGTTTAACTTACATGTAATTATCACTTTAACACAAACATAACACCAACTCAGCAATTTACAATCACATAGAAGAAACAGGACACAAATACACAGACATTTACCATAACCTAGAAATCCTACATACAACAAAAAAGGACCACATCTCAACACACTAGAACAATATGAAATTTACAGACACACAAAGTACAAACATATTAAACGAACAAACACAATAAGTGGCGGATTTCCCACTAGGCACGTGCCTATGGGCACAGCCTTGAGGGGGCGGCAGGCGGCAGCCGTTTTTTTTTGTACCGATAAGTTTTAGTGACAATAGTAATAGTACCTATTTACGCAATGTTTTCATTATAAACTATTATCCAAAAATGTAAAAATATACAATAATTGCTCTTGTTAATACTAAGAGGCTGAAAATATTACTTCTTAATCTTGTGTGTAATAAATAACACTTTCTAATCTCAAAAGTATCCTTATTTTCAATTGGCTTCACCAACAAATATGAAAGTGAAGTAATGTATGGATATTTTCAAAATATATTTAATTAAAATATAGTGCCCAATATATAGTATATTATTATACATTACCATTTAATATGTACTTTACGTTTATTAATATTGCATTAGGACAGTAAACTATGGTCGGCACGGTAATCGGTAATTAATTTAAACGTAAAATGCATTATTGCATGAATACCAACAAATTTTTTAATCTCAAAGCGCATCATTATTAAAAGTTAATTGTTTTTTTTATTATGCATTTCTTTGAACAGGCATAAAAACGGATTCGTATGGTGAAATATTAAAAGCATTATATTACGTTGGGACGTTTCCAATAAATTCGCGAACGGAGCGCAAAGGGGCGGCCGGCCGAATCGTGCCTAGGGACGGTACCATGGCAAAGTCCAAGTCCGCCACTGAACACAATACAAATCACACATACTCTTTGATATTATCGAAAACCTGCCTTTAAAACCGTCACCGCTTGACCCGACGTCTCCAAGCAGAAGACACTGATGAAGATTGCCACCTGTCTCAGTAAGTTTTAATAAATTTACAAAATTTAAAGTTCGGATAGTCATAAACTATTGTTTAAGTGATTAATTAAGATTCACCGAACGTAATGGACTACAAAATTCAAGAATTTACATTTAATTAATAAATCCCCATCCCGGGCTCCTGCACTAGATTACAGCCCTCAATTTACAGTCAACTTGTATGAGGACATTATCTTGAAGGTAATATTTAAAAGTTTGAAATGTATACATTTTGCATAAAACCGATCTACTTAGAATAATTTTCTAATGGATGAAAAATTTTAAAAAAGTTTACAACTTACTGATACAAAGTATATTTTTATAAAACAGAGCTCTATTTTATAATGAATTCTATTGTTATAAACGTATTTTTAACAGTGGAGCAACGAAGGGGGGCCTTGGCCCACCTTGCCATCTCAATAAAAGGAAAAAAAATACGTGCGTCATCCTTCATTGGAAAAGGTATAGTGCGTATGCACCGTATATAAATTTAACTTCCAAGATTGACCAATAAATAAGTGCTAAGAACACATGTTTTAATTTTATTTGTGCCTGAAGTATTAGGGGGATTATTTAATTAGCAAATTAAAATAATAATATTTAAATGCATCAATAATAAAAGTTACAGGAATATCCCTTAAAAATATACGGTTGTTGCGTTTGGGCCCTATAGTAAAACAAAGTATGCATTGATGTAACTTGACTGATTTGGGAGATTATTACAACCGAGTTGATGCCCCCCCCCAACGTTATTGATGTCTTTGGGCCCCCTTAACGAAATTCTGGGTGCGCGGCTCTTACACAAGCTTGCAACAAAGTATCCTGTAAGGTTTGGTTACGTTAGTGCCGACTGCAGCAAGAGATTATATTATGTTACGTGAGAATTATTTTGTCCCTGTTTTCATTAATAACCGGATAGTTTATTGCAATTTGCAAAATATTAAAAAAATCGATGACAAAGCGTAATATACAACAGAAAAAAGTAAGATTTCCATAACAACAGAAGCAGTACAACGTCATTAGTCGATGTCAGTTGCACGCTTATCAAGGCCAAATCGTTGACACTCGTATAGTTTACATTGGGAAAGTTATTGTTTCTTTTATACAAATGTACAACCC
Organism: Prosapia bicincta; assembly: GCA_036971475.1. Classification (NCBI taxonomy): domain Eukaryota; kingdom Metazoa; phylum Arthropoda; class Insecta; order Hemiptera; family Cercopidae; genus Prosapia; species Prosapia bicincta. The sequence continues at coordinate 34,929,816 of JBAIZL010000007.1, forward strand.
ATCCTGAAGGAATACTCTGTAACTAAATTTGAATATAGCTGGATAGCAATGAATAAGATTGGGCGGCAATTACTGAAGAATTTCTTGTAAAAGAACTTATAAAATGAGGTTATGTCTGTATACAGTGCAAGTTCTAATCGATATTTATTGCTTGCGATATTTGAAATCACTTGTTTGAAAAACATTTTTTGAGTAAAATGCATAAAGATAAAAAATATCGTGGTTGGTACAATCTTTGTCAGGTATAGCCATGGTTTAAGTTTTTAATTAAGTTTACATAAACATATTTGTTAGTAGCATTTATAATTTCAATATTAAATTTTAACCTAGGCCTATTCTTAGATTAATTTAAATCGAAAATAATGATTTTATTATTACTAGTTTGTTTTAGATATAGCTATTCAAAACTACTGATTAACTGTAATGATTTTGTTTTAGCCATTCAAGAATTCTGTAAAAATTATATTTGTTACTTAGATTGAAATTATATTCGTATACGATCTAAATTCGTGGATGTTGTCCCTGGCGATTGGCGAAACTTTTATAAATTTCATTTGCTATTTTATAAAGTTATTACAAATTTAAATAAAGTTATATAAGTTATAAATTGCGTAATTAATTAATAAAAAATGCTATTAGTGAATTTTGAACTAATGTATGCCTGATAGATTCAATATTTAAATATTCAAATAATTAAATGTTGCACAGGATTAATTTCTGTTCTTTAGAAAAATTACTTGGCTTTAAAGCAATATGACTTTAAACAATTAGCTTCGTATTAAATTAATCTTTGGAGTAATGTAGAAATAATTTACCTCTGCCGTGGTGACACTTTTTACTTCCATTGTTGAAATATCGTTAATTTCCACAGCCATTTAAATTTCGTTACTGGCACTACACAATGAAGGTTATGTTTACAACTGGCGCACAGACACCGAGCAATCTCTGGAACGCTTCCTGTATAGTCCGATCAGCGCAGTCCACTGAAATAAAGTCGTGATTCATGTAGTGGGGGAAATGATTTTGCGTAGCCAACCTACGCGCGAAACGGTTATTTTTAGGTGCATTAATAAAATCAAAACCTGTAATAGCTTATTTCAAATGATGCAAGACTTTAATAAGGCGAATGATTTATGAGTTCTAGAAGTTTAATGCAAAAAGCCGTCAAATTAATGAAATCAATTATGTTTTCTTGATTGAATAGATTTTATATGCACTTAAAAATTTGCAATAAATTCGTATATTTGCAAATATTTAGGTAAGTTTTATAATTGAATTATATAATAGATAACTTATATATAAGTTGTTAAATTAAAATTAAGGAATAACAATTCAGGTTTCAAACTGTTCTCTAATAGTTTTCAGATTAACAAATGTGTAGGACGCAGAGAACTTCACCGGTGAAAAATCGTTTGTTAAATATAGAAGTAAACGCATATATTTATTTATTTCATATACCAGCTGATATTACATGATAGGTTATGTTGTAGAACAGCTGTTTTAACAAATAGGTTACATTACTAATTATTCAATATTTTAATGAGTTAATAAATATATAAATTTAATTTAGCAAATCTTACTACAATTATTTCAATACAAATATACTGAATTATATATTTTTAATCCAGTTTTTGAAAAAAACCCTTTATTTAGGCTTGTATGCCACTTTTTAATAAAGTTAAATTCCTTAAATTAAATTTGTGTTCAGTAAATTTTTCCACGTTTAATAAAAGTTTTTATTAACTACATTATTTATTCATTAAGTAAATTCTATTACGGCTAATATTAACTCCAACCTTTTATCACTGCAACTAGATTCTCTCAGGCCGCGGACATACAGAAGGCAACTAGTGACGTCAAAGCAACGTAAACTTGAGTTGCTATTAGAAAAGTTGCTAGTCAGTTTAAACGATCGTTTATATAAAGTTTAGTTGTCAGTTGAAGATGGCGCCCTTGTCTATATTGTAAGAAAGATGGAGAAATAAATTTCAGCTGGAGAAAGATTAACAGTCACACTCAGCTAAGGTTAATTGCTCATTTCTGTATTTATTTTTATGTATAACTGCACTTAAAATAACGTTACATCACAATGAAATAAAAATTAGTTTTAAGCAAATGAAATTTTATAGATCAAGTGCCGATTTTATATGTTTTGGAAAAATTGTTGGTAATCATTCGTATCGTCTTGAAGTTGTTGGATACACAAATCATGACCAGAACCTGCAATATTTTGTGTTTCCGACATACTATAACAGTATAATAAACACTATTCAAAGAAACAGAAAAACAAAAATATACAAATAAAAATAATTATTATTTAAATACTATAGCATTCTTGAGAAACGCATGCACAACACAACAAATACTGCTGGCAACTGTGAAACTGAGCAACGAGTTTACAGCATGTCATGACCGGAGCAACTCTATTTTCTGTGTCACCTGCTAGTCGCGTTGCTATCACTTCGCTATGAATATGTGCATGCAACTCCGTATGCTGTGAAAAAGCAACTCAAGTTTGCGTTGCGTTGCCGTCACCAGTTGCCTTAAAACCTGTAATAACTACATTCTACAGATAAAGATTCACTTCTGTCGGCCACGCCCACTGCCTGCTAAACTAAAGGGTTATCTTCGTCCATAACAACATAGCGAAGGTACTTTAATGCTATAAATCTTCTGTTGCTAGAATACTTAGCATTAATATTTTTTAAATTAAAATATGAATCTTTAAAAGAAAAGTTATTTTATCCAATACAGTAGGCTACCTACCTACAGAATGTCTCGGTCAAACGTTCCCTAGCTAGGCTAAAGCCTGTATCAGATTTTATAACTTCCAGGTAACTATAATTGCGTAAGTAAGCAAAAACAATTTTTCTAAAAGGAAAGCAAATACAACTGGTCTTCGAATGAAATAGTTTCGTCCTACGAGCCAAGTGCGGCAACCGGACAGCAAATAAAAAAAAAGTAATAATAAAGAAGCCGAGGAGCTTCGTGATGTTTCGACCTTGAAATTACCATAACTATGTCAAATGATTACGTAATTCGATGCTGCGTTATTCAAACAATGGAAAAATTTGTAAATACATTTTGCAATTTTATTATTATATAATATGTAATATTTTATAAACGAATAAAAATATTTCAAATACAAGAATTGTTTTTTTAATTTATTTGTTTTATTTTAAGCTAAATGGGACGAAATAACTAAATTGCATACCTTGCCCCTTTTGTGAAAGGTTTATTTCCCATGTAAAACAAAAATTAGCTCTTTAAATTTAATTAATGAATTAATACTTGAAAAAACTGTATTAACATCAAGTGTCATCCACTACAAGCTTAGAAAAATGTATTTGAACTTGAGTGAATAGTAAAAATTATTTTATTAACGATTAAAAATTTGAACAAGATATGTATAGGTAGAGAGTGAACTAATAGAAGGAATTGAATAAAAACAAATCAGGAAAAACACTTGAACATTTGTTATTAGGGTGGTATGTTACGCCTGCCTATAGTAGCACTTACGTTTTGGGTGATGTATCCAATTGTCAACTCAGACCGTAAAGGGCCTCTGTAAACAAAAACGTAAGCGCTTCCAAAGGCAAGTGTACCATACCAAAAATATTCAAGTGCTTTTAGAGAAAAACCTGTGGCTCAAGTGAAAATGTAACCAAATAAAATTACACAAAGAATCGCCGGTATCTAGCAGAACTTGATACGCGTTATTCTGGCTCCGTGGCTAACTGCAGAACATAAGTTGTATCTGTGAGACAATGAAGGTGCCAACAGATTGTGGTCAGGCTGAGAGGGATCAAAGTTTCAAACCACTTTATTGCTACTGGTTAGTGCTGGAACAGTTGCGAGGCAGATAGAATTAACTCGATGACGTCAAATTAAAGTTTTTTAGAACAATTCTAAACGTATTTTCATATATTGAAAATTTAATGCCAGGAATAACTATAATATATGTCCTATTAATACATAAGAGATAATTATATGATTAAAATCAGAAAAGTGGTAGGGTTGGTTTTGGGAATACGCACCCCTTCTCCTGAGAACGATAAAGATTTTTGTTAGTTTTGACAGATAAAAAATTAATTTAAAATAACCAGTTATGTATCAATTTTTTTATTAATTTTAATCTCTCCCAAGGAAAGTGTAATATTATAACTTCTAAGTGATCTCTATATTAAACTAGTAAAGTGAAGTGTCCTTGATACTGAAGCGTGTGTTTCTGAAGTGAAAACGTTTATAGAGATGCCTACAAAAACATACCTACACGTTAATGGATGGACATACACGTTAATGTATGTTAATGGATGGACATACACGTTAATGTATGTTAATGGATGGACATACACGTTAATGTATGTTAATGGATGGACATAAACGTTAATGGATGGACATACACGTTAATGCATGTTAATGGATGGACATACACGTTAATGTATGTTATTGGATGGACATACACGTTAATGTATGTTAATGGATGGACATACACGTTAATGTATGTTAACGGATGGACATACACGTTAATGTATGTTAACGGATGGACATACACGTTAATGCATGTTAACGGATGGATATACACGTTAATGTATGTTAACGGATGGACATACACGTTAATGTATGTTAACGGATGGACATACACGGTAATGTATGTTAACGGATGGATATACACGTTAATGTATGTTAACGGATGGACATACACGTTAATCTATGTTAACGGATGGATATACACGTTAATGTATGTTAACGGATGGACATACACGTTAATGTATGTTAACGGATGGACATACACGTTAATGTATGTTAACGGATGGACATACACGTTAATGTATGTTAACGGATGGATATACACGTTAATGTATGTTAACGGATGGACATACACGTTAATGTATGTTAATGGGTGGACATACGCGTTAATGTATGTTAACGGATGGATATACACGTTAATGTATGTTAACGGATGGACATACACGTTAATGTATGTTAATGGGTGGACATACGCGTTAATGTATGTTAATGGATGGACATACGCGTTAATGTATGTTAATGGATGGATATACGCGTTAATGTATGTTAACGGATGGATATACACGTTAATGTATGTTAACGGATGGACATACACGTTAATGTATGTTAACGGATGGACATACACGTTAATGTATGTTAACGGATGGACATACACGTTAATGTATGTTAACGGATGGACATACACGTTAATGTATGTTAACGGATGGACATACACGTTAATGTATGTTAACGGATGGACATACACGTTAATGTGTGTTAACGGATGGATATACACGTTAATGTATATTAACGGATGGACATACACGTTAATGTGTGTTAACGGATGGACATACACGTTAATGTATGTTAACGGATGGACATACACGTTAATGTATGTTAACGGATGGACATACACGTTAATGTATGTTAACGGATGGACATACACGTTAATGTATGTTAACGGATGGATATACACGTTAATGTTTGTTAACGGATGGACATACACGTTAATGTATGTTAATGAATGGACATACACGTTAATGTATGTTAATGGGTGGACATACGCGTTAATGTATGTTAATGGATGGACATACACGTTAATGTATGTTAATGGATGGACATACGCGTTAATGTATGTTATTGGATGGACATACACGTTAATGTATGTTAATGGATGGACATATACGTTAATGTATGTTAATGGATGGACATAAACATACAATATCAGATTACGATATGAGTCACCTCTAAGTAAATTTAATTATATGATTTCATGCAACAGCTGATTTTATGTTATAGGTTATGTTGTATAGATTATGTTTAAATTAATATTTATTTTACCACAATAAATTATTTCAAATTATTAGTGGTCTAAATTGATATTTAAAAAGTGGTTATTTGTTGAAATTCTTTATATACTCATCTTCACTTCTGTTAGGAATATTTGAATATATTCGAATATAAGGTATTATTTAAGTTTTGAAAATGGAGTCATTCCGAAACGCATCGAAAAAAGAAAATAGGAAAGGCAGGAAAATGTACTCGAATATATATGGTTATATGTTTTTTTAAAGCTATGATTGTACGTTAAACATTAGTTTCCACCCTAGTTAAATATTAAGTATAATCTGTTGACCAAAAATAATTGCAGAAGTTTTAAGCCAACTTTCTCACAGGATTTGGCCGCTTTTCCATTGAGCCGGCCGTTTAGTATTGCTTTTTTCCGCGTGCTTAGTTATCTAATTGTTTGAAATGGACGCGAACCGAGTCTTGCGTCATTTTCAAAGTTGGCGTCGTTCTTTTTTTTTCACCCGAGTCTGAGCTCCCAAAACCCGCCCAGACCTCATGGCAGCCAACCTCTAGCGAGCTACCTCCGTCTCACATGCGCAACCGGTTAGTATCCATACCACGAGTGAAGGAAACGGAATTGATTGCCCATGTACCAGGCTCATAAGCTCTTTACATGGAGAATCAGGAGATTCGGTAAGTGTCGCGCTAAGAGCGGGATGAAAAAACCTGGCAAGAAAAAAACCCTGCCAAGAAAAATCCCGCGACAGATCATGCAGGAACCCTGGGGGCTTGGATCACCTTATGCTAAGGAATAAGGAGAGGTATTACCTTGCAAATACCTTGTTAGTGAGTCTATGGCAGGAATGGCATGCACCTCTTCTTCTGCTGCCTACTCGAAACTGAAAAGGCATGCAATCAAATTAGTACTTCCGTTGGGGCTAAGCTGCGGCCCTGGAGATGTGCCCCTGGGTCACCTAGAACATAACTGTGAAGCAGAATCTATTGGTATGTATATTTTATTTTTGGTGTTATGGTGTGAGCTAGGCGGTCAGTTAGAACAGCGGCTGTCTGTGTGTGCCGTGGGTGGGGTCGTATCTACCCAGTGAGGAAAAGAGTGTGGATGTTGTGTGTGCGTGAGCCTGTTTGTAGAACTTTGTTGCTAAGTGTCGGAGGTGTTGCTTGATGAAAGGCACTTTCAAGTCAGAGTGAAGCAGTGTTAATCTTTTACATCTAGGTGCCTTCGTGATTATTCGCAAAACCTTGTTTTGGAATGACTGGAGTGCGGCGTCGTTGTTGGGAAGTGTGCGGAAGGGAACTGTCTCTGGTAGAGTGGTCTGTTACTACTCCGCTTCTAGAGAGCATTACAAGTTTACTTGTATACAAACCTTGTAGCTTTCATGTTTTTGAAGTGAACATTTCTTTTCGCTGGAAATTTTGCACAGTAGTAAAATCATGTCATCCGACACGGATGCTCATTTTATATTAGCTAAAATTAAGTGATAACATATGATTTCACACAACAGCTGATTTTATGTTATAGTTTATGCCGTAGAACAGCTGTTTTAAAGCATAGGTTACGTTACGTTATTACACATTGTTAAGTTAAATTATTATAAATATTTTTTATCAGATAAAAAATATATTTATTTATATTTCGATTAATTTTAATAAATTCACTAATAATGATTATATGCTGTATATTTTTATTTAAAAAATTTGTATTCAGTGAAAATTTTCAAAAACTTTTTTTTATTTAGTATTATTAAGAGTGTAAAATGTTGGTTACAAAAGTTTTGTTTTTGAAGTGAAAACCTTTTTAGCGATGCCTACAAAAACTTATTGGATGGACATAAACATACAATTTCGCGTCAGTATAATTTCCGTCAGATGAATTGCGTCAGTATAAATTCCGTCGGGTCACGCTATGAGTCACCTTAATGTGAAATAAATGATAACATAATTTCATATATCAGCTGATTTTGTGTTATAAGTTATGTTGTAGAACAGCTGTTTACACGTAGGTTATGTTACATTATTTACTGAACATTGATAGAGAAAAAGGTTAGTATTAAACAGTTTTAATCAGTAAACAAATTTATTAATATATTTAAATTCTGATAAATCTCAATACAAATAATTCAATATAATGATTACAATAGGTTGTGTATTTTTAATTTAGTTTTTGAAATAAAAACGTTAATAGACGCGTCTGCTAACAAATGCTTAGGTAATTTCTCAATACGTAAAACCAGTGGCGGATTTAAGGGGGCTTTGGGGCTCAAGCCCCTCCCAAAATATGAGTAAGTGAAAATTTTTAAACTATAAAATAACACTATAAATGTAAACTAAAATGTCACTTCCGATGTCTGCGTTCGTCCCCGATTTAAATCTACTTAATAATTATTAGAATATGTTTATAAACCCATATTAATCACTATAATATAATACTATAATCATTATAAGTAAGACCACCCACAATGTAATAAATATGTGGTTTACATTGTAAATATATGTTAAATAATGCGTGTGTAATATCACATAGCAGGCCTATAACTATTTCCCTCAGATAGAAGACCCTTAGAGTTTACGCTATATCTACCCTATCCCCTAACGGGGGAACCCTTTATCTCCCCCCTCACCAGCCCTGCCCAAAATGTTTTTCTAGATCCGCTCCTGCGCAAAACTCAGTGTTTTTTCAAAATTCCTTCTGTTAGTTCACACCCTCCTGATATATATATATATATATATATATATATATATATATATATATATATCTTGTACAAATTATCAATCGTTAATAAAATACGTTTTTATTCATCGAATCAAGTTCTAATACATTTTTTTTAACCTATAGTGGATGACAATTGATGTTAATATAGTTTTGTTCACATATTTATTTAATTATTCAATTATAAAATTTCAGGGGTCTAGTCGGATTCGAACTGAGTATCTTCTTCATGTTCGAATTCTACCGCTTTTTGGCACTGAGCCAACTTCCCCATAGCTAGAAATGAACTTCTCAGATATGTATATGAATTTATCTTTGCCCCCATCTGGTTGTCCAAACCTTCACTGTACAACATTAAATTGTTCCCATGGTTTCATAATAAGGCCTGTTTTAATAACAAAACCTGTTGATAATTTTAAACAATCAACAAAAAACTGCAGACCTGGTTTTAATTATTTAATAACGAGCTAAAAACTATAAAGTTTAATTACCAAATAAAAATAACATAGATTAAAATTGTATGTGTAATAAACGTTCCTTAGACCTAAATATTTCGAAAGGGCCGTCAGAACAAGGGGCGCAGAACACACCCCTGCGCTAGCTCCTGAAGTAAGACAGAGAAATATACCAAGTAACAACATTTATATTGCACTATGGCAACTAAGCGAGTGTAAAATATGTAATAATACTGGAACCTTAAATATTACGGAACGTGGCAGAGCCAGAAAGATTGGGGGGGGGGGGTGAAATGGACCCCCTCCGGAAAATATTTAGAAAATATATTGTAAACTAAGGATCATCTATGTGAGGGAAATAGTTATAGACCTGCTCTGTGATATTACACAATCATTAATTAGTCTCATTTACCTTACGTTTACAATAGGAACCACCTATGTATTACATTGTGTTTGGGCGTATTTATTAATGATTATAGTATTCTGTTATAGTGATTAATATAGGTTTGTAAACACATTCTAGTAATTAAGTAGATTTAAACCGGGGACGAACGCAAACATCGGTAATGACATTTTATTTTACATTTATAGTGTTATTTTATAGTTTAAAAATTTTCCCTTTTCCATATTTTGGGGGGGGCTTTTGCCCCAAACCCCCCTTCAATCCGCCACTGATTTCGGATAAATCTGGAACAGTATTGCTTTAACAATGACCTTCACTTTGTGTAGTTTACACGAGACGAACGAAGATGCTAGCAATGTATAGAGATACAACAGCTATGATAAAAATTAAAAACACAAGAGTTGGCTATTTAAAAATTAAATATTATCTCTTAAAATACTGTGGGCTTGCAAAGCACACATTTTGAGCTAAATTAATAATCTGTTTGTCGAAATGTAGTTGGTCAAAAATAACGCCAAGGTCCCTGAATGCGTCGGCACCGATCTATTTAGTGTCTTGTCGTTTTCGCGTATTGGCCGAAATTTGCGCAAACTTTAAGTGTTGAGCACATTTTAAAAACCTGTTTTCAAAATTATTTTATACAGACAATTTCTACTGAAAAATTTGAAAATTTGGAAAAAAAATTATTTCTCGTCCCCACGTGTTCGAATAGCTTATAATATGATTTGTTTATGTTTTTGTACAGTGTGAACTTTTTGGTAAAAACACTTTTTCCATGATAAACTTCAGCGCTCGTCACTTTTCCTGCTATATTTTCCTCATGCCCAGAAAAGTGGATTTCTGTTTCCACCGATGAATGCAAAACTTACTTTCTGTCAAGTGTTAAAAAAGTTTTATCTTTAGGTTCTCTAATAAAAGTTATAATAGTTTGTTTATTTTTTTTGTAGTGAAGTTTTTCAACAAAATATAAAATTTTTATATAGTTTGAATCTAAGTATTTGGTAAAATATTTGCATTTGGATGTACATATTAATATTGGTATAGCTATTTCAATTACTTCAACTTTTTCAAGGGCGCCGGCTAAATGCTAAAGCCTAAGCAGGCGCTGTTATGGGTTTTCAGGCAGTGAACCAGTTTTATATTTAATAGAATGTGAGTGTTATTTATATCATTGTTGAAAGTGGCGACCTGTTTGTCCAATGTAGAATTTGTTACAGTCAGACAGGTGTGTGGGTACGGCAGCAACGGATCCCGCGCTAAAGGAGGGGGCGCACCAAAAAAAACTAGAAAAGGCTAGAAAAATTTGCAGAAAGTTTTTATGTAATGTACAGTAATTTGTAAATTTAAATAGTATAGAAATTTTGTGCTTCAGAACTTTAAAATTGACGATGTGTAATTAAATTAAAAATTTAAGTATAATTAATATTAAAACACATTTTTCTTGTTACTTACGTTTAATATTGTGCTCACACAATATATAGTCCTAATTATATTAGAGGGGGTGCAAGATGGGTGCACAAACCTAGGGTTGCTCTGGTTACAGCCTGTACATACCTGGCACTTGGAATTTATGTTTCGTTCGTCTTGTGTTGTAATTTGTTTTTCTTGTTTAAATTCTATCGTAAACCTGGTATTTTTGGAGAGGGCTTGATAAACGTGGTAAGTTTCATTTCCCCTCTTTAATGGTGTTTTCGATTTTTGTTTTTTGTGTCTTAGTTTATCAATTATTGTGTTGTTGTAACCATTTCTGTATGCTTGGTATTTAATTGTCGGTGTTTTCATTGAACATTGGTAGTCTGTAGAGCGTGGATCTAATGACAGCTGTTTATCCGGAGGTTTGAAGTGACTCTATGTCTAATCCCCCACTGAAGGTTCGAAAATATCTCTCAAGGCTCGGATCTTCCACTACTTGTTTACAATTTGCTTCCTAGTGGAAACAGGTGTATCAGAGCGACGCTGTACTTTCTGTTATTAAACTTTTACTCGTGATCTTGCTGTTAGCGTAGCTTCCTAAAGTGGTCCAAATTCAGCTCAGTTGGAGCCCCTGAGCTTTATAAACTTTTCTTCTTTCCATCGCCAAAGAGGGATCTACTGACTCGGTTAGAGATGGCAATTCCTGCCCGGCTGTATGGGACTGGACAGTGCTGAACTCTGTGTCCAGTAACTAAAACTATTGTAGCACCGTAATATTTAAAGTATTTCTGTATTTTTATAAAATGATTTAATTTAACTTTTGCTCCATTCAGTGGCTAATATAGGAGGGGGGGGGTTGGTTCTCCCTAAAATAGATGATTTTCATCACACATTTTAATAAACGTTATTAAAGACGAAAGTAAAACCAAAACGTATATTAATACAACGTAGAATGCTAATACGATAATTACACTGATATAATGTTACGCAAATATTTTTCCTGATGAAAAACCAATGTCGGCCTCACCCCAAACAAAATACTTAATAACTAAAATATAAGTTTAAGAGTATTACTAATAAACAAATATATTAAAACCAACAACAATATTTTATTACAAACAGAAACGTAAAAATAAATAATAATATAACTGTAATACTGTAATAATATAATAATAAATAATAGACTAATATAATAACAAATGATAAATATAAAATATTTAATCCATAACAATAAAAGAGTAGTATAAAAAAATTTTAAATAAATTTCCTACTAAAGTTAAAAAAAAAAATTATTTTAGTTACCCTAAAGCACTATTTATGATATTGTGTGGTAACCATGGCAATAGTTTAAAGTTGTACAATGGAGGTTTCGACAACCAGATGTGTAAAAAAATTCATATACATCTTTGAGAAATATAACTCTAGGTATTGGAGAGTTGGCGTACTGCCAAGGCGCGCTAGACTTTGAACATGAAGGTTCTCAGTTCAAATCCTGCTTGACCCCACAAATTTTATAGTTTTATTATTAAATAAATATTTGAAAAAACTGTATTAAAATCAACTGTTATCCACTAGAGGTTAATAAAAATGTTTTTTAAAGTTATTGCTAAAGAAATGATTGTAAAATAAATACTAAAACAATAAATAATGTTATAACAAATATTAATGCAACAATAAAAATAATATAACAAATATTAATACAACAATAAATAATGTTATAACAAATATTAATGCAACAATAAAAATAATATAACAAATATTAATACAACAATAAATAATGTTATAACAAATATTAATGCAACAATAAAAATAATATAACAAATATTAATACAACAATAAATAATAATATAACAAATATTAATACAACAATAAAAATAATATAACAAATATTAATACAACAATAAAAATAATATAACAAATATTAATACAACAATAAAATAATATAACAAATATTAATACAACAATAAATAATAATATAACAAATATTAATACAACAATAAATAATAATATAACAAATATTAATACAACAATAAATAATAATATAACAAATATTAATACAACAATAAAAATAATATAACAAATATTAATACAACAATAAATAATAATATAACAAATATTAATACAACAATAAAAAATAATATAACAAATATTAATACAACAATAAAAATAATATAACAAATATTAATACAACAATAAATAATAATATAACAAATATTAATACAACAATAAAAAATAATATAATAAATAATAATACAACAATTAATAAATAATAACAAATCTATAACAGGTTTCCCAACACTTGATAAATAACAGAAATAAAAATATATTATTAACCCTAAAAATAGAAAATCTAATGTAATTTTATAAAAATAATGATTGTATTGTTCGTGTTAATTTGTATCTTAAAAACATAAGTCCGACAAATTACAGACTACCTATTTACTACACTTACGTATCGATTTTAGTAATATTACACAAGAAAAAAACATGGGGATAAAAAATCAAAAGTGAAATGAAAACTTATTTTTTTATTTTTACTAAAAGATTGAAGCTACCCCCTTACGAAATCCTATGACATTAGACCCAGCGTTTTACAGGATTGAAACCAGGATTTCTATGACAAAGATGGTACAAAATAAAAATTTCCCTAATAAAAAAAATAAAAAACGATTTATTTTGCTTAAATAATATATTTTTGTTAATAAAAACATTTACATGTTATAATTCTTTATAGTTTTGAAGATAAATCTTACAAAAAGATAACCTAACCTAACCTAACCTAACCATAACCTAGTCTAGCCTAGCCTAGCCTAGCCTAACCTAACCTAATCTAACCTAACCTAACCTAACCTAACCATAACCATAACCTAACACAACCCAACCCAACCCAACCCAACCTAACCTAACCTAACCATAACCATAACCTAACAAAACCCAACCCAACCCAACCTAACCTAACCTAACCTAACCTAACCTAACCTGAAATAACCTAACCTAACCTTAACCTTAACCTAACCTAACCTAACCTTCTTTAATTTTTAGTTGTTGACCTGATTCAGGTTCATTGCACCATGCTTTGACCTTTCTTGTAGCCCTTCTTTCTCCCGGGCTTCTCTAAGGGGGAAATTTGACAAGCGAAAAAATCCTACAAACCAGATTCCAGTTGTCACTCCAGATCATTTCGACAAACTATTTACTAATGACTTTGAAGGTTTTGGATTTTCTTTGTTTTGTTTTCCGTTTTGTTTTTAACTGTCGTGGTGACAGTTCGACTAATCTTCTCTTCAGTGGGTTTTGTGTTCAGTGAATATGGTGGTGACGTTCCTAATAAGGGGAAACCGATGCTGCATTATCTCCCTACTAAGGGGAAACCAATGGGGCGTTATCTCCCTACTAAGGGGAAACCGATGCTGCATTATCTCCCTACTAAGGGGAAACCGATGGGGCATTATCTCCCTACTAAGGGGAAACCGATGGGGCATTATCTCCCTACTAAGGGGAAACCGATGCTGCATTATCTCCCTACTAAGGGGAAACCGATGGGGCATTATCTCCCTACTAAGGGGAAACCAATGGGGCGTTATCTCCCTACTAAGAGGCAACCGATGGGGCATTATCTCCCTACTAAGGGGAAACCAATGGGGCGTTATCTCCCTACTAAGGCGAAACCAATGGGGCGTTATCTCCCTACTAAGAGAGAACCGATGGGGCATTATCTCGGCTATGCATATCAAAAGCAATGAAAGAAAACGCAAAGGGCTACAAGCTGATTTTAAACACGCCAAAATGATAGAGCAACACATCTCTATCATTTTGCCAGTCCAAAGCCCCGAAAACGCCCCGAAGGAAATCAGGTATAATAGATAAGTTTTAAAGGATCACCACCCTAGAGAAACTAAGCGACACCTATGTTTAGCTCAGAGGTATACTCATTTTATGTAGCGCAATGGTTTTAAAAGATCCGTGTACGCCTAAAGGTTGTAGGCATTTTTCTCCTGTCACAATGTTCTGACGTCATAGCTTACCCTTACCATCTGCCAGAACTTGATCCTGTACGCATCTTTCGCAAGATTCCTGGTGTACGCATATTTCGTTATATAGTGCGGACCATGTAACCGTGATCTTTGCCTTGAGAGATCGCACAAGATTTCTTGTGTAGGCTACTACCACTTCTGAAAACATATTACATATTCAGAATGTTCTATACACCAACAGCTTCTGCATCCGATATGTCTACACATGTTTCAAGATTGTCTTTTATTTCATACTAAAGCTAATTTATCATCGAATTTATGTTATATCGACCGTCTCATGCAAGTCAGTGTTTTGATAGTCTTTATCATGTTTGTAGGAAAGTATTTCTACTATCCTTCTATGTCCCGTCTCGCCTACTGCGATCTCTCAAGGCCAAGTGCACGGTTAAATAGTCCGCATTGTTCGTATCTTTCACGTATTCACCCCAGTTAAGAAGGCCCATCCACTATCTCCCCAGAATGACTCGACAACAATCGCAGCATGTTATTACGTTGACTTCCATTAGAAAGAACGTTGCAGACTCAGACATTATTTGTTCTGCTATATCTTCCCAACAAACCTTTGGGATTCGAATTAAAAATAAACAACTTTAATAGCATTTAAAAGACAATGAAACGTTTCTTATCGCAAGTAATCTTTTCGAAAATATGAGAAATGAATTTTGCAATTCTTATCAGATATGATTGTCGCTTTTGAATGGTATATTTACGTGAGGTAAAGTTCATGCAATGCGTATATTTGTATAGTGAAACATTTGAAAGCATATAGAGGACGACAAGTTGTATTCAGGCCAATAAAACACATAATGAGCCGCATGCAGTATTGTTTTGGCAGCGATATGCGCCTAGTAAGATAAACAATACCGTGAGCAAATACTCCACAAACACCGCTATTTATAAGCATACGGCTAATCTGTGCGCCGTAAAGCTGTGCTTAGTCTTTAATTACAAGCGTAAGCATTTCCAATAAACTAATTAAACTTTAACTTTTCGATTGTTCAATTAATTATACAGTCTAACGATGGTACATAACTTAATACATTTGTATTAGGCTCGATACAATGGGCTTTTCCGTTTTTACATACCTTACAAATACGCAAGAAAGCAGATGTCTTACGTGGGAACACAAAATATTGTTTTAAAATTTGAAAATACACAAGCATAGACGAAACTCTTAAAATGGAAATTTCCTTTAGAAAACAGAGCAATATATTATGCTTAATTAAATTATAATGTAGTAGGTTATATATATATATATATATATATATATATATATATATATATGTGTGTGTGTGTGTGTGTGTGTGTGTGTGTGTGTGTGTGTGTGTGTGTGTGTGTATGTAGAAAATGTTTTTGGAATAGATAATTCAACAGTATTCATCTTAAAACTACATTTCCTATATGTGAAATGTTTTCTGAGAGGGTAATACATAACAGAATACCCATGTTATGTTTCATTTGCTGTAATAGTTTACTTAGGTTTAAATTGGTCTTGTAATATTTTCTGAACAGGTAATGCATAACCGAACGATATTTTGACAGCAATCATATGTTAAAACTACGTTTCCTATTAGTGAAATGTTTTCTGAGTGGGTAATACATAACAGAACACCCTTGTTGTGTTTCATTTGCTTCCTGATACTTGGGTTTAAATTGGTCTTGTAATGTTTTCTGAACAGGTAATGCATAACCGAACGATATTTTGACAGCAATCATATGTTAAAACTACGTTTCCTATTAGTGAAATGTTTTCTGAGTGGGTAATACATAACAGAACACCCTTGTTGTGTTTCATTTGCTTCCTGATATTTGGGTTTAAATTGGTCTTGTAATGTTTTCTGAACAGGTAATGCATAACCGAACGATATTTTGACAGCAATCATATGTTAAAACTACGTTTCCTATTAGTGAAATGTTTTCTGAGTGGGTAATACATAACAGAACACCCTTGTTGTGTTTCATTTGCTTCCTGATACTTAGGTTTAAATTGGTCTTGTAATGTTTTCTGAATAGGTAATGCATACCCAAACGATATTTTGACAGCAATCATATGTTAAAACTACGTTTCCTATTAGTGAAATGTTTTCTGAGTGGGTAATACATAACAGAACACCCTTGTTGTGTTTCATTTGCTTCCTGATACTTAGGTTTAAATTGGTCTTGTAATGTTTTCTGAATAGGTAATGCATACCCAAACGATATTTTTACAGCATTCATATGTTAAAACTACGTTTCCTATTAGTGAAATGTTTTCTGAGTGGGTAATACATAACAGAACACCCTTGTTGTGTTTCATTTGCTTCCTGATACTTAGGTTTAAATTGGTCTTGTAATGTTTTCTGAATAGGTAATGC